>CM055661.1:11589836-12189836 GCA_029378335.1 Agrilus mali | reverse complement strand
ATGATCATAACCTATAAATATAGCAGTTAAAAATATTGGTTAGTTGTGCCTGGGTGATGATTATTTCTTTAACATGGTCACTTATTTATTAAAGAAATAATAAATTCGTATTCACTGCATATAATATTGGGACAATAACTATATAGCCAGAATGTCTGTAATTGTCGAAACAACCTTAGGAGACATCACCATTGATTTGTACTTAAAAGAACGACCAAAAGCTTGCCTCAATTTTTTGAAATTATGCAAGATAAAATACTACAACTACAATTTATTTCATACTGTGAATTCTGGGTTTATAGCTCAAACAGGTGATCCAACTGGATCTCGGACAGGTGGTGAATCAATATTTGGTGTTCTTGAAGGACCTCTGAAACGTTATTTTGAGCCTGAAACGCAACCCAGAATTAAACACACAGAAATGGGGCTTGTATCCTTTGTTGGAGATGATAAGTGTATGATTAGCAGCCAATTCTTTATCACACTGGCTCCTGATTTAAATTATTTGGATAATAAACATTGTATATTTGGAGAAGTTATAGAAGGATTTGAAATATTGGAGAAATTAAATGAAGCAATTTGTGATGGTGATCATCGTCCTTATCAGGACATCAGAATAACACACACAGTTATTTTAGATGATCCGTTTCCAGATCCACAAAAATTGATAGTACCTGAAAGGTCACCGTCACCCAGTGCAGAACGTTTGCAGGGAGGCAGAATAGCTCCAGATGAGGATATAGATGAATTTGATGGTAAAACATTCGAAGAAATTGAAGAAATGAAGGCAGAAAGAGAAGCAAAAGCAAGAGCTACCATATTAGAAATGGTTGGAGATATTCCTGATGCTGAAATGGCTCCACCTGAAAATGTTTTGTTTGTGTGTAAACTGAATCCTGTCACTACTGATGACGATTTAGAAATAATTTTCAGTCGTTTTGGTAAAATAAATTCATGTGAAGTTATAAGAGACAGAAAAACTGGTGATTCCTTACAGTATGCGTTTATAGAGTTTGATGAAAGAAAGTCTTGTGAGGATGCTTATTTTAAAATGGATAATGTTTTAATTGATGACCGCAGAATTCATGTGGATTTCAGTCAGTCTGTAGCAAAAATAAAGTGGCATGGAAAAGGAAGAGGAGTAACTCACTATGATGATGAAGGTCACAAAACAACTGACACAAAAAATGATACTGGAAAAGGAAATTATAAAAAAACACAAAGTTTCAACGAAAAAAGGTATTCAAGGAACACAGAGAGAAATACTAATAGAAGTCAAATACATAGCTTATCTCCTCAAATAAAATCAAGAAAGTCGCCATTTCGGAAATATAGAAGAAGCAGATCTCATGAAAGATATAGAGAAGATAGAAGAAATGGTAATCATAGAAAAGAAGAAAGGAGAGATAGAAAGAGTGATAGAATAAATGATAGACATTATGGCAAGGAAAGGGATAAAAGCTCATCCAATAATTATAGATATTATAATAACGATTATTATCCAGAAAAAGGTCTTTCAAGAGATAAAAAAAATTATAATACTGAAAGACCAAAATATGAACATAGTAGGGATAGATCAAAAGAACATAAATATGAAAGTAAGGAACTTACTAAAAAAACTGGAGAAAAATATGGTAAAAGGCACAGCAATTTGGAAGAGAAAAACATTTCTAAAAAGACAAAACATAAGCAGAGCACTTCTGAGAACAGTGATGATGAGAAGAGTGAGAAACGAAAGAAACTAAAGAAAAAAGCAAAACTGAAACGTAGCAAGAATAGTACAGATTCTACTGATTATGAAGAAGAAAAAGAAAAAAATTGTAAACGTAAGAAAACAAAAAAACGAAAGAAAACAGAATCCGATGAAAGTGACATTGAACATAAAAAAAGACGTGTTAATAAGTCAAAAAAGAATTCTCCCAACACCAAAAACAGCTCAAAACATGAAAATAATAAGAAAAAAAGAAAACGAAAATTGGAACATAAAAGAACAAAACGAACTAGTAGAAGCAGTAGCTCTAGTACTGACAGCACTACTAGTAGTAGTAGCAGCAGCAGCAGCAGCAGCAGCTGCAGTAGTTAGGAAAAAAATGTTATTAAGTATTTAAGGGAACTTTTAAAAATACAATTATTTTAAAATAGATACCTTTATTTATAATCTGATTTATCAAATAAAAAAAAGTACAAATTTTTCATATATGTATAATCACAATATAAGCTATTTCCTTAAAATTTTGATTTGTCCTTAAATGTATTACCTTTTGAAATGTCTCTCAAGTCCTAACAGAAGTCATTTATTTAGAAGATTTGTAAATTAATACTACAATTTATGTACAAATGAAGACAAAAATACACCATGATAGACAAAGTTAAGTTGTTTTATTGTTTTACAAAATAAACATACTGACAGTTCTTAAAGTGAATTAAAGAAAATTCATTACAATAGGTAAATTAATGTACAGTTTTTGTTTTAGCATATGGTTTAATTGGAATAGTCTATTTTTAACTGAAAAACTTAGCTTATGATTTCTAATTATTTACTTATGTGGTTTATTATGTAATAAGATATATAACAGATTTCTACATCATAATTTGTTATTGGAATTACTCTTTTTAAAAAAGTTTTGGTAATCAGGATACTTTTTTATGTTAATATTAAATTATAAATTAGAGCTGCCTTAAAACTATACTTTATTAAGAAATGGTTTAAATTTTTTGTTAAGTATTTTATTTATATAGTTTTAATTATTTTGTATATTTATCCCGCTTAAATTCTTTTGAATTTCAAATATTTCGCGCAATAGGCGACTCTCAGCGCTCTCTTTCGTTAACTTCAGTAACGTTCAGATAATCTCGTTACAGGTTGTACTTTTATTGAGTATTAAAATATAAAAACCATAGAAACGTATTGCTTTATGCTTTATCTAATTTATAATATCAAGATAAATTCATAGAGATAAATTCCATACATGTAATTAAATTTTACCAAAACTTTTTTTTTAATAAATATTTGTAACAGTTACAACAATATTTATTAATAATACTCTTCTTCGTTTGCTTATGTGGTTGCATTATCAATGGTTGTCAACGTTTATATATTCCCCTAATCTATGAACATATCTATGAATTACACCATAACCTACAATTTTAAACGTGTTTATAATACTTTGTGTATGATATTTTACTTTACGAACATTTGATTAATGTTTTGTAATTGTTTAAAATGATTTCCAAAAAATCTCGTAAGCAACTTCGCAAAGAGCAAAGAAAGCAAAAGAAGGTTCGGAAAAACAACTTTTTTGCAAATAAAAATAGGAATAACTTTGTGAACAGTTCTGTTCAACAAACTGCTACTGTTGATAATAAACAAAAGCCTAAAAAGTCTTTTAAAAAATTGAAGATTTATGATGTATCAGAACATGTTAAGGTATTGTAGATTTAATTTAAAATGTTCCTATAAATGTAGCTATATAAATATTTGGCACTGTATTGTTCTTATTGAAGCAAGAAAAGTTGTCTGAAGATGTCGGGCGATCTTTGAAGAAAGAGAAACGAGAACAAAATAAATTAGAAAAGCAGATGAAAAAACAAAGAGCTGAACTTCTTAAAAGAGCAAATTTAGAAGAAGATCGTAATATAAAACAACTTGAAAAGCAACTTAAACTTAACAAAAGAAAATCAAAAGCTGTTCCAAAATCTTTTGTGGATGATGGTTTGGATTGTATCCTTTAAAATATGATAGAAAAATAAGCAAAAACTGTTACTGCTGACTTCTGAAATTTTCTCACTCAATTTTTTTTACATATTTGTATTGTCTTCTAGAAATTAACAGTACATTCAATTATGTTACCTGTCTTCTATTGCAGCTCTTATATGTTTGTGAAATTATATTCTGCCTTTTATTAGAACTGTTATGTTCTTAAATATCTTTAAATTCTTTGTGTTGTAATGAATACCTATACTCTATTTACTTATATGTGCACTTCATTTATACTATCCATTTATTAATCTGAATCAACATTAATCAGTGATTCCTTTTATCTGCTATCTTGGAAATAAATTCTTCAGGTTCATTACTTAATTGTAACAAATAATATGAATATAACTTATATTGAACTTAACATATATATGAATAGATTTACTAGAAGTTTGTGATTCTGAAAATCTAACAGGAATTGTTGCTGCTGAACAACAGTTTATGGAAGCTGATGAAGATTTTGAAGAAGACTTTACTTTAATGAGTGGTAATAAATTAAAGAATAAATCTAAAAGAAAAACAGAGGATACAGCGGACCACATTTCTGATTACATTTCTTCTGAGGAGGATGATTTCTTTGTAAAAGAAAAGAAAACTTCCAAAAAATTGAAAAAAAGCATTGAAAATATTGATAATGATTCACCAGATAAAAATAAAGAGGAAGAACTTAGTGAAGATTTGAATAAGGAAGAACTTAATGAAGATCTGGATGAGGAAGGTGATCAATTTACTTCTGATAGTGACTCAAATTCAGAAATAGAAAGTAAATTGTATAAGAGAAAAAATAAAAATGAATTAAAAGAAAAATATAATTTTCTTGATAATCACAGTAGCAAAGAAGAAAAAAGTGAAAATTGTGAATATAATTCTAATGATGAATCAGAAGAAGAAAATTATGAGAATATTGAAGAGCAAGAATCAAAAGAAGAGAAAGGAGTTTGGGAAGATATTTACGGCCGTTTAAGAAGAAAAGATGGTTCTATTTTGCAGGTATTTATTGTAGAAGTTAAATTACATATGTTGTCATATGAATTATGTAACATATACAGGGCTTTTCATTCCATTCTATAATTCCTCTCCATCTAATATCCACAATAGAAAGCTAACCGAAACTAAAATGAATTTACATACTGCATGTTTTAAAATTAGTTTGTGACTAAAAAAAATTTGAAAAAGATGTTTTCCAATTTCATCATTAAATAAATACACCAAAGCGCTATTCCCTTAAATATACAAAAAAAAACTATTCACTTGTTCAAAAAATTGATATAATTATTTTTAGAACAATGAAAGAAAGTACATTCCACCAGCAGTTAGAGCCCAATTGGAAACAGAAGCAATTGGTGGCAAAAACCAGGAAAAATTAAACAGGCTAAAACGTGAATTAAAAGGTTATATATTTTTTAACTAAATTAAAATAAAGAACAGTTTTATAAGATACCAAAAAAATTTTTAGGACTTATTAACAGACTGGCAGAAGCAAATATGCACAAAATAGCTGTAAATATTGAACAACTTTATATGGCGAACAGTAGAAATGATATGAATCAGACGTTAACGAATTTAATATTTGAAGCATTATTATCGCCCGTTTTGACCCCAGAACGATTTGTAATTGAACATACAATGTTAATAACCATTTTACATGCTAACGTAGGTGTTGAAGTAGGTAAGTTATTTATTATCCCTAGTTGACAAAAGTTACAAAAGGGGCCATTCATAAAATACGTTCGGGGGGAGGTGTAATACCTAATGTGATAAGATGTGAGATGGTCGAGGGGGTCTAAGAAAACGTTATGTTCCCAGCTTTTTAAAATTTATTTGTTTCTTATTTTAGATATTTATTGCGTTGTTAAAATTTTATTATTGGAGTAATAAATATTTTAAATTCAATATTTGTGTACTATAAATCGAAATTAACTATTTATAGGGGGAAGTCTCACTTTCGTGTGACGCAGCGTCGCGAAAGGGAAGGGAGAGGTCAAAATTGGCGAAATTTAGCGTAACATATTTTATGAACAGCCCCAAAGTTAACTCTTTTTTTTATGACATGGACTAGTGTTTCTAATGTGAAAACCGAAAATGACCTTGGATTTTTTTTCTATTACCCGTAATTTATTTGCTGAAAGGCTTTTCTAACATAATATAAGGATAATTGCATTATTATTAATCTTAAAGTGCCCTAGGATGTTATTGTCGTGTTTTATGGCGATATTTTGTTTTTTTAGTATCCCTTAATAATGCTCACTAATAATTAGCACCTCATTTAAGTTGATACCTGTTTTTGATTGCAGAAACATTTTCGTGGAACCGGTTCTTATGTTGGTCACTTGCTGTATCTAAATTTTCTGAAACGAACTCAATGTGAGGATCCAGAAAGTAAAATTATTTAGGTCATGTTTCTGTTCTAATGCATTAAAAAATCATTGGCAGTACATCAAAATTCCTTGTAGAAAGCAATGAGAAGTTTTTTGTCATTTTCCGTTAAAAGTAATGTTTACTTCACTGTATAGAGGATTCCATAATTTATTGTGGATGCTGAAAATTTGACTACGATTTTAATCGTTTAAATCTGGAATTTGTTATTAAGTTCGCACTTTGGAATCATACAGAGCGCCTACGTATTACAGGGTAACCGTGGGTGATAGAAAAAATCTGTTTTCAGATTTAATTTCAGATTACCAAAATACATTAGAAACATCTATGTCACAAGTCCTGTATTATTCTTTTTAACTTTCGTATTTTATTTTAGGCGCACATTTCTTGCAATGCTTGGTAAAAAAATTCGATGAAGTTTATGACACTGATGAACCATCAGACAATAAAACCTTAGAAAATATTATTCAAACGTTATCGCATTTATACAATTTTAGGGTAAAAATTCAACGTAATAACAAATTATTTAGTAACAGTTTTATTATATAACGATTTACAGGTGTTTGATGCCAATTTACTTTATGAAATACTGGACAAATTAAACGCAAGATTTACTGAAAGAGATATAGAATGTATTTTGCTTGCTCTTAAAAGTGTAGGATTTAGTCTTAGAAAAGATAATCCCTTAAGTTTGAAAAATCTTATTGTAAACATTCAAAAGCAGGCTGCTAATAATGTTGAAAAATCTAAAGATGAGTAAGTGTGATTAAAAATATATAATGTTCATTTTTCAACATGCTTGTCTTTATTAATTTTTTAGTCCTCGTGTTAAATTTATGTTAGACATCCTTATGGCAATTAAGAACAACAACATGACAAAAATACCAAGCTATGATCCAACGTATGCCGAACACTTAAAAAAATTACTTAAAAATTTCGTCAGAAAGGGCCTTTATGTGTCTTCTTTGAATATTAGTCTGGAGGATTTACTTAAAGGTAAATTAAAAGCAATATATATAAAAAACAGTTTTCATTTCCGTTTTACTAAAATTGTAGCCGATGAAAGAGGTAAATGGTGGATCGTCGGATCTGCATGGACTGGTAAAGAAACAGGCAGTGCTGCAAATAACCAACAGAAAATTCAGTCGAATTTATTTTCACAAAAACTTCTTGATCTTGCTAGGAAACAACGGATGAATACCGATACAAGAAGGAATATATTTTGCATATTAATGTCTGCAGAAGTATGAGTGAAAAAAAATATTGTTATGATTTAATTTCAAACATAATATTTTTAGGATTATTTGGACGCTTTTGAGAAGCTTCTACATTTAGACTTAAAAAATCAACAGGAGAGAGAAATTATTCACGTTATAGTGCACTGTTGTTTACAGGAAAAAAGTTACAATCCATATTATGCTTATTTGACTCAAAAATTTTGTGACTATGATAGAAGATTTCAAGTAACTTGTTATTATTCCTATTGCACACATATGTGTAAATACATTTGATTTTTAGATGATTATAAAATATTCAATTTGGGATAAATTAAAGACGTTACCAGAATGCTCAGGAGCTCAGCTTTCAAATATGGCAAAATTATTAACGCATCTGTTTTTAGAAAAGGGTCTTCCAATTTCAACTTTAAAAGTATGCATAATTATATTTTGTTAATACCTTTTTTCAATAATCATTAATTAATTTGTCTTGTTTATTTATTTTTGTTTTACACAGATAGTGCAATTTAGTGAACTCGACAAAATAACTCTTCGCTTTATAAGGCAAATACTTTTGGGAATTTTATTATCTGAAAATGTAGAGCAGTGCCTTCAAGTATTCGAAAAAGTGTCCCAAGGAGAAAAATTGAAGTTATTTAGAGAAAGCATCAGCCTTTTTATAAAGCATTTCTTGTTGAGAAATTTGAATGCTAATAACATTTCTGACGATCAAAAAAATCTTCTTGAAGAAAGGGCCAATTTAGTTGATAAAATGTTGAGTCAACATGACAAGAAAGTTAGATTCTAGCTATATGTAGCTGTGTATTTATGTATATATTAATGTAAAATAAACTTAGCAACAATAATAATGTTAAGTAAAATAAATTGCGATGTTTTGGTAAAATTTGTAACTTTAATTTCACCATACCCAACCGTTACAAATGTCAAAATAATACTCTTATTGCTAAATGTACAAGTTTAAATCCCCAAATTTTGTATTTTGCATGATTTGAGCTAGTCCTAAGTCTACACAAAGTGTGAGGGGAAGGGGAGGCATGGAAAATGACAAATAAAAACTAATTACTAGTGATGTGCCGGATATTCGTATCAGTATCCGCGGATATCCGAGGGAGAACAAAGATCCGTATCCGTTAGTTTTTGGCGGATTTTTTACCTTATTAATTTTAAATTCGTAGATGAAATTATATACCTTTATATAGGTGTACTCTAAGAAAGTTAAGATCCGTATCCGTATTTGCGGATCTTGAGACCGAATAACCGTATTCAGATCCGTATCCGCGGATATACATTTTTAGCGATCCGGCACATTACTACTAATTACGGTGGATTTCGTAACGCCTTTACCATTGAATTCCGTCGCTGTATAGGAAGAAAGAGAGAAAGAACGAAAGAAAACAGACAAGAAAGTTACTCAGTAACTGATTCTTACATTTAACTTTATCTGTTCAAACATTTATTATCAAAAACGTATTATTAGTGCAACTGCTGACTACAAAATCAAAAGAACTGTTATTATTATTGCGAATTGACCTTTCTAGTTATTTTATTCGAAACTACTGGGTATCAACGGATGCGGTATTTGCCAACACTTATTACATTCTTTCAAACAAAAATGGTGTCCTGAGAAATAAATTGATTGTGGTGGTATACCTACAACTTGTTTAATGTTTAACATTTCTTGGTGTATGAATATTTTTTATCTTCAGGTTTGAGAAAAATGAACAAATCGCAAGGGATAGACAAGTATACTGTAGAAAGGATATAAATGTTAGATTTTATTATTTATCCCCAGGAGGGGGTGAATAACCACTAAGAATTGTTGTGACCTCCCCATAAACGTTCAAGTGAGAAATTGTGATACCTCACAAAAAGGTTGACCATCTAAAGTTTTGAATTTTCAGTAAATGAAAATAAACCATTTCGTCCAGGAAAAAAATGTTTTATACTTATTTGTAGGTATTTTATCAATTAGAGGAAGGAATCACACTGTGCACTGTACCTATGTTGTCCATTTAAATAACCATAAAGTCTAGAAACGGTTGAGTATCTCGAAAAAAGCGCTTCGAATCGGGAAATAAAAAAAAGGTAACTAATGTTTTTGATATTGCTATCGAATGAAATCAACATTGATCTCTCATTCCAATTTCTTCAGGGAAAAGGGCAATGTTAAAATATTATATACAAAAGGAAGCTCCACGTTTTGTTGCAGATTTAGGGTTGTAAATAATTATGTACCTGCCATAAGTTCATGATATACTAACAAATAAATAAACGGAAGTAAAGCGCTTATAACACCTACAAAATAATTATAATACAACATCATAATAAATACTTATTTATTACACATAAACATATTAATTTTAATTTGAGCAATTTTATTTGCCTAGTTGGACGTCGTATAAAAAGCTTCATCGAGATTTGTGGGTTCCTTAACGATCGATTGTTCTTGTGCATTAAAATATATTTTAGAAACGTCATCTCAAAAAATTATTATCAGAAGAAAACTAGATTCATATATACGTGTAACATAACGTAAATGCTGATTATATCGTAAGTTCAAAAAATACTAGTTCCAATTTAAATATGAAACCAAATGCAATAATAGTAGTTCTATACGGTTTGTTTTTTGGATATCATTTTATTATAAAACAGGCATATTCATGTCGCTGCACCAAGCAATTAAGTCCCGTTTGTGGAACGGATGGGATGACGTATAGCAACATTTGCATGATGAACTGTATGACCACAATACCTGGAGGAATTCGTAAATTAAAACTATTACACAAGGGATATTGTGAAGGTAACAAACATAAAAGAGCAGCAGCACAGACAAAATATTTAACAGTGACAATAAAATAGTATAATTAAGACATTATATTGTTTTCTATTAACATATGTACATTTGTAATGAATATTTAAAAGACATTATGTTAAAGTATTTGTATGAAAGTAAAATATATGTTTAACCATGGGAACAAACTGATGAAATTGACAATTATATAAATATAAATATATATGCAGAGCTACAGCACACTATCATTAATGCATCCGTATATATTGTTTTTGCGATGAAATTACTAAAATTTATTAATGTAACAATTTACTATAACTCCATAACAAAATATACACGGAAATAATAAAGAATAGGTTAAAAGAACAAATGAATAAAAATAAAGTATTAAACGAGACACAATTTGGATTCAGGGAGGGAAGGGGCACAATTGATGCAATATATATGTTAAAAAATGCAATACAATCATAGACAAAAAACAAAAGGTATACATGATGGTAGTAGATCTAAAGATGGCCTATGATTCGGTAGACAGAAAGGAAATAGACAGAATGTTAAAGAAAAGTAAGACAGAGGAGGGTTTGTTGGTAGAATAATGGAATTATATAGGGAAACAATAGGAGTTCTAATAAGGGTAGGCAAAAAGGAGAGCAAGGAGCTTTGGATGGGAAAAGGGGTTAGACAGGGATGCAAGATAAGTACACAGATATTAAACATATTGTGACGTGTTCAGTCACGGAAAACACAATTAACAAAACAAAACAACGAATTTATTTAATTACTAAAGTTAATTTGACTACACTACAGTTATAAACAAGTCTACACAATTTATTTCACTAAAAAGTCTCTTTTCCCGCTCGCTTCTACTGTGAACACTCGCTATAATATAGGCACTATCTATCTATCGCCTGTTGTTCGCCTATCGATCGCTTCGCTTCCAAACATCAGCTATTTCACTGTCAACCAACTCGGTGTGAACGTCTCACCTTTATATAGTCTTTTCAGCCTTTTTCTAGGGAATTCTACAGCCGTCTAGTAATCCAATTGTTTTCCCATTAATCTTTGCTGGTGTTTTCTAGATGTTTCAGGAAAGCCGAGAATATTCCTTATGTATTCAGGGAAGATGTTCGTTAATTATGCTCACACCAACTTAATTGGCAAGTACTCGTAACAATATATATAAGTGATTTAGAAGAATCAATAAGTAAAGTAAATGAGGGGGGAATAGTGATAGGAAGAAAAAATATATGGACAATATCGTACGCGGATGATTAGCGCTAATTGCACTGAGGTAGATGACAAAAAAATTGGAAAAATACTTGGAGAAAAAATGCTTGCAGTTGAATGGTGAAAAAAACAAAATAATAGTCTTCGGTGAAGTGAGAGGTAGGAAAAAAAGAGAAAGAGGAATTGAGATGGAAAGTAAAGGTGATAGAAAGGGTTAAAAAATGCAACTACTTGGGGTACCTACATGCTCACAGAAAACAACAAAGACGATGTGCACATAAGTAACCAAGTATTGTAGCTAAAGCAAATGCACTGCTGGGGAGAATATGGGGAATAGGGCAAAAATTGTGCAGAAATAACTGGGAAAGAAGGGTAGTACATTTTTAAACGTTAGTAAAAAGTTTATTCTTTTATGGAGTCGAAATATGGGGATGGAAAGAGTATAGAATAGTAGAAAATATTTATAAAAGGTATATAAAATTGGTGTTGCGCTTAGAAAGAAGCACCCTAGACTACATTTTAAGAAGGGAAACCAAATGAGGAAAAATGGTGGAAGATACAAGAAGAGGGGTTGTAAAATATAAAGAAAAATTGGGAGAATTACCGGAAGGGGACATAAGAAAGGAGTTATGGAGGAAAAAGGTATTGGGGATCGGAAAAATAAATAAATATGATGTGGAAAAGGATAAGGCCTTAACAGAAATGGCAATAAGTAAAGAACAAATGGAACAGTGGAGAGAAAAAGGATTGAATGTTAGTAGGATGTTGGGGAAAAGATGTACCTAATACAACAGGAAGAGGTGAGGATCTGAGAAAAATACGGGAATCAAGATACGCGAAAGGTATGAGGGAGTTTATACGGGTAGAATTGTAAGGGGTACCTCATACCAGGATATCTAAGAGAAGGAAAAAATATAGAGATAATAGCTAGATTCAGAATGGGGAATGAGTGTAATGAGAATAAGTTTAGGATGGAAGAAGGTAAGAGATTGTGTAGAGTATGTGGAGAGAAGAGTGAATCAATGGAGCATGTATTAGAAGAAGTATTTAATGGGGAAGAATGAGAGAAAGAAACTTGGAAGGATAATAAATGCGGATGGTAGTGGTCTGGTCCTATTGAAAAAAATTTTAAAAAGAAGAGGTGTGGAAAGGGGGAGAGAAAATACAGGAAAAATGAATATAAGGGAAAAGGAATAAGGAAGGGAACTGATTAGTATTGTAGCGACCAGTGACACTGTACGTGTGTGCGATCATTCGGGAATAATCAGGATTTCCTTTTCGAATCATCCAGAAAGTTCGAAAGGTGTATATAAAGTGATCGTCTTTGGGCCAGAGGACAGTAGTAGTTGTGATAAAGCATCAGTGCGCGAAACAAACCGATAAATAATAAACAAAAGTGATAAATAAATTGTTATATAAATAAGTGAATTGTTCTAATATAAATAGTAGTTCTAAGTTAGTGTTTAAGTGTTATATAAATAATGTTAAATAAATAATTATTTAAATAAATATCTTTGACTAGAAAATTCGTTACAGTATAAATATTTTTCCTTGTGTATGTAGAAATGTAAACATAATTTTTTGTTTTAATAAAGCTCTACTACTACTACTATGATTCCATGATAATCCGACGTTGTGTTTCTGCAAAGTTCTTTTATTTCGTAACTTGGCAGATGGCAATTCAAAATGTGCTGCTGTAGGTATAATGTGGTTATAAAAATTAATTGATTGTAATTTGTCTCTGTGAATATATGAATATTCAAGTCATTGTAAAGTACAGTAATGAAATTTTAAGTAAAGAAGAAACAAAATAAAAATTGAATGTATTAATTAGATTTGAGACAATATTGGCTCATTAATAATCAGATGAGTTATAATTATTATAGATGTTATCGATATTCAACATTAAACTATTCTTATACATATTTGTATATCATGGCTTAGGAAAGTTAATGAAATATTAAAAATTATTGTAACGAATTTTCTAGTCAAAGATATATATTTAAATAATAATTTATTTAACACTATTTATATAACACTTAACACTAATTTAAAACTACTATTTATATTAGAACAATTCACTTATTTATATGACAATTTTGTCTATTATTTATCATTTTGCTTCGCGCACTGATGCTTTATCATACATCACACCTACTGTCCTCTGGCCCAAAGACGATCACTTTATATACGCCTTTCAAACTTTCTAGATGATTTAAAAAGGAAATGCTGATTATTCCCGAATGATGAATAATAATTAGAATGTCGTCGATGATTCCAGAATTGATCATGTTACTTGTCGCTGGAGCTTGTAAGTTTACGTTGATAAAAGTCCCGTGCGCGGTGACTACGCCGTAAGCATGTTAGCGATAAGAAGTACATGAACAATTATTATCACACACACACGGTATCACGGGGCGCTACATTATGTATATATGTACTACGTCAGTTACTGATAAAATCCTGATGCAACGTTTTTATTGTACAAATTATACTTACTTATGTATTACTTGATTTTAATTTCGTTTATTTTCTTATTGTAACAAAAGGCACTGTATTTGGGTTGTAACAATTTTGCTCTTTCAAAATCTGATGTAGTTGATGTATTCTTCGCTTATGGTTTTCATTAAGTATGACAATGTATGAAGGAAAAATTGTTTTAAAAAATAATTATCGGTTTATTTCAGCCTTTACTTGATGGAGAAATATTTTACACGTATTCTCCCGTGTATTATTTTAAGGAAGATCTTTAGCACGTGGCTCATGAGTGATATCGTACGATATTCGCTGTATCTCTTTGGATTGTTTGTTTTGGGGATAGTAACGAAAGTTGACTTCAGCCAGTCCATAGGTATAGTGCCTGCGGTATAAATTAGGTTAAAAAGATGTGTCAGGTAATCCAAACTGCCCTCGTCCAGTTCTTTCAGTACTATTGGAATTTCGTCATGCCCGACAGCCTTCCCGTTCTTAGCTTGCTTAATAGCATTGGCTACTTCCCCCTTGATAGTCGGTGGGTCGGAATTATCGTTCTGGATATTGATGCAATCTGTGCGTTTATCATGAAAAAGCTTTTGTAAGTACTTTTCCCAAATTTTCAACTTCTCAGCGATGGACGTAACAAATGTGCCATCCATGTCTAGCAAAGTCAAATATTTTTGGGTGGTTTTCTTGTTACCAAGTAATTCCTTGATCTTTTAATGCATATTGAAGGAGTCATGCTTTGCTCCAAACTGTTCAATTTCCTGACATTTATCTGACAACCAGCTCTCCCTAGCTTCACAAAAATGTTAGTTCCATAAAATTTACGAATAAGTCATAAATAACGCGTTAAATACGTTCGACATTCCCTTACAAATGCAGGCTTCTGTTTTCCACTTATAGAAGTTTTTTAGAAGGTAAAAATGACAGGACCTGACAATTAGTCCCACCTATATAGAGTTTTCTCGCTTACACAGTTCTTACTCACCCAGCTTTAACTGTATATTAGGATATGTTGGGCAACCTTAGATTTTTATGTTTTACCAAACCTGAAATATGCTAAATGATCTTTAAATTTAACAAGAACAGAGCCTATTTTTGTCCATCATATTTATTATTAGTCTTTGCAATTAATTTCATACATTCGCCACTTTTCGGGAAAAGGAAATTTACATTCGTGGTTTCTGAGAAATATTATTTGGGTAGGGTTAGGATTTGAACTAAATGTAATTCTAAAACCATGGTTATGAAAAATACCATCATGTCCACGAGTAAATCTTGATTCTTGACTCGCATGGTATAACGATAATCTTGGTTTTGCTGATGTTCTTTTAAAAAGTAAAGGATCTTGAAATGAGATTCTTAAATTTAATATCATTGACTAATTTATCAATAATATTACAATTATACCCGTTATCATTGGTAATATTCATAATAGTACAGTTCCTTATGCTACATATCTTTATTTTGAGGAAAACTACGTAACTTGCGTACAAGCAAACGTTTTATGCTGACTACAACGGCTGGAGGCATTGGTTATAAATATGGAAGTATTAGTAGGTTTTCTATTGATAAGAAATTCTAGAGAATTCCCATTTCTTATAACCTACCATCTGTTTCCATTTTAACGGTAAATTTAAGAGAAACGGATTTTTAATTTAATTTATTTAAAAAAATTGCTTGCGAATAGAAATATTCTACTTTTAGAGAAATACAAAGGTTATCTCAGAATATCAATTATTTCAGGGTTTATTGAAAAATCCTACAACGAAACTTTATGAACAATACATTGTTATGAGATGCAATTAATGGTAATAAGCCGTGTAAATTATTATTTGATGGAACATTATGATACATAAAATAAATGCATCATTAACTACTAATAACATGAAACAGAATTCTAATTATTACTTATAATATTGTTTTGTTATTTTATGCGGTTAAACAAATTTTATAGACTTCAATACTTGCAGGTGAAATTAACGACCAATTGTTTGAGCAGATTGAGTGTGAAAACAGTGTCAGTATAAAAATAAGAGAATTGTCACAGCGTTTGTGTACCCTTTAAGTAATTTGAACAATATTTCGAAGAAATGAAAGTAATTCGATTGATAATGATATTGGGATACATTTCCATAATACATGGTAAATCTCATCAACCATGTATTTGTTTTAATGATCTTAATCCTGTCTGCGGATCAAATCGTATAACGTATAGAAATGCGTGCCTTTTGGAATGTGTAGCTGCTTCTCCGGAAGGAATACCTGGATTAAAAAATGTTGGTAAAGGATATTGCCAAGCAAGAGCTAAAAAGAAACACAAAAAACGCAAGCCTAGTTAGCACAACAAGGAACCGCTTCAACGGTATACTTTATAACATAAAAAAAACAATAAAACAATTGTAATTGAAACCACTTGTATTAATGATTAGCATTTCTCCCGTTTATAAATTCTAATAACTCCAGAATCAAAAGCTTCAATAGGGTAAAAAGTCACTGCAGACGTTGCGCCACACAGGTTGTGAGATTCTTCAAGGCTTTTTCTTTTAACTCAAAATTGTAAATAGATGGATGTGGTAAAGGCATTACAGATAAGAACAATAACACAATAACAAATTTTAATTTTTTACGTCCTATGTATCCATCACGTGGCTTTTAATTATTTATTTATTTAGTGTTTGCAATGGCGGATTTTCACAATTGCCGCCCGTACGTTATTCAAAATTTGCCTCCCCTACTGACACCTGCAATTCTATACCCTAATTCACAATCAACTTTTTTGTCAATGAAATTGCAACTTTATGATTGTATTATATTTTTATAAGACTAATCAACAAATATTGATACGAATTCATTAGGATTAAAAATGTAAGAACATTAAGAAGAACTTTCGTTGAATGGATATTTACAGCTTTTATTCATTACAATATTATCATTCTTTTTTTGTTTTTAATTATCATCATTCTAATTAAGAAATGTATAATATTTATGAAATTCTGTGCAACAATATGCAATTTTTTAGGTGTAACTTTTTTTAAATTTATTTTTCTACACTCAAACAGGTTGTTAATATCATTAGAAATATCAATAGAAAAGTATTAATTTTCCACATATTTGATCTACCATATATAATACTTTTTTATAGCTATTTTTAAGCAATTTGTTTTCGGATCCCATTTCTCTTCGAATAGATATATTTAAGTGGTGAAACATATTACACATTGAAAATAATACACGTAGATTGTCGAACTTCCATGTCTTTATTGTTAAGAATTACAACGTTTCGACTGGTAAGGTACCTCTAGTTCTCTAGTCGTCATCAGGTAACTAATTACAAACTAAGGCTACATGGTTTATATACAGGTTTTTATAATCACTTAGGCGTGATGTTCCACTTCGCTTGGGTTGCTTGTAGTTCTGATATTTTCTTCAGTAGTGGTTTCCAAACGTTATTTATTTCCACACTTGGATGGCTTTAAAAGAAGAATGTTGTTGGATGTATTATGCCGCTTCTTTAAGTTTCCGTCGAAACCAATGCTCTTCTTTGTGGAGAATTGTGGCTCCATTCCAAAGTATTTTATGTTGATTTGTCCATACATGTTCTGCTATGCCGGACCGAGTAATATCCCCTCTCAAGGTGTGTGTTTTGAGTTCTTTAATTCGATTTTCTAAAGGCCTCTTAGTTTCTCCAATGTAGTTTTGGCCACATTCACAGGGAATTTTGTAAATACAGTTCTTCGTTTCCTTTTGTGTTGACGGTTTCGTTCTGACGATATGGCTGCGAAGAGTATTAGATGAGTAGAAAACTGGTTTCATTCTATACTGGTTGGCTATTCTTCCAATTTTGTCAGATATTCCTTTTAGATACCAGAGTCTTAGTATTAGTTTGTCCTCTTGTTGTTTCGATGTTGCTTTGTGGGTTTCAAACAGTTGTATTTTGTTGTCCAATATTTTATCTGGGTATCCGAAGTTTCTTAATTCCCTTCTTATGTCGGTGACTTCTTCTTGTAGGGTTTCCGAGGTGTTGCATATGGTTACTGCTTTGTTGTACAGGGTCCTTATCAATCCTCTTTTTATGATTGCCGAGTAGTTGGAAGCATGATTGAGATATTTCCCTGTATGTGTAGGTTTCCTGTATACCGATGTTTCGATTCTTCCCTGGTTTTTTGTAACTAAGTCATCTAAGAATGGCAACCGATTGTTCTCCTCCTTCTCCATGGTAAATTTGATGGTTGGTCGCATTTGGTTGGTATGATCCAAGAATTGTGTTAGTTTCTCGTTGTCCTTGTTCCATATGACAAGCGTGTCATCTACGTATCGCAGCCATAGATTCGGTTTATATGGTGTTGACCCGAGTGCTGTCTCCTCAAAGTGTTCCATGTATATATTGGCAACAAGTGGTGATAACGGTGATCCCACAGGTAAGATGGCTTATTCTGTGAGTAAAAAAAAATCCAACACTGCGTTGACTGGTAGTGATGTTCTTTCATGTAGAATGTCATCTTCTTCCAATCTTTTCTTAATGATGTCAATTGCTTCTTGAAGAGGTACTCTAGTGAACAGGCTTTCTACGTCGAAACTCAGAAACTGGTCTGTTGGTTCCAATTCCGCTTTTTATATATGTGTCAGTTTTTCCTTGAAGCGGTGGCTAGACGGTACGTTGGTAAATGTCGTGAACTTATAATCGGCCTTAAAGAGACATCTTTCTTGTGGATTTTGGGTAACCCATACAGGTGTGGTGGTTTGCTGTGATGTGGAGTTAGTGTTGTCCTTGTTCTGTTTTCGAAGTGGTCCTGGTGTTTTTTCAAGATGTTGTATACCTTTCTCTCAATGGCGGTCGTTGGATCCTTTTGTAGTGCTTGGTAGTCACCCTTTTGAATGACGGCTTCAATCTTCCTCTTGTATTCTGCTTGGTTCATAATAACGGTTGCCTGCTGGAAGGATGGTGATGGATTTGTCTCTTTTTAGGTTTAGAATGGCTTGTTCTTTTTGTGTGGTTATGTTTTATTGGGGCAGTTTCTTCTTCTCTAACACCTCTCGTACTTTCCATCGAAATCCGTCGGCATCTGGGTGTTTTATTTGAACTGATTCGACTGCGTTGATACTGTCCAGTGTAGGAATCTGCTTTGATGTCATCGCGAATTTGTAAAAACGTTGTAATTCTCAACAATAAAGACATGGAATTTCGACAATCTACGTGTATTATTTTCAACACAAACGTATCTAAAACCTTCAAACAAATATTACACATTAATTGAATACTGCACGGAAAAAAGAGTATATTTAATGTGAATAAAATACACTTCATTCAAGAAAATCTTTGTTTCATATATACGCAAATAAATATTTTCTTGAATAAATAGTTTAAAAGTTTTAATGGTAATCAAATGCTGCGTTTCATTCAAAAATGTATACTTTCAGTTAAATACAGCAATGTTTGAAGCGAAAAGAGTTTACTTACGAAAACCATAATATTTCTTCGTTAGAATAATGTATTCCTTTAAACAGAATATTTATTACTGATTTCAACAATTTCGTTTTCTTAAAATAAGATTTGCGGGCTTGGAAAAAATAGTATTTTTCTTCAACACAAGAAACGAATGTTTCCATTTAAGATGGTACTTCTTCATAATAAACACGATTAATATTTGAGTTAAAGCGGTATATTTTTGTATTAAACATAAAACATTTTCATACTAAAATAAAAATTTGTTTGAAAATTTAGTTTTTTCTAAATTTTTTATTTTTAATAATAAAGCAATTTTACAAATCAATGGAATGGTATATAAATAAGATGTGATTATTGTAACATATCTTTATTGAACATAAAATAATAAAAAGGATAACGATACACACATGAACAATAGTATGAAAGGAACTAAAAAAAATTGCTTAAGATATTTTAGTGTTACGTATGATTCACCAATAGGGAGTGTATGCATCATGACTGGAAAATGCGTCTTTTTATTTTATCCATGATAAGAACTTTACTTCCATTTACTGATTCGACCTTATATAAGCTCTTTAATGTAACGTAGTGATTGCTCAAGTTTGCCATTGTGATAAGAAGTTGTTTAGCCCAAATGATTCCAGTAGCTGTAATATAAATTATTGTTTTTAATTTAAAATCAAAACTAGAATTCTTGGTTTATCGATCAAACGATTCTCATTATAAAACAATCGACTTGCTAAAAGTGTAAATTTTCTATCATAGATAACCTTTTCTATACATATACAATTCACAATAAACGATTTTCAAATAGCAGTAGGTAGTAGCCATTTTTTCTTTATCGAGAGAAAGCGCGCTTACAAATTTTGCTAAACTGTAGATACCTACTGCTATTTAAAAAACAGTTTTATTTTACTACTACTTCGTTGAGGATTCGTTGTGGATAAAATTGATTTGTAGATATTTATGTACCTATATACAGCAGATAACGTGATACAGAATGAATTAAAAATTAAATTCTAATATTGCGGCTCTATTACATATTTACCATGCAAAATTTTGCATTATTTCATACTTCTATTTTAAATATAATTAATAAATAAATTCGTAAAAATTAAGTATTTTAATGGGTACTTACTTGCAAATGCTTCTCCAAATTCTCCAAAGCCAATTTTATTTAAAAATTCTTCCATTTTATTATAAAAATATACCCCTGCGTTTTCAGAAAATTTTATTGTGCACCAACAACTCACTTTACACTGATAGTTCATTAACGTATGACGCAATATATTGAAAATCGAAATGGGAGACAAAAATGGAGCTCATCAAAGTGTCACATATTTGTACTAAATAAAATGTTCTTTAAAATGAAATGATAATGCTTTATCGAAAGCAGAACTGTTTTGTTTCGAAGAAGTGCTTTATCCAATCCAGTTTTCGGCTACTTGAAAAGAATTAATATTTTATTGTTTCAAAACAGAAATGTCTTAAAATTAAGAAATTACTTTTTGTTTAAACCATTCAAAAAGTTGTAGCAAAAGTAACATTTTCATTCCAAGTAACATAGTTCCTTGACTTGTTTTAAGAACAGAGTTAGTCTTCGATCGAAACCTGTATAAATTTGTTTCAAAACAAAAATTCTTTCTTTAAATCAATTGCAGTAGGTATGTAAATAAAAGCGTTGAAGGAAATATTCTTGTTTTCTTAAAACAAAGCAAAATACTAAAAAGAAGTATTTATTTATTTAAAATGAGTAAATATCTTCAAAGCAATATATTTTCTTGTTTTAAAATAGTTTTTTTTTCTGTGTGTGACTGGACCTAAAGAAAAAATTATGGCAATAATTAATTTAAAAAATAGGTAAAAATACTAAATTTAAAATGTAATACTTAAACGCTATTGGAAGATTTTAAAAATTCAAAATCACAATAGTTAGTAATTTTTCGTATACAGACGTTAGTGTATTCAGTATACTGTATTGTAATCACCCTTACCCGGGCGCTATAAATTTTGAATTTTTTTCTAATATTTATTTTTATTTGAATGCAATCCTATTGATAATGATGTATATAATTTCATTTTTCTTCTCTATTTACTTGATTCAAGTAAATTTTGGTTTTCTAAAAGGCGAACGTAAATTACTTCATAATTTTGTACAACCTAGAATTCTGCGTAACCGCTCAGCTCACGCATTGCAGACGGTCGTTTGTCTAGCCGCATCACGCGCGCCGTGGCCCCCTCGATATGTAACACTACTGTTTTTGCCAGCAGAGAGGGATTTTCGAGGTGCAGTAGATAAGGGGTAGATTGTCGAACACAGGAATCGCCCGCTCAAAAATTTGTAAGAAAGAGAGACGTTCTTTTGTAACCAGATGAAAGAAGTAGGACAGGAAATATTCCCATGACCAACTAACTCCACTCGGTTCGTAGGCAACGGCGGGTTACAGGAAGAAAAGGGACTTCGTTAACCACGAACTTACGCAGGAAAGGAGTAGGAATTTTAGTATAAAAGGAACGATGATCTCCACAAAGAGGAAGCCTCCGACATTCCACCTACCCTGGCAAGGAAGAGGGAGACTCTCATAAAGAGTTGTTATTGTTGCTCTCTAATAGGGAGTTGTTGTTGTTGCTCTCTGAAGGAACTTGATTGGCTGCGGCGAGACGAGGGTCTAATATATATCCTGCTCCGCACTTCGGTCTGAGATAGCTTTACCAAGTATGGTATTAGTAAATACGACTCTTTCAGCTTGGAAATAAAAGACTGTTGTAGCGTGCAGTCTAAGTCTAGCATCCCAAAATATGGTCTGGTTCCTTTCCTGTAGGCCCAATATCTATTAAAACGAGCACGATGATACAGTCGACTGACTGTGAAGTCCCAACGAAGAACTATTAGTCCACATGATGAGTAAGTCCCTGCAATTTTTAATTCGTAACCATATATGTTTTAGGGACGACGAACTGAATTGACATATACTGACCAACATTATTTAGAGGCGATAACTTTAAATGGCAGGTTCCGAACAAACATAAATTAGAGGCAATGACCTTCAGTGGCATGTCTCGACCATCCCGAAAATAGAAGCGATGAATCCTTAAGTGGCATGTCTTGATCAACACCATTTTAGAGGCGATGACCTTCAGTGGTATGTCTCAACTTAATCTTGATATTGTGATTGCTACAAATTTTAAGTTTCTTAATCTAAATTTCCTATACAGAGTATTCGAAATATAATAGACAATAAAATATAATAAAATACAATTATTTCTTAATATGTAATTGTTAAAGGGTTGGTACATTACATGTGTTACTGTATTGAAAATTTCACAGCTTTGAGGAAGACCAAGTTCGCCGGGCTCAAAAGTGATGTACACAGAAGAAGTAGGTGAGTATTAACCGTAGGATTTTCCAGCGAGATTCCTTAAATCCACTGCTTTTCGGTGCCTTGTGCTTTATTCCTCCTCTTGTCAATTAAACATATAATATAAGGTAATTAAATTTCTTTAAAAATCTTCTTTTTTAGGTAATTGTCGTTTTGCGATAGTCTTTTGTATTCGTACAGTGATGTCATGGTCAATCTTTTTATTAATTGTACCCCATATTTCTGTCCTCATATTTAGATAGTGGTTGATTGATTGTACAGTTAATTTTTTTTTTTTTATAGGGCATGTAATATTAATTCTAATAGTTTTATTTACATTGTGTAATGTAATTGAGTTATAGAAGTTACTCTATAACTACCCACACAGTATATGCAAAATTAACGATCACTTGTTGATTTTGCATATAAAAATATTTAAGAGCGTTACTGATGGCAATAAATTGACCATATAACGTGATATAGAAATTAAATAAATGTAATTGTGTAAGTGTAAAATGTAAAATCATTTCTGTGTATCAATTTGACTACGAAGGCTCACAAAATGAAAATAGTTTTACTGACCATATTTTTGAACTGTTATTATATTACGATGGCAGGTTATCCTGAAAAATTTGGATACTATTGTCCATGTGATGGTATAGAATTTAATCCTGTTTGCGGAATTGATCGGGTTTCGTATGCCAACCGGTGTACTTTGGATTGTACGGCTATAGCACGTACTGGTCTGCGAATTCATTATAGAGGAAAATGTAAACGTATACAAGGTTGGGGTCGTAAGATAAAAGGGCAGTTATGAATAAATTAACTATTAACAAAAAGCATATGATTAAAACATTGTATTGTTTTCATACAGTTGATGTCAACATTAATTAATTATAATGTATAAATATATTTATATTAGGTAAGAGATTTTTTTGTTTCTATGTTATTGAAGTTTTCGAGGGGGCACACTGCTAAAAAAATATTTTCGGACAAAAATGTAAATAAATAATAATTATAGATACAAATTGTTTAGTGAAGGTATCAATCAAATCAAAAATTACACATTAGTGTCACTATTTTTAAAACCGTCTAGAAAGTTAACAAATACGTTGTTTATCTAATATTTTGCATTTATGGTATGTTTTGCATTATTTTGCACTAATTTTAGCAACTTAACAAAAGCAAGATATGTCTTGTCAACAAACAGTTATTTCAGGTTCGTTTGCTGATATTTTATGGATAATTTTGAACAAGAACTCTGTAATTCTGGCAATTGCTTATATTAACATGTTTTTTTATTGGACTCACTATGTTGAAACCACTAAGCACGTAGACAGCTCTGTGAACCTGGCACCCGGAATTGAGAAAAAAAGTTTTTAAAATCGCTTTCGAAGGTCACATCTCGTCTAATTGGTTGTTGGTAAAATTATTTTTCTTGTAGTTTAAAAATTAAAAAGTTTCAAGTGGTTTAAAAAATCCCCCTCCCCCTGAATGATGCCACCCACTCAGAAATTGCGTTTGAATAATTGTAAAAAAAATCATTTCATTTGTATTTGGCAAAAAACAGGACGTTTTTAATTCTGCACTTCACCCTACATACATAGAATGAAAAATTTTTTTTTTTGAATTGTTAAATATCTTTTAAAAGTCAAATGTCATCTAATTGGTTAGTGTAAAAATTATTTTGCTTGTAGTTTAAAAATTAAAAAGTTATATGTGGTTAAAAAAATTCCCCTTCCCCTGAATGACAGTACCCATGCAGAAACCGTTCCATAGTATCAAGTAAATATAGTAGGTGATTGTAGTGGAATTTATTTTGTTTGTGGTTTAAGAAAAGGGGTATTGTTTCAAACTTATGATATCTACAGACACGTAATTATTATCATACATAACGCAGAATATCGTGCAATCGATTATAGTTTAATGATTTTTGTTTGTAATTCAGAATAACGGGCGGTTTTAGCTTAATTGAGAATTTCTAAAAAATAAGAAATGTGGACAGGCATTTCATTTGTATCTCACATGATGCAGAACATTGTGCATTCGATTGTAGTTTCATTATTTTTGTTTGTAGTTCAGGATAATGTTTTTTTTTTTAATTTTGTCAAATCAGAAGTCTTCACACATCAATTGGATTTTTCGATACTGAAAACCGTTTGGATTATCATAGGTAGTCTTTTTAATTTTTAATGAAAATTAGATATGTGCAGCTTCATTAAAATTTTGTTTTTTTAAACTACAAACAAATAAATTCCACTACAATCACCTGCTATATTAACTTGATAGGTACTGTAGCGACCAGCGACACAGTACGTGTGTGCGATAACAATTTGTGGCATGTACTTGTTATCGCTAACATGCTTACGGCGTAAACACCGCACACGGTACTTTTCGTGTTATCAACTTACAAGATGTAAATCATTCTCTGGCGACAAGTAACAAGTTCAATTCTGGAATAATCGAGGACTTTCTAATAATTACTCATCATTCGGGAATACTCAGGATTTCTTCGAGTTCTTGTCTAGAAAGTTCGAAAGGTGTATATATAGTGATCATCTTTGGACCGAAAAACAGTTAGTCGTAAGAAAGCATCAGTGCGCGAATTAAAACCGATAATAGACAAAGTGATATAAATAAATTGTTATATAAATAAGTGAATTGTTGTGATATAAATGGTAGTTCTAAGTTAGTGTTTAAGTGCTATAAATAGTGTTAAATAAATAATTGTTTAAATAAATACTTTGACTAGAAAATTCGTTACAGTACTATATAAGGAACGGTTTTTGCATGGGTGGTGTCATTCAGGGGGAGGGGGATTTTTTAAACCACATATAACGTTTTAATTTTTAAACTACAAGTAAAATAATTTTACCAACAACCAACTAGATGAGATTTGACTTTTAAAAGTGATTTTTAAAACTTAAAAAAATACTTTTTCTTACTGTGTAGCAGCTATAGGGTGAAATGTAAAACTTGAAAGAATTTTTTTTGAGCATCTACAAACGTCAAAAAATTTTCACTACAATCATTTAAACGTAATTATTGATAGATACGTCCAACGAAGTTTTTGGTATTTTGATTTATGACATTTGAAAATTTTTGAATTTCCAAAAACTACCCCTTTTGTTGAACTACAAACGAAACATATTTCACTACATTCTTTTTCTATGTTTACTTGATACTACGGAACGATCCCTGAGTAGGTGGCATCATTCAGGGGAAGGGGGATTTTTTAAACCGCGAATAACTTTTTTACTATTGAACTACAAACAAAATAAATTTTACTACAATCAATAGACGAAATTTGACGTTCGAAAACGATTTTTATTTTATTTTTCTCCAATCCGGGTTCCAGGTTCACAGAGGGCACGTAGACAATTTATAATTTAATATTCATAGCTACTCTACGTGTACTGACACAGTAATTATAATACCACATGATCTCAGACTAACTAGGAAAGGTAGGGGATCAAACTGAGACGGACGGCATATTTTTGGTGCCAAACATTGTGTTGCAAGCAGTGAAGAAAATTGGAAATTGTGTGAACAGTGCTGTTTAATTTATCGTTGTGATATGTTTGTGAAAAAACTGAACGATTAATTGTTGTACTTATAACTGCAAATGTTGCAGTGTACTCAAAAGAAGCAGAAGTCACTTTCCATAGGTAAAAAGAATTGTTTACATTATTGTTAAACAAATAAACTCACGTTTAATTTGTTTGTGACTTATGTAAAGTTGAAAATATCTGAGTAATTCACTTAAAGGAACCATAAAGTTTAATATTTTTTGTAGGAACTAGTTTTTGTCAGTTTTCCCAAGAAAAACTACCTAGAAAAATGTGAATAAAAATTAAAGATTAAGTTAGAATGTATTACAATTAGAAACAAATACTACTGACATTGTAATACAATAGGTTTCAAAAAAGATGTTTTCTAAAATGAACTTTTATTTTCATTTCAAGTAATGGTTAAGTTGGGATTCTAAAATTAGTTTAGTTTTTCGAGTCAACCGACCGAAAGAGGTGGGTCTCATACCTCCAATGGCGTAAGTATAGCGTTCGAGGCCCATGGCAAATTCATCGGATGCCTTCCCCTCTCCCAATATAAAGAAGCTGATTTTTTTTATTTTATAATACTAACTTATACACTTTTACTTGTAAGAGTTTAATAATAAATCATTACGTGAAGTAGGTAAATACAAACTTTATAATTATAATTACTTTATTTTCTAATAATTCACTTTAAATTAAAGGTATCTAATTTAAAGTACATAATGAACTGAAATCACAATTGTGGTTTAGGTACACAATTTTAATTATTAAAATTCCTTTCTTCGGACATTCTGTTCAGCAAAAGTGCTAATTACATCATAAAAGTTCCAATTTCGGGCCATAGAATTTTTTTCTTGTCACATAGATTTTCTAAAATAAGTTTTTATCAATATCAGTTTTGAAAATGATTGCTTAACACTACCCGTAGTCACAGAAATGGTGACAAATAACAGAAATGCAGAGGACACTTCAGGAAAGCTTGAAGATATAAAATGGTTCTATTCTTTATTATTAATAAGTCAGCAAGTTCTCTTATAGAAGATAACGTTTCTATTTCATGTCTAAAAGAGGATCGAAAACTGAGAATTTCCTTGGAAAACGAAATATATTATATATATTATATATAAAATATATATATATATATATATATATATATATATATAGATGGACAAATGCTAAGGCCTTCTGCAATAAATCAGTATCATTCAAATTTTGCAAAGTAGTTTGCATATTTAGTAAAACACAATTAAACTTTTCACAAATTTTTATTTTCTCAACTATAGTTTCGCTACACTGTAGCTTTTTCAAGTTAATAAATTTTGTAACTACTTAAATTTACAAAAATATGTTATTTATAATCTACCGTAACCTAAGGGGTGGGGGTTTTTTATTTTGAATAAATTCAATAGTGTCGAATTATTATTCAAGTCTAATTGGTCGTTTAATAACAGGTCTGGGTTATGATTTTTTATTTTATTGATTTCTAAACATTTTAAACCATTTAATTTTGTGCGTTTTCCTAAAACAGAATTTTGAAATCATTATTAAAGCTATGGTTTTCTGTTAGTAAGTGGTTAACATAATTAGAACTTAATTTTTTATTTTCATAACATTTTAAATGTTCCTTGATTCTAGTATTTAACGCTCTTCCTGTTATGTCCTATGTAACATTTTTCACAAGATCCACAGTTTAATTTGTATACACCTGATAGTTTCCATTTGTCTGTTTTTTCTTTGTTGTTTTTAATTAGTTTACATAGTTAATTTGTAGTTTTAATGCTACATTTATATTTTGTTTTCTGTTTTGAAGCTACACTGTAACTTAATTTTTCAATGTATGTTAAACTAATATAGTGTAGCGACCAGTGACACAGTACGTGTGTGCAATAACAATTTGTATGCATGTACTTCTTATCGCTAACATGTTTACGACACAGCCACAGCGTACGACTTCCCTTTATCAACGTAAACTTACAAGCTCCAGCGACAAGTAACAAGATCAATTCTGGAATCATCGACGACATTCTAATTATTATTCATCATTCGGGAACAATCAGGATTTCCTTTTCGAATCATCCAGAAAGTTCGAAAGGTGTATATAAAGAGAGTAGTGTTGAGAAAACATCAGTGCGCGAATCAAAGCGATAAATAATAGACAATAATGAAAGTTAAATAAATATCTTTGACTAGAAAATTCGTTACAATAGTTTCTATTTTTAATTTTGGATATGGGATTAATTAATTGATTTGCTGTTTTATACAATTTTTTTTGATTAACTTATCTATTATCTATATTTGTATTATAACCGTTATTATGTGCTATTTGTTGTGCTGATTTTGAATGGATAGTTATATCGGTATGTGTAGGTTTATGAGATATTTTAAATTCATGTTTATTGTTGTTTATCGTTATAGTTAGATCTAGGAAATTTAAACTACCTGAAACTTCTTTTTCTATTGTGAATGTAACGGGGTTACAACTTTTTTTTACGAATACCTACATTGAAATTTTAATACTTTTTTAAATTTGTAACTTAAATAAGTTAAAGACAAACTATTTTTTTTACTAAATGTGTAATAATAAATGTTGAGAGTTGGGATTCTCCTCTCCCGGCTAGAGGCCCGTTGCATTTTGTCGACTGCCACCCTGTAGTTAAGCCACTGCATATACCCTAACTAAGAAATACGTATATTCAGTACTAAAACTGACAAGTTTTGTAGGGTCATTTTAAGACATCAGATGTAAAAAAGTAAAAAAATGTACTTAGGTGGGGATGCGATAGATTTCTAACAAAGCAAAGAATTTTAATATCAACAACATGTTTCAGTTTTATATGCTTTATTGAAACTTAATTATATTATTATCATATTTTTTATTTCAATATTCCCAACGTTTCTTAGGAATACATTTTCCTTTGTGACGTATCCGTAACTCAAGGTGTAAACGGGATAAACAGACTAGCGTACACCTGTTAGCAAACGTAACCTCATTGTTCCCACAAACAGGATCATATTCCATATCACATTGACAGAAGATCGGATATACATCCACAAAATAAGATGGAGAAGGATTATGAGCTGTGATCAAAATATAATAACAGTTCAACAATAAGGTCATTGAAAATATTTTCATTTTGTGATGCTTAACAGTCAAAATTGTATTGATTAAAATAACTTTAATAAAAGTAATTTACATTCGAAATTACGTTCATTTACTTTAAACTAAAACAAACGTTCTACTGCTGATTTATTGGCATCAGTGATGCTTTTAAATGCATATTCTGACATGCTAAAGCAATAAACGATTGTTAATTTCTCATGGATATATTACCCAGATGGCTATCAAAATTTAAACAACTCATACAGGATGTTTCAAAACTCCATGTTCATGAAGCAACCCACTGCCCCCCTAGAAAGCTTGTTGCCCCTCCTGGAAAAGGAATTTGAGTTTTCGACCAAAATCTAGCTAAACCCTGTCATTATCACTCTGATTTAAAGTGAAATGCTCACGGTTCGTCTACCGCGTGTGATAAAAAAAAAAGAAACTTGGGTGTTTCATTCCCACCAATACTGGTGGGCGGGCTGTCCCCCCCGGCCTACACTCTTGTGCAAAGTCGGGGGGGGGGGGTAGGGCGGAAGGCCCTCTTCAGCCTCCTTCAGGAATTTAATTGAAAAATTCCAAATGGCGCATAAAACAATTATTTAGCGTTTCCTGAGAAAACGCGAAGACTTAGCTTATGGACACCCTTATACCAATCGATAGGTAATAAAAAAATACATCTCCTGAAATGTAAAAAAATATGGAGTTCCATTTAAATTAATCAAGTTACAACCCCTTAAAGTTCTTACTTAAGTAGTATTAATTTTTGGACACCCTGTATAAGATGACGAGTTTATTATAATTGGGATATAAAATATGATCTATTGTTACACTTCATTGTAAATTTCGCTTACATAACTTAAATAGTTCTTAAGTACTTGAAACATGAAAATTAGGTTAGATTTTGATAAAATTCAAATTATTTAAAAAACATTACGGTTTAGGTATTATAAACCTTATCAAAACAAACACTTATTTTGATCGAAGAATCCATAAATGCAATAATATACAAGGGGTTCCATTTAAAAAAACATAACTTTGATACTTTTAGGGCATTTGGAACACCCTGTATAATATGAAAATAATTTTAAAAGGTAACCATAATAGACCCCTACATAGCCCAAAAGTTAAAGTTTTTGAAATTTTCATATTTTGGTCATAATATTCCGTGCCGTATAGCGTGAATAACCCTGTATAATTCAGATGCCACATAAAAGAAATCGAACGACCACAAAAGCTTCTTGGACGGTTGATACTCGTACATCAGAAGATGCAATCACTATTCTCAGAAGAGAAGGCATTTCGGTGTACAAAGTGTCTCAGCAAACTGGTATACCTTATAGCACATTAAAAAAGAGATACAATTTAGCAAAAGCTAACGATGGTAGCTACAAAAACTCTCCTAAGCTAAAACCAAGAAGACTACCACCAAAAACAAAAGGGCTAAAAAGGCAAAACAATATTTATTTAAAAGTTATGAAAAAGATTCATCTACTGATCAAGTAGACGAAAATGCAATGATTCATAATATTCAGAAGGAGAAACTTAATGTGCAATTTGTTTAGACTCGGGAAAAATTGGGCAGATATGGTACCGATGCAGAAGTTGCGGAAAATGGGCCCATGAAGAATGTTCTGTTAGTGATAGTCGTTTCTTATATTTGTGATTTTTGCTTGGTTCCGTAATAATTTGGATCTTTTGGTTTCCTTTAACAATATTATCCTTATTTCTTTGTTTTGTTTATAAAGTCGATTTTTTACAATCAGTGTTTTGTATTAATATCTAAGATCTCATTTAAAGTTTGGGTTGTTCGGGAAAGAGTAGATATTATGGCTCCCTCATATGGTCGTTAAATGGGCTCTCATTACCCGCATGTGTCGGGTAATGGGAGCGACTGACTTTTATTGGTAAAATCGTTATTGTTCCTTTAATACATGACTTTAATTAAATACAACTGTGATTAAAATATACATTAATAATCTATGTAAGAGTTCCTAAATAAAAATTAAATTAATTTTAACAAATGTGGTTTTTATTAAAAGTTTCCCTTAGTAGGCTCCCATTACCCAGTTGTCCCCTTCTTGTCCAAAAAAGGTAAGTGTAAGCAAATAAATATCGTTAAAATACTGCAAAAGTATAAACCACCTTTACCCTTAGATATAACTGTTCGAAATGTTCTTTCAATGGAAAGTAGAAAAATAACTTTAATTTATTTTTAAGGATACATGTGCTAGTTTCATTTTCTGTCTCTTATTATGAAAAGATGTTTGTACTGATTTCCCATAACAATTCTTAATACTACTGATAGTTTTTTTATATACATCGATAGCCAATAAATGCACTTGGTCATCTGTCATCGCGGATCTAGATAAAAATTAAACTCGTTGTTGGTGAAGTTGGCACCCTAAATGCGAAATTTTGAAAATTATTTACCAGGTTAGTTTGTCAATCGGTAGTCCATGTTTGTCCATGATAAGTTTTCATTTGTACGCTCCCCAAATATAAAATATCGCCAAAAAGAAATATTTTAGGGCAAGAAACTAAAACAAGAAGTTTCTGGGTGTAGAGGTATTACAATAAATGAAAGACAGTTAAGTGGGTAATCTGCCCGGGTAAAACCTTAGCCAACAAACAAAGCAATAGGGACAATCGGGGTTAAAACGGTCAAATACGGCGACCTAATCGTACCTAGAACTGCACTCTTAAGAACGAACAAATAGGAATAATGGAAGTACAAACAAATTCATGGAGTGGACAAACAAACCCACCTCTCAAATAAGCAAACCTCTCGTCAAATACAATTTTTCGTGCACATTCGAATTCCATTTAGCTACGTGTCTGAGGCTGAACAAACGAATCTATGGAGTGGATAAATATATTCATGGAGTTAACAAACGACCCCACCGCTCTTTAGGATGAGTTTGCTTATCTGAGAATTGGTTTCTTCCCCAGGCTCTTCACCTTGTCGTGGTGGGGGGCTCAGTACGCATGCGAAAGTATGGGAAAGCTAAAGGACACCGGGCATCTGGAAGCGAAGTGCTGGTGGGAAGTAGCTGATGGACACGGGCGAAGGTCCAGAAGCAAACGTCTGAAGTGCCGCAGGGAGCCGCGTTAAGCCCCGAGGGGTAGTAGCCGTGAGCTGGCGTGCAAACGTGCAGTAAGGCTAGCCCAGGCGGGGAGGCGGGCGTGCGGCCACTGACACCTTCAGTGGCTTCAGTGGCAATCGCATGGGAACCTCGACAGGCGTCGGAAAACCACTTGACCTCTGCGTGCCGCGTACCCACGCATGTCCTTGTCGTGGTCTAGTAGGCGTCAGAAAGTGATGTGCATCAGGCATCAGGCGAGATCACGAGTTGGGGGTAACCTGACCCATTAGGGGGTTACGGCAGAGAAGCATTTTGAGGGCGTGCGTTTGTCGTGGTGCGTAGTTTAACCCATTAAGGGGACTGCACACCAGTGCCGGCGATAAACGTATGCCACATGTGTGAACTGGGTGCGTAGTCTGACCCATTTATTGGGGAGACTACGCATTAAGCGAATGGCAGAGTAGCAATTGTAGCTCCGGCTAGCAAGGAGGCTGAAGGGTGCTCGGTTGAAGTAAACGGCGAAACGGATGTCGCCCTGCGATAGGTGCTCCGATGGCCACCGGAATGCCTATACCGGTACCTCGGGGGTGGGGGGCCCAGAAGTCTAGCTTCGTGTCCTCCCCCGCCGATTGGTGTCGGATTCGAGAGGGCAGTTAGTTGATAGCCCGCATGCTGGGTTAGGGAGCTATGTTGCGAAGCGCCCGTGACGTTGCGTAGTTCCCGGATTGGAACGTACTAAGGGTTTGGATAGTCCCACCCTGTGGGTTACTTGCCTAGTGAGCCGGCTGGTCCGATTGGTTAGTTACTCCACAGATAACGTCTTCACGACTTCATGGGACCAATCCGTCTGAGGGAGGGAGAAAACCCCATAGAGCTGAACCACTCCATCCAGGTACTTCTGTGCCGGTTTGGCGTGTGGATAAGCCCACCACGGGCAGGTGCCGCACGTAAAATCATCATCGTTGAGGATTGGTTTCGTTTGTTCACCCCAAGAATTACTTTGTACACCCCATGGATTCGTTTGTCCAGCCTCAGGCACGTAGCTAAATGGAATTTAAGTGTACACGAAAAATTGTCGTATTTGACGAGAAGTATGTATTTAGCTCCGTAGGTATGGGTTCACTTATCTTATTTGAATTTGTTTGACCACCCCAAAGACTCCCATTTGTTCATTCTCAGGAGTGTTCCTCATAGTAGATATTTGAAGTACGATTATGTCGCCGTATTCGCTCATTTTCACCCCACCACTCTGTAGGTATAGGTTTGTTTATTTGAAAGGTTTGTACGTTTAGCCATGTTAATTCCGATTATCTCTGTTATTTTGTTTGTTTGACAAGCATATTATTGTTTTTTTCCGGGAAACTTATTGAGTTTACCGTCTTTTTTATTTTAATTAGGGCTGGGCCGATACCATCTTTCAGATACCGATACCGATTACTCCTTGGCCGATACCGATACAATATCTGAAAGTATCAAAAATTAAGATAAAAATAATGTTTTATTTTTAACATTCTTTATTCAATTTAAATTTATATATTTACCAAATAAAAACTTTTTTTGATGAATATTAATTTTTGAACGTTCCGGATGTAAGCGAAGCTCGAGTTGGGTTCACTACATGTCCCGTTTCAGAAAAGGTTTGCTCTGAAAAAACTGATCCAGCTAGTATGTATTGCTAAGTAACGAACTGCCAATGTTTTTAGTTTTGGATATTTAACTTCATTTTTGCAATAAGTTCAGGTAGACGATGATGAGTATAACCGAAACGAAGCAAAAGCACAAGTATCTGATTTCAGATACGTTTGTATCTGAAGTTTTGGGTATCGACCAGTATCGGAAAATTGCCAATATCGGCCAATACCCGATACTGAGTATCGGTATCGGCCCAGTCCTAATTTTAATACCCTTGGTATCCGGAAACTGCTTGTTGAATTTGAAACTTTTCTGAACATTATGTAATAATTTTAAGGATTCTGTATTTAAGCTATGATTATTGTCTATACGCTGTTGAGCAATTCCTGTGGTATTCTTTTTGTTTTGTATTGAAAGTAAATATTCTTTTAGTCCGATATTAATCGCTCTGCCAGATTGTCCTAGATAGAAAACAGGACATTTTTGACAAGAGATTTTGTATACCCCACATTTATCTAATTTATTTATTTTTGTTTTATGGTTGACTAAAAGACCTTTTAAGTTAACTTTGTTGATTTGATGTTAAATTTGAGAAGATGATTGTTGATTTTGTAACCGATTTCTTTAATGTAATTAATAAAACAGTAATTGCTTGTATCAGGTGTCGTACTGGAGTGGGTTGGATTGTTGTAAAGTTGTTTATCAATTAATTTTCGTTGTTTTACTTTTTTATTTAAACATGTTTCACAAAGAATGCGATTTAGACTCTATCAAATTTATGTAGGTACTTACTTGTATTTATGCTTTGCAAACTTATTTTATTTAATTCAATGATAATACTGAAGCGGTAAATCGTAAATAAAATTATGTTATTTAATTATTGCTATTTACGGCTCATTAACGAGTAATAATGTTAACAGGTAAACACAATTTAATTTTGGATGTAATAATTTCCTTTATATTGTTCGAAGCAACTGAAAAAGCCGTTTATCAATAAGGACTGGGGTGTGGGTGAAATTATTGTTCAATTGTTATTACTTAAACACATTAATGTTGTTACGAAATGTGCAGTGGAATAAGATCCCTTAAAATGTTCCATTCAGTTATCCAAGTATACTATTCACAAGTGTCACGTAAGCTGAGAAATCGGATAAAATGAAAGCAATTGTCTTAGTCATGTTGTTGTTGGGATATCATTCTAGTAAAAGTCAATACATAATACAAAGAAAACACCTCTGTTCATGTCATAGTTACGTATTCTATCCCGTTTGCGGAACTGATGATGTGGTATATGCCAACGAGTGTGTGTTGGAATGTAGAGCTGTAGATTTCCCACAATTAGGTTTAAAACACATTGGACCTTGCCCAGGTACTACAGGATATCTTGAAAATTGAATAACGACTAATTGTAACATTAATAAAAATATACACATTTTGTTTACATTATTGTAATTTTATTAATAAAAATTATAAGAAAGATAAATTAAATTTTTTGAAACAAATAAAAAGAAACATCAGAACTAGTCTTTCACTATTGGATACAGTTGCGACGATGTGCCTCAAATTATTCGCTGGAGGTTGGAAGTCTCTTAAATATACATCAGTCACAGCTGTGTCACAAAATAATTTGACACAGCCAGTTCATTAAGGGTAAAATAAAACGGATAACTGATTATTTGAATTATTTACTCCTTAAACTATGTGAAATTACAAAAATACAGTTTAAAACAAGTTTATATGTTATCGCCAACGGAAATCAGAAATCAGACTGATGAAACATACTGAATATAAAGGCGGTGACCGACTTGAGCCGAGCGATGTAATGTAATGCTTGAAGTGAGCATTACATTACATTTACGTTACAATAAGTAATTTTTTTGATGTTACAAATGTTTGTTACAAATACATGATTTCACAGTGCTCCATTCTCTCAATCGAGTTAAAGATGAGTGATCTACAAGTTGCGGCTGCTCGTTTATTTTAATTGGAGTTTGCTTTTTTATATAAAAAAATAATAAATAATAATAATACAATAATGAACATATGTATATTTATATAAAACATAATTTCATACACGTCCCCTAGGCACAGTAAAATATAGTAATGAATGTATTAAAAGTGTTCGAAGTGAACACGCCAGGAGCTGCACTGATTTGTAATGTATCAGTCAAAGGGATTCGCGAAAAAACCGACAGGCGTATGGAGCACGCGTTCGCGCTCGTTGCTCGTTTCGAGCTGCTCGTTTCGCTGTACTGACTAGTGTAATGCTCGAATTGTAACATGTTACATTACAGGTAAATGTTACTAGTCGGTCGCCGGCTTAAGGGTTCAAGACTGGTTCCGATCCCTGTAAGCGAAAATAAACCTAAATATCAAAAAAGACCCCGTTACTATTGTATGGTCAACATCAAATCATTGGGTGCCCATTTCTCCTAGATTACTGGACAATTTATTTTTATTTACGCAAAATTGTTGACCTTCCTTATAAAAGTTCGGCGGTGTTTCTTCGTTATACGAGTATTATTACAATATAATAAAAAAATGTGAGCCGTCACGGAACGCCAAACTTCAAGTTTGCACAAGTAATATGCATAAAATACAATATTACAACAGGAACTAAATATGGCATAATGAAAAAATCAAATATTACGAATTTTTTCCACAAAATGGCGACTATTTATTCAGTAAACATTTACTTTTATTAAATATAAAAATTAAAAATTCAAAAATTTATTTCAAGTTGCGACAACTCAATTCTTTTAATCAGTGACTTCAGCAATAGTTATATTCGATGTTGCCTCTGACAGCATTACTGTGATAATTGGTCGAGGATAACTGAAGTATGTTACAAAATTATTGGACATAACATTATAAAGACATCTAATAATATACAGCATCTATTGTTGTTGCATATCTTGGATTGTTGTTAATTTGCAATGGAAATTCTTTTTGGAGGAACGTAATTAATGGCATTGATTCATATTTTGCAAAATTTATATTGAAATCTCCAGCTAAAATCAATGGTAGTTTATCTTTATTGGTTTCAAAAATTATTAAACCTCTGTGACTGTACGGAAATAATTTTTCATGTAAAAATGAAATCATTCATTTTTTTATTAGGTGAAATGTATGGGGAGAACAGGGTAATGGGAGCCTACTAAGGAAAACTTTTAATAAAAACCACATTAGTTAAAATTATTTTAATTTTTATTTAGGAACTCTTACATAGATTATTAAAGCATATTTTAATCACAGTTGTATTTAATTAGTTATAAAGATCTTTACAACGTGCCGTCTTTTCTTGTATTTAAAAAAAAAATTGTGTTCGTATTGTAAGTTTTTGGAATGTTTTTTGCTAATTCGTCTGACATGTTCTTTTCCATCTGCGACTTGACTAACTGACCTGTAACAACTAGTAAGTTTTGAAATATTCATTTTTTAATAACTTATTACAACTCACTTTATATTATTTAGGCCTTGAAAAAGGCCTACACTGGGGGCAAAACGTCAGCTGTAGTTTTTAAAATAAAAAATATCTTTGGCCTCATTGTGGTTTGATTGTTACCTGTACAAAAATCGTTTTGCAGAAAAATGTCATTATAAAAGGATTTACCAAATTCACCTTCCTTCACCGGCTAATTTTTGAGATTTTTTATTTCACATAACACTCACACAAAACATTGAAAAGGAAACATAATGATCATATACTAATTCATTTTAATCTTAGAGAAATTAAGATATAAAGATTTCTATAATACGCAATTTTCTATATTTCATGTTGAGTTTCAAATTCAAATGAAACTTTTTTCAAATCTCGTACTAGAAATACTAAAAAAACATCTAGAAAATATATTGTTAGGGCTAAAAAGATAATTAATGGATAGAAGACGTTCCATTTCAGCAATAGACGTGATGCTACGTATTAATGTTTGTTTTTACGGAAACGTGAGACAATCAATTTAACATATTTGCATTATAACTCCGTTAGTTTTTATGCTATCAATTTTATCAAAACTCGTTTAAATATCTGCCCAAATCCATGTACTTACCTAATTGTTATGTGCAAAAACTATTATTTATTTAAAAAATTATTATTCAAAAACACAGATAAAATATTTTTCTCTCATCTGAGAAGCTTAAATGTTAAGAGAATTTGTTTAATCGTAAGATAAGGTGCTAAAACAATAACTATACCCATTCAATTTTATCAGTATCGCTCTCGCTACTAGTTTACCATATACTGGGAAATTTGAACGAACACTACAACAAAAACAGATAAAAGACATTTTGAAGTAAATATGAAACAGATTAACCATGGATTATAAAATATTATGAATTTCTAAAATGTTTTAAAATTCTATTGTTACATATGTACCTTAAATTGTCTTTCTAAATTATAGATTTTTTTTCAAATTTATCACATTTAAATCTTTTTTTTAATTAAAAAAAAACGCATTAATTTAGATATATTTTAAATTTAATTCGGTCAAAATATCATTGACTGGTTCCAGAACAATTTTATGTTTTTATTTCCTGCGCTTATCGGCAGTTACTATCAATATTCTCATTGTAGAGATATAGGATGCAGGTTTGATCGCATAAACGTCGGAGTTTAGTTACACCTTAAAATGAAAACAGTATTCAGTCCGTGAATATAAGGCGGATGCCAGTTTACTGAAGTTCTTTTCGGATGCCAGACTGACCGACAGCTAAATATATATATATATATATTTCTAGAAATCAATCCGGACACTCTCATTGCATCCTATACGAATGAACTATAACTTTAATTAAAATTGATTTATTCTGAACACGAATTTGGTTCCATTAGACAAGGATAAAATTTAATAATTTGTTAATTAAAATACAGTATCTGCAATCTAATTGTAAGGATTGTAATAACAATAAGAAGTTAAACACCTATAAAATTGATGTGCAATTTAAAATAATGGCTTTAAAATGCCTAATTTATTAAGCAATAATATAATTTAATAACATGTTTATGTTAATTGTAAAAATTACCTTTGTTTTGTGCCAGTGTGGGTGAAATTAATAATGTATATATAATATCCAACAATCCGAAAGATAATATAAAGTTAATAAATCTTTTGGAGATTTCACTATTCAGTTCTGTACCAAATGGCAAAAAGATTAATCGAAATGAGTGCTGTGTTATTGATGTTGTTGTTACTTGGATGTCATTTTACAAGCCAAGCTAATAACAATTGTCAATGTGACGTCAAGGTTTCTATTGTTTGCGGAACAGATGGTAAAACATATGTTAATAAGTGCATGTTAGATTGCAGCGCACGAAAAGATCCCTCAATAAAAGTAAAGCACGCTGGAAGTTGCAACCGGAGAATAGGTTGGTGAAGTTTGGTTAAGACAGAAGAATATAATTATTTACGAAGTGGATGCAATACAATAAAGACAGTTCACTTGAAACATTGTGTTTTATATCATCTTAATTAATATTTTATAGTAGGTAGTAGTAATTACTAATTAACAGTTGTGATATTTGCATTTATGACACAAGTTTTAATATCCGTGATTCCGCCAATTATTTTTGTATTCGAATTCAAAAGAACTTCAATTTTTAAAGGAGCTGTAAAGCTTTTGAAAGAACGCTAAGGCATTTTGAAGAAGTTTTAAAGCACATTGAAAGAGTTCGAAGCTCTTTTTGTATTGTGTTGAAAATACTACTACGGGATCGTAATAATATCTAAATCCACCAGACATCGGAAAGTAAAACTGTCCATCTTCATACATAGGTGTACAAATAAGCTTCAGCCGATTTTCAAGGCATGCAATTTTAACGTAAAACTATAACCTTAAACAAATTTTATTATTACAAATAATTTCCGCCATTTAATACAACATTTTCCCAAAGATTGGGCAATTTATGGATTCCGTCGTAAAAAAAATTTCGTGCTTCGAAGCTTTACCGAGCCATTAATTCTTCGACTTCTTGGCGATTTTGGAAGTGCTGCTCCGCTTGCTCGTGAGCCATTGACCGGAAAAAGTGGTAATCCAACGGGGTGATCAGGGCCGGCGAAAGGCTAGTTTAACGCCCGTGTGAAAGGCAAATTTTCCGCCCCCTCCCCCCTCGATTTGATGAAACACATATTTTTAAAATTTTGTAAGTTTTGCAATAACTGTTATGTGGAATCAATTTACAAAGTTAAAATAAAAATACTCAAAGAAAAACTAATACGTTACTATATTCACTTTCATAATCGTGAATCGTGTGTAAATTAAAATACAAAAGAACATAAGAAAATTATTTATTAAATATTAAAAAAACTAATAATGACACTTAAAGTTATAAACATCTAAAACATTATATGCGGTGGCGACTGGCGGCGCCTTTCATTCCCCAATAAAATAACAGCGCTTGGGCTTGCTTATCTTCTGACCGACCGGCGCGGCGACGACCCCTAACTTTGTCAATAAAATAATACCGCCCATCTGTTCACAAATACACAAATAAACTGATTGATATAGTATGCACTTAATATTAAATAATTTTACACATTTTCTTGTGCTCTAGTTTCTTATTTATATTTTTTTATATTAGACACTTTTAGTTCTTGCCAGTTTTTTATTAACTATCTCTTGATTTGGCGCTCCTAGATGTTGGCGCCCGTGCGGGCGCACGGTTCGCACGGGCCTTCCGCCGGCCCTGGGGGTGATATCTGGAGAGTATGGCGGGTGAGGTAAGACTTCCCATTTGAAATATTTTAGAGCGTCCTTAACCGATTGAGCGACATGAAGCCTTGCGTTGTCATGACTCAGTATGACCTTATCGTGACGATGCGCCCATTCTGCTCTCTTTACTCCGAAATTTGTTTTGCACTAGTTATTGTTGGTAACGATGGGCAGTGACTATTTCCTCGGGTTTCATACATACTTAAGACATAAGGTGCTCACCACCGAAAAGTGCTATGCACCACCAAGGGGTTTTGCTTAGGTTATGGTATGAAGTGGTCGCTATGATTAAAATGTTTGAAGTGTTATTGTAACGTAGAAGAGCGAATTTTATATGGATTTAATTGAATAAATAATGCCTTATAAACTAAATAACACTTAAAAACTAATTATAAATAAATCTTAAAACTACTTGCCTTAATTAATTACCAACTAGCGGCGTTGGTAATGGCAGGGACTCTTAACAGGCATTAGGGTGAGTGATAGCGGCAACCCGCTACACCCCCCTAACCCCTCTGACTCGCTGGATCGATCTTACTCACTTGCCACTCCCTTTCTTCATCTCTGACTTGTTCTTTTATACTGACCCACATAGTGCTCTTTTACCCCCAAACGGAAATTCGCAAGTTGGTCACGGCACACTTTTGCCGTGCAATCATGTCGCATTTCCGTGTGGCGGTTCCTTGTTGCGTAAAACCATTACGTTGCATTTTCAAATTAGAACAAATGTAATCATTGAAATAAAAAACAATTAAAAAGAAATATAATTTTGGAAAAATATGAGCACTATGTGACATTATGCACAACCAAGGGGGTTTTGTTTAGGTTAGGTTATGGTATGAAATAGTCGCTATGATTAAAATGTTTTAAGTGCTATGTTCCTTAGTGATGGGCACTATCGAATAAAAACTATCGAACTATTCGATAGTTTTTACTATCGATAGTAACTATCGAATAGTTTTTCTTAATGAATGAAAATCACTATCGATAGTAGTAACTTCTATACATCGAATGTAGTTAGTGAATAACTAGTAACTAGTAGTTACTTTTTTTATTCGAATACTTTTCAACTATCGAACTGAACGTTGGAGTCGTGGTTGGAATGGGTAAATGATACGTTTGCGCATTGTCTACTACTTCGCTACTTCCTCGTAGCAGAGCCGAATAATATAAACAATTCTATAATTATTAGACGTTATCAATACATACATACACACTTTAAAAACATAATTTTCTATGGCACCAATTTATACTAGTTAAATATGAGGAAAAATAAAATGCAAATTAATAATTAATAATTTTTAAATTAGTGTAGTTAGGATTTGAATCATAAATACTTACTATATGTTTGTACTGCGTACTTATAATTACCCAAAAAAAAAATTAAATAAGTGTTCAATAACAATACAAAAAGATCGCTTACCCAAGTAAATAAAAATTTTATCAAAGTAATAAGATTTAGAAACCATGTTTTAAGTCGAGGTTATTTATTATTTTCAGCATAACCTGCTTTTTTTATCTATACTAGCATACGATTCGTATATTGGTCGGTAAGTATACCTATAGGTTCGTATATTTGTAGGTTAGCGATCGAGCTAACCGTCTGCTGCCTGACTATTGTGTAATTGAAAAAATACGCTAACGAATAAAAACTATCGAATGAATTATTCGATAGTTATTCAACTATCGATAGTTACTATCGATAGTAAAAACTATCGATAGCGCCCATCACTAATGTTCCTTCAACACTCAGTTGACAGCTGATCGAAATGTGGATAATACGCATGCATTCGCCGATGGGGGGGCAGGCGCTAGAATCTTGTTTCTTTCCGTGGACGTTCAGCTTTGCGGTCGATTTCGTCGGCTCACCAGGGCTAACCCACGATCTTTTCCTCTTTGGATTGTCGAAGTAAATCCATTTCTCATCGCCGGTCACAATACGATGAAGAAAAGACTTTCTTTAAAAACGTTCTGTAAACTTCCACTAAATCACTAAAGTAAACAAATAAAAAAAAATCAATTTAGTCACCGAAAAAATGTATTCAAAGGAAACAGACGAAAACAGTGATAAAACGTAAGTGACAGACCAAAGCCTCTACTCAAACTAAATTTAAAACTAAAGAACAGGAACCCCTGAGCCACTCTTCCTCTAGTTCTCGGAAGGCGTCTGAAGTTGTCATATTTAACTACCCCTTCAGCCAAAGGTACCTGACACCATAAAAAAAGGTCGTCGTTTACAGTTCAGGCAAGATCTCACACGTTGTTTTTCGTTGATCTTTGTTCCTTTTCGTCAATTCATAAGGCATCTATTTTCCTTACTTCTGAATTTTTCCCATGGCATGCAAACGATGTGAAACAACCTGCAGAGCTGTAAAAGGAAAACTAACGCTTCCCGCAAATGACGTTTTTGAGGCATAAAAGTGAACATAATATTTAAAGCTAAAATTTAAGTGTTATGTAAGGTTATACAGGGTTTTTCAAGTTGATGGGCTATTAGAAGTATATGAATTAGTAGAAGGAATTCAATTCTGAAACTTGGGCTCATTTGGTTATTGTTTATGCCGCTTCTTTTAAAAATCTTTTCAAGTTCGATTTGCATCCGGTTATACCGGAAGTCGACACAAACTTTGTTATTTTAAATGGAATGGTATATTTTTTACGCTGAATTCGAATAAAACGTGTAATTAACAAATCATAACTTCCACAAAATACGACTCAGACTGTTGAAATTTTTGCTAGTAATAGCTGAATGTTTGTGCTAACACCTTGACAAAATTGAACTAAATAATTTATACAGGGCGTTCAAAATAAAATTCTAAAATTGAAAAACTTCAAACACGAATTACTTCGTTTTTTCAAATGGCATTTACTATTTTTTATTTTTTCAATCGATTCTTTTTTTATCCTCTTTTGGATTAATTTTGAATTATTACTTAAAATAGGAAGTATCCATATAGATCGAAAGAGGATAAAAAAAGGAATCGATTAAAAAAATAAAAAATAGTAGATGCCATTTGAAAAAACGAAGTAATTCGTGTTTGAAGTTTTTCAATTTTAGAATTTTATTTTGAACGCCCTGTATAAATTATTTAATTCAATTTTGTCAAGGCGTTAGCACTAATATTCAGCTATTACTAGTAAAAATTTCAACACTCTAAGTCGTATTTTGTGGAAGTTATGATGTTTTATAATTTGGGTTGCGGTAGCGATTTTTTTTCTATAAATTGAATTAACTCAGAAACCGATCGTCATAGGTGTACAAGTTGGTTTTCAAACTTAACTTAGAATTACACGTTTTAGTCGAATTCAGCGTAAAAAATATACCATTCCATTTAAAATAACAAAGTTGGTATCGACTTCCGGTATAAACGGATGTAAATCGAACTTGAAAATATTTTTAAAAGAAGCGGCATAAACAATAACCAAAAGAGACCAAGTTTCAGAATTGAATTCCTTCTACTAATTCATATACTTCTAATAGCCCATCAACTTGAAAAACCCTGTATATGAACAATAAAATATGAATAGAAAGCATTTTTAATGTAGAAAATGATGCAAAAAACCGCAATTCATACTAATTAATCCAGTTATGCATAATATATTAAATATAAAAACGGCGGAAACTTATTTGTACTAATGATATTCACCCTGCACCGTAATAATCATAACATAATTTCCTTTGATGACCAACATATTTCAAAATAAAATAATACAAATAAATGGGCAATTTGTGTGAAAATGGAAAAGAAAGAACTTTACCATTAAAAAAAAAAAAGAAAGCAAAATATTTCACAAACGGCAAATCAAATACATACCAAAATTGTAAAAAATAATGTAGAATTAAAAAGTAACAAAAACATTTCAAATAAAAACCAAACAAATCAAATAGAAACTTGTTCAGTTAATTTCAGTAATAATTCAATCAGAAAATTTATTCGAAGATTTTTGTAGTTCTGAAAATTACTAAATATCTTTTTAATGTGAAAGTAGTGGGGACGAAGACATCTCGCCTTGGCGTGGGCTGTAGTTCCGCTCATTTGTACAAGGTCTAATTATTAAATAACGAGACAGCTTATGAAAAGAGTTCTATTTTATTAATTTTATTCTCCCTTTCAATCTACTCCCCTCCTCTCACCCGACAACGTTCTTCCCGAATGCTAAGCAATGATCCTGACGACTAGAGTATGTCGCTCGATGGTCAAAGCAACGCCGGAAGTCTTCTTTTGTAAGCGCATTTAGGAACTCCACCGATTTTTGCTTCACCTCTCCCACCGACTCGATCCGGTATTCTTTCAAGGCACCTGATCTTAGGAAACAGGAAAGAGTTACAAGGTGCTAGCGGCTAAATAACGCTTCACAGAGAGCGCGTTATGAGCAGGTGCGTTGTCCTGGTTCCAGAAACACGACTTGTTTTTCCACAACTTACGAAATAGCCAAAACTTTCTAATAGTAAGTTTGGTTTACAGTTTGACCCTCTGGAACCCATTAAATCATAATTTTATTTGATTTTGGTCACTGTTTGCTAAGTTAGAACAGGGGCAGGTCTACCTGGACGTTGGTTCCACTCGGTGCTCTCTCGGCCTTCAGAAAACCGTTTAACCATTCGAAAAAAAAAACTTTTGGGTGTTTCATTCCCACCTTTTATTGGAGGGCGGGCTGTCCCCCCCGAAGTACACTATTGTGCAAATTAGGAGGGGTAGGGCGGAAGGTCCTCTTCAGCCTCCTTTAGGAATCGTGGGAATGGGTGGGTAGTGGCACACCACAGGGGAAGAAAGATGAGACGGACGAAATGAAGACAGAAGAGAAGTGAAAGACTATCGGTGGAATATTACTACCCCAGCACTTCCACGAGATAAATACCTAATTCTCATCGTAGACCTTTATGAAAAAGTTATAGTCGGAGTTTTTTTTTTTATTTAACGTAAATTTCACATTCATTCGTTGCTCGGGTTCGTTTCTAACCTCCATAGAAAAAATACTACTACAGCGACGAAAATTTGTTTTAGTACGGGAATAGAAGACACTTCCAGCAATGCAACGTTGCATTTGTCTGCATAATTTGGCTGTGCCAAATCGATTTGCTTTCCTTTCCTTTCCAAATTTGGAGGGCATAAACTAACTTAGAAATTGGGTTTTTTCTTGAATTGACGTTTTCCCTTTTTGATGTGTAAGACGGTAGAAATTTTTTAAATACAAATAATAAATTGTTGACTATTTATTGGGTTGTTTGAAATCTCCTTTATCGAAAACGGTCTTATCAGTGGGACCCTCCAGAGAAAATTCGGGCTCAGGTCTGCAACATCAAGAGCCTTCTTTCAAAAGGTTTTCTTTTAATGTTAAAAAAAGGTAGAAAAAAAAAATTATGTTGTTCCAAAAAAATTAGACCCTCTTGATGTCCTTGCTTATCGAAAACTCAAAATTAATGAAAATGGCGTTTTGTTGTTATTCAGTGAACGCTGTTTAAAGTTAGCAAGTATTAAGGTGAAAATACAAGGAAAGCAAATTTTCAACAAAATCTCTTAAATCAATGTAATAAAAACCGTTAGACAGATAGTGTAATGAAATGATATTCAAAATTAAAATGTCTACAGTATTATCAATCAATTTTTGAAGGCACTAAAACTATTAGTGCTAAAAGACAGGAGAAATAACTTTGGGTTAAACTTTTGATTTAAAAAAATTAAATCTTAGCGCTTATGCCCCCTTATGGTGAGCAGTCAATTATTTCGAGCTGAATAAACCAGAGGGTCGAGCTGAATTGACACCCGACAATTCTTATTTGGGTTACGTTACGGTGTGTAAAGGTTCCCTCCTTCCCCCTTCCCCAACCGGCAAAAGAAAACTATACCTATAGGGAAAAAATACCTAAGAAGTAGATTTTCACAATTTTTTTTGTTATACATGTAACGCACATTGACTGCGTTAGACATACAATTACATACTACTGGCTAAACATGTTAGATATATAAAAGGAAAGTGTTTGTTAGTACGTCCACCCTTTTCTTCATGACCACCCACTGCCACCCACTCCGGGTTGCAGTGGTAGAAGGCCCTTGGTGTGCAAGTAAAGAAGTTTGGTTAGAATGGATGGAATTGGGTGGATGTGGGTGGTAAAATTGTGTAGTTACTTCTATTCTTTTTTCTAACACATAGTACGGCTTATGTAAACTCGAGATTGTGCGGAATGGCGTTAACGCCGTTTGTGAGTGACAATAATGAAAACTTTTCTAGAATATTTCATATTTTCCAGAATGTTCCAAAAACTTAAAATTGTTAACTACCCTGATTGAAAACACTAATAAGTTAATTAAAAATTGTTATTATTATTAGTCGAATCAATTGGAATTAGCAAAAAATGTTATGGTAGATAAGATAATACAGTTGTGTTTCTCAAAAAGCCAGGCATTATTAAAAATAATTTTTATCAGCTAGACTGTTTTCAAACTAGAAATTTCGATTGTTGACAGTATACACTATAAGTACAAGTTCAATGCTTTTTTGTCAGTCATCTCGGCTATGATGAATAAAATGACAATGGAAATAATTATTTGAGTTAATTAATAAACAAATTTCCAATTCATTACATTAAAAAGATTTGTATGTGCGATGTATTTTAACCCGGGCAACGCCGGATTTCGCAGCTAGTTTAAAATAAAAAGAAAGTTGTAAAAATCTACTTGTTTAGTGTGTTTTCCTTGGATTGTAACTTTTAATCGAATAAAGATCGAAACTATTCAATAGAAAACTATATATTTATTCGACCTGCACAAACCAGAAACTAGACCACCCTACTTCCGGGAAGCAAACACTGGTAAACACTAGTTTTGTAGGCTCTCTTTCGTTAAAGATAAATTGCTATTCATTATTTGCAGGTGACAATAAAACGTCTAGAGATTAATAATGTGACCTTAGCAGAACTAAGAAGCGTACCTATAACTGTAATTAACAAATTTATTAATATGATTTAATTTATAATGAAGGTACTTTAACGGTAGATTATAAATAAAATTACGTTATCGAATATGTATAAAATTATTGCCAATAAACGTCTCATTAAAATGCAACACTGTTAATAAATGGACATATTTATTGTAAATGTAATCAGTTTCTTCATATTGAGCATTGTTCAAAGTCGTTGAAAAGAACGTTGATAATTAGAACTAATGTGGGTGAAATAAATGCTCAATTGTCATTACGTACTAGGTACAATGCATTAATATCAAAAATTATCAAATGCTCAATAAATTATTAATGTACTTTTATACAACACACATAATACATTTGTGAATTTGCTATCGATGTTGTTACTTTTATTAAGGGTCAAATTAATAAGTTAAAAAATCAAATAGTATGAAAGCAGCTGTCTTATTTATTTTTTTGTTGGGATGTCATTCTGGCCAAAGCCAATACTTTAAACAAGAAAAAACCGCCTGCTCATGTCTAACCCATATATATTTTCCTGTTTGCGGATCAGACGATGTAGTGTATGCCAACGAGTGCGTGTTGTCATGTAGAGCCTCCCAAATAGAAGACAAATTACGTATACGATACTACGGACCTTGCAAAGGTAGGTTCAACAGGATGATGTAATGCTCCTGGAGCAGTAGTCTTCCCGTAGCGCCCTTTTTGCGCGCTCTTAGTACCTCAACAATTTTGCTTTTCTTATTCTAATTAGTATTTAGTAAAAAATGGAAAATGTTCCATTAATGGTGATTACTGGCCATATCTCGGAAACTAGTGGCATATAAATTCAAGAAAATAGTTTATTACTAAAATTACCATGAGAAAATCTAAAAAATTATTTTTAAGCTCCATATTTTACTGCAGGGGAGATTTTGTTGGAAACTATCGGGTACCAATGAAAAAACGGTATTTCCAAAAACTCACTTAATTTCTCTTTCAAACAAGCCCGAGTTTGCTAAAATAGGATTTAAATAATTAAACATTCAGGGGCCTCCCCCACTTTTATTAAGGTCGATACGCAATTGAGCCTTAGACAATGAATTATTAAAGTTTTAGCTTGATATGGAAAAATTTGGAGAAATTAAATCTGAGTTGGAGTATTCATTATGAGCATGCTTTCAAACATTTTTATAACATTAATTATGGATTTTGTCGTTTTCTTACTCATTAAAATTAATAGGTAATAGACCACTAGCTTATTTTGTCTGATTATTTCATACAAATGCAATATTATTGTACAAGTCACATAAACTTATATTAATTGGAATATATTAAGTTAATATAAAATGCTAAATAAAATGTTTGTACCTATATAAGTTTACACGTATTTACACTGTAGCAGGTCCCAACAGGATATTTTGAACAATAATTAATTATGACAGTTAAAATAATACAGCATTTTGTTCATTTCTCTATAATTTAAATTTTAGGAAATGAAGAATCATAAGAAATGGATAAATTACATCCCGTGCCTACCCTTGTTAGTAGTAACGCTTGAAGTGCTTCTTCCTATTTAAATCTGTTAAGTAAATAATAATTATGTATGCTGTTTTTATTTTTTATTTTTTTAACATTAAAATGCTTATGTATGTTATTTACCTATTTACCATTTTAAATATTACTTTTTTACAATATTTTCTTGTTATTCAACAGGAAAAGATTCGTCAAAAACTCCAAAACTGCATGTTACTGTAGTTTGCAATTTACTATACGTACTTCTACTTCTACTTCAATAACAATATTATTTTAATTAATTCATACATGGATTTTTACTTTATAATTTGTAATTTTCATCTATCCGTGTTAAAATTATCATTGGGTACCAATAGAATGCATTCTGTTTGCCAAAAGAAGTTTGCCTAACATAAGTATGACCAGTTATTTATCATTTTTATTTTGAGGTTTTCGTCAACACTGACAAGTAGTTTGACTACACGTTTTAACCAAAAACATTCTTAACCGAGGTAATTAAACGTGAATCTTTACATGAAAATGTTTTTGGTGGGATTTTATTTTCCATTTCGTTCATAAAAGATTTTGCAAGTAAAGCGCTTAGAGCAGAGGTCGCCAAAGTGGTCTATATAGACCCCCAGGGGTCTATTCAATAAAAGCGGGGGTCGATCCGAATCGGAAGGGTCGATTGGGGATCGAAGAAAAAACAGTTATTAATACGCAAATCACACATATCTATTGAGTATGTATAAATATAATGCAAAAATATGTAAAACTTTACGAAATAGCTCGGCCATTTATGCGAGCATTTCCAAGTCCCTATATGGTTGGTAAATTCAATCTTAACTAAGTACAGAAATAAATTAAATGTGGAGACCATGCACACCCATCTCATTGATTAAGAAGCAATAAATCTGTAGTTACTTTACTTATTATTTCTACTTATTTACAATTACTTATTATTTAATAAATATTAAGGTATTTAAATTTTATCATTAATATATTTTTCATAAAACTATTGTTACACAATGTACCATTAATTTAATAAATGTTTAAAATCATAAAATAAATGTACAACGCAGTATCTAAAAAAGTTTTTTTTTAATTACTTTTATGGGGGTCGATGGAGATTTCGAAAAATTATATAGGGGTCGATGATCAAAAAAGTTTGGCGACCCATGGCTTAGAGGATCATCCATTTTCAGACTTTGTTCTTCTTCTTAGAATTCCTCATTAAATTGTATCATATGTGTGTTTGCAGAGATGATCCACGTAGGAACGGATATGCTTTCAATAGAAACAAATCATCAACCGTCTCATTAAACTTTTATCTCGTAATGAAACAATTTTGGCCATCGTTTTAATAATAGGAAAATATTAAAACACAAAGTTTGATGGGAATTGCCTTTATTGTCTACATTTTTAATACCTTTGTTAATTTATTTACACTATTTTCCTTTTCTTTTTCTTGCTGGTTTGCATTCTCCTTTGTGCTTTATTTTTACCGTTGGATCTGCTAGACATTTGAAGAAGCACTTACTTTCGTACGTTACACCATCTGTTCCGCAAACAGGTACGTATATTTTTTGACAAAGACAAATTTTTTGTTGGTTAGTAAACTGACAGCCCAGTAACAATAATATCAACAGCGCTACATTCATTTCGATTGATCCTTCTGGCAATTTATCGTATCAGTTAAAGGAAAAACAACTGAGTCGTAAATCTGCAAAAAATTTAGAATTACTACGTTATTTATAACAGTGTTTGAGTTTTTAAACAATAAATACCTTTGTCATGTATATGCAAAAATTATTATTTATTTCACCTACACATAGACCAGACAAAGGGAACTTTTGTAATTAATATAAACAAGTAGTTAAATAATGTTATTGCTAAATTAATGTGGCGTTTGAATAATATTATTCATTATTGTCGATTTTTAATGACTATACCTAATTAATTAGTCTTCAAAAATATTTACAATATTAGTTATTATTATTATGATGTTGATTTCGTTTTGAAACAATTTTTATTTTTACTGGCCAGGGTTTTTTATTGCATACGTATGTACACCTTTCCCCCGTTGTTTATTTTTATTGTTGTGTATGTAATCTGTGCGGATACGGCTATTACTCTTCCCAGTAGTTCTTCTTGGTTGGGAACAGGTAAGTATCTCAATACGCCAAAGCTTTTACATGGTCCCAAAGAAAATTATCCATAGGGATTACGTTGAGCAAACGCACAGGGGCGCCTTGGTCTATCCACCTGCTGAGAAAGATTTTCTTCGAGAAACAAGGCCTCTAGAATTAAAAATGATACAAGATGATATGAAGAAGGGATAGAAAAAAATTAAATTAGCACAAGTGCTTTCGTCTAGGGTTGGCACATCGAATTCGTTTTTTAGTTCGGGTACATTAAAAACCAATAACTTTACCAGCATTTTATAGAAAAAGGATAATAATAAATAACTTTATTTAAACGCCTCATTAATTTAGCAATAACATTATTTGACAGCATGTATATATTAATTATAAAAGATCTCTTTGTCTGGTGTTTAAGTAGGTGAAATAAATAATCAATTGTTTTTCGATATACATAAACCCAACACTGTTATAAATTTGTTTTATGTTTGTAGATTTACGATTCAGTTGTATTTCCTTTAAGTGATAGGATAAATAGGCAGAGAGACAATCGAAATGAACGTAGTGCTGTTGATATTATTGTTACTGGGATGTCAGTTTACAAACCAACTTATAAAAGATTGTATCTGTCATAAAATATGCGATCCAGTTTGTAAAACCTTAATCAAAATCTACGAAAAAGTGGTCAGATCTCATGTAGAGCCAAGATTCTTGATCTATGCGCTCTTACTTTACCAAGCCTAACTTCACATACTCTACATTTTAGTCAAAACGTGTGGCTTGGCCGTTTTAATTTCACACACGATGAACGAATGCCTATGAAATCTTCGTAACAGTAGCAAAACGGCAAAGTATCACGTTTTGACTAAAATGTAGAGTATGTGAAGTTAGGCTTGGTAAAGTAAGGGCGCATAGATCAAGAATCTAAGAATGTTTGCTCTACATGAGATCTGACCACTTTTTCATAGATTTTGATTAAGGTGTAGTGTAGAGCTTGTAGGTTTAGAGCGTGTAGTCTTAAGAGCTTGGTTTTATACGAGATCTGATAACTTTTTCACAGGGTAAGCTATGTAGACTCGTCTTGACAACATTTTTACATGAAAATATTTTTGTAGGGATGTTTATATACCCTAAATGCTTTTCCACCCTTTTAATTACAAATTAGTGTTTCCCTCGTGTTAAATGAATGTAATTATCAAGTTGATTTACACAGTATTCATAAAGTAGCTATGTATAAGTAATAAAATGCTATATTGTTATTAAATCTTTATTCAATCCTTATAGTTTAATTACCCGAGTAATTTTCGAATATGGTTGAAATGTGATTCTTTAAATTTAAAATTAAAATACGGCTGTATTTAGGTAAGTAGAGCCTCAACGGATATGGCCCCGATAAGATAAAGAAGTAAATCCCATTAAAATTCATAAAATTAGGACCGGATAATTATTATAAACCTGGACCAATAAAATTGGGTATGTACCTAATAATAAATGATAATATTATTAAAAAATAAAAATTGTATCAAAACAATAGCAAAATTATAATAATAATGACTAATATTGTAAATGTTTTTTGAAGAATAGTTAATGAGGTATAGTCAGTAAAAATGGACAATAATGAATAACATTATTCAAACGCCACATTAATTTAGCAATAACATTATTTAACAACATGTTTATATTAATTAGGTACAAAAGTTTCTTTTGTCTGGTCTATGTGTAGGTTAAATAAATAATCAATTGGTTTTGCATATACATAACCCGAACACTGTTATAAATGAAGTAGTAATTTTAAATCTTTTGTAGATCATCGGTTCAGTTATATTTCCTTTAACTGATAGGATAAATTGACAAAGAGATCAGTCGAAATGAATCAAATGCTGTTGATATTGATTTTTTTGGGATGTCAGATTACTGGCCGATTTTTACGTCAACCAATTTGTATCTGTGCGTTAATATATCAACCTATTTGTGGAACTGATGGTGTAACATACGCCAATGAGTGCGTCCTCAAATGTCGGAAAAATAGAAAAGTAAAAATAAAGCACTATGGAGAATGCAAACCAATACAAAAGAGAAAAGGAAAATAATGTAATGTAATTTGTGAATTAAGTGGAAAATAAAATTTTTGGAAATCATTTAAAACGTGTTTCTATTGGTAGCATTATGTCGACAACGTTAAACTTAATTTGTTTTAAAAGTTCAGATCATCGACTTAAAATACAATTATTGATTTCATTAATAAATTTCATCCAGTCATTGGATTTACCAATGCTTTAGAAAAATTAAATAAAATAATAATATAATCGACTTAACCGTAGCTAGTGTTAGTAGTAAACATGAATTTTCAACTTCTCAGACACTCTCATACACCGATATGGTTATATATCCAAAATGCTTTTCCACCCTTTTAATTACAAATTAGTGTTTCCCTCGTGTTAAATGAATGTAATTATCAAGTTGATTTACACAGTATTCATAAAGTAGCTATGTATAAGTAATAAAATGCTATATTGTTATTAAATCTTTATTCAATCCTTATAGTTTAATTACCCGAGTAATTTTCGAATATGGTTGAAATGTGATTCTTTAAATTTAAAATTAAAATACGGCTGTATTTAGGTAAGTAGAGCCTCAACGGATATGGCCCCGATAAGATAAAGAAGTAAATCCCATTAAAATTCATAAAATTAGGACCGGATAATTATTATAAACCTGGACCAATAAAATTGGGTATGTACCTAATAATAAATGATAATATTATTAAAAAATAAAAATTGTATCAAAACAATAGCAAGATTATAATAATAATGACTAATATTGTAAATGTTTTTTGAAGAATAGTTAATGAGGTATAGTCAGTAAAAATGGACAATAATGAATAACATTATTCAAACGCCACATTAATTTAGCAATAACATTATTTAACAACATGTTTATATTAATTAGATACAAAAGTTTCTTTTGTCTGGTCTATGTGTAGGTTAAATAAATAATCAATTGGTTTTGCATATACATAACCCGAACACTGTTATAAATGAAGTAGTAATTTTAAATCTTTTGTAGATCATCGATTCAGTTATATTTCCTTTAACTGATAGGATAAAGTGGCAAAGAGATCAGTCGAAATGAATCAAATGCTGTTGATATTGATTTTTTTGGGATGTCAGATTACTGGCCGATTTTTACGTCAACCAATTTGTATCTGTGCGTTAATATATCAACCTATTTGTGGAACTGATGGTGTAACATACGCCAATGAGTGCGTCCTCAAATGTCGGAAAAATAGAAAAGTAAAAATAAAGCACTATGGCGAATGCAAACCAATACAAAAGAGAAAAGGAAAATAATGTAATGTAATTTGTGAATTAAGTGGAAAATAAAATTTTTGGAAATCATTTAAAACGTGTTTCTATTGGTAGCATTATGTCGACAACGTTAAACTTAATTTATTTTAAAAGTTCAGATCATCGACTTAAAATACAATTATTGATTTCATTAATAAATTTCATCCAGTCATTGGATTTACCAATGCTTTAGAAAAATTAAATAAAATAATAATATAATCGACTTAACCGTAGCTAGTGTTAGTAGTAAACATGAATTTTCAACTTCTCAGACACTCTCATACACCGATATGGTTATATACCCAAAATGCTTTTCCACCCTTTTAATTACAAATTAGTGTTTCCCTCGTGTTAAATGAATGTAATTATCAGGTTGATTTAAACAGCATACATAAAGTAGCTATGTATAAGTAATAAAATGCTACATTGTTATTAAATCTTAATCCAATAAGATAGTTTATTTACGGGAGTATCATCTGAATATGGTTGAAATGAGAGGCTTCAAATTACAGCCGTATTTACGCTTGTGGAGCCTCTACGGATATGGTCGGATAAAATTGGAAAGTCATTAAAATCCATAAAATTAGGACCGGATAATTATTATAAACATCGACTAATGAAAGTGGGTCCTAATAATAAATAATATTATTATAAAAAATTTAAAATTCGTTTCAAAACAAAAGCAAGATTATAATAATAATGACTAATATTGTAAATATTTTTGAAGAATAATTAATTAGGTATAGTCAGTAAAATTGGACAATAATGAATAACATTATTCATATGCCTCATTAATTTAGCAATAACATAATTTTGACAACATGTTTATATTAATTACAAAAGTTTCTTTTGTCTGGTCTATGTGTAGGTTGAATAATTGAATAGTTTTTGCATATACATAATCCGAACACTGTTATAAATAAATTAGTAATTTTAAATCTTTTGTAGATCATCGATTCAGTTATATTTCCTTTAAGTGATACCTACGATAAATTGGCAGAGATCAATCGAAATGTATGAAGTGCTGTTGATATTGATGCTGCTGGGATGTCAGTTTACTAACCCACTTACAGAAGATTGTATGTGTCCTAAAATATGGGATCCTGTTTGTGGAACAGATGGTAAAACATACGATAATAGGTGCCTCTTTGAGTGTGAAGCAGATCGTTCAGTAAGAGTAAAGTACCCTGGGGAATGCACAAGAAGAAAAAAAAAGAAAGAAGGGGAAAAAGGTGTAAATCAAATAACAATGTAATTTAAGATGTAAAGACAATAAATGCAGCTCCCTACAATCTTCGTGTTTTGATACTTTCATATTATTAAAGTAATGACCAAAATTCCTTCATTGTGAGACAATAGTTAATGCGACGGTCGATGAATTTGTTTTTGTTAAAAAAAAATTCTGTACTTACGTTGATTATCTTTGCACATAAGTTGTTGCATTTAGTTTTTATTGACTTTCTTAAATTATTAGGTATAATATTAAGCTTACCTTTTGGTCATTTAACGTCTGACCTATCTAGTTATATAGAATGAAGACTAGGTATACATATGCATGGAAACAAAAATTTCCGATATGGCATAAAAAGGATGTTTAATTTCCTTTAAATGAAATGATAGTCCTTTTTATTTTTATAATTATTTATTACAATAATTAAGAGTTAAATCGTCATGAGACAAAAGATTTTGGATTGAAGAAGCTTTCAAATAGTGCAACTTCATATTAATAAAATAAAAACTACGGAGATAGTTACAATTAAATTTTTATTGCACCTTATTTGGCTTCCTCAGGTGCAGGAAGTATTATAAAATTAAAATAAATTACAAATTACTGATATATGTACTAGAAACATGAGGTGGGGAGGATTTTCCTGAGCAATAAACTACAAGTTAAATAATGGGGAATGATTGACATCTAGTTGATCGTTTAAAATTAAGCCTATTCTATTCAATTTATTGATTTCGAGACTTTCTAATAAGTTTAATTTTAGACCTTTCTTTTCGGTATGTAAAATTTTAAAATTTTCGTTGAACCTATGAGAACTTTCTATTAAGTGGGTTGCGTATGTTGAATTACATTTTTTATTTTCGAAACTTTTTAGGTGTTTATTTTATTCCTTCTCTAAAGCATCTACCAGTTTGACCTATGTAGGCTTTGTTACAACTCCCACACATCAACTTGGATACACCTGATTTAAATCCTTTATCCGATATATCTTTGTTGTTTTTTATATATTTACTTAAAGAATTATTTGTTTTAAAAAAAATCAGCATCTGTTACATTTGATAAATATTTTCCTACTTTTACAGAAATATCACCTAGGAATGTAAGCGATTGATAACTACAATGTTTAGTGTTAACTTTAGGATATACTAAATTTAAGGTTTTTCTTTGTAGTTTTTTGTTTAACAGGTTAGTTATAATTGATGTATGGTAAGCATTATTGATAGCGATTACATTTATTCTATTTCATTCTATGTTATAATCTTCTTCTAATAAAGGTACCGTTACTAGTCTGTAAAGTGCTGAATGAATATGAATAATACTTCTTCCACCTGACGAAGCTATTGTATGGTGAAATGTGCATACCATAGTGGTGCAACAAAAATTTGCTTGTAATTATCTCCGTAGTGGTGTTTTATTTTATTAACAAAAGAAATTGTTATAGCATGCATAATATTTGTCATTCGTCCATCGATTTGTCATATCTATGTATCTTAAAACTGATAACGTTATCAGTTACGGAGTAAACAGGAATTCAAAAATGTATTAGTGACAGTGGTATATGAGATTTGTGAATAAAGGAATCGTAAACTGTTTCGATCGCTCAGTAAATATAACGCAAAATGAAACAAATAACCGTAGTTATGTTTTTATTGTTGGGGCTTTTTTGTGTAACACAAGCTGCGTTACCCCAGCCACCCTGTGCGTGCCCTCGAAATTATGAACCCGTATGCGGCACTGACGACCGTACGTATTCAAATAAATGTACTTTGAAATGTACAGCGATTGAAGAAGAAGCAAAATTAGGAAGAAGTTCTGGATTGAGGATGGCCAAGACTGGACCATGCGAATAATAATTAACTAGAAACAAAAGAATAAGCACCTTCGGAAATCAAAAGCCTACGGTAATATTCATATGTAAATATATGTAACATATATAATAAAATAACAGTTAATTATGAACCAAGCTGTTTGTATTCTTATAATTTCTTTTATCCTTTTCACTTATACTATCTAAAGAAGAAATATTAAAGCTTACGTTACGTAAATTTTTACAAGTTGGAATGCTTACTTCAAGTGGTAACCAATGTGATATGGCGCCAAAAACATTATTTTTAAAAGTATCCAAAAGGAAGACAGGTTGCCATATAGTTTTTTTGTCTGATACAGTTACCGGGTTCATCTACATCACTGCAACTATGTTTGTTAATAAAATAAATAATTAATATGGTCATGCTTTTATCTCAATAAAAAATACAGTTTTTTGTTGAATTGATTTCGAGGTAGAAATAAGTTCAGATAAAAAACTGATATACGTTCAGTAATGAAGAGGAGGTCAAAAGAACGATTACTTTGTTGGACACTTCATTCGATTCAGAATTAAAAGATGTTACTTTTAAAGAAATTGAGGAAGAATAACAACAATTTTTGTAATAAATAATTAATCGTACGGGGACTCAAATTAAAGGTCTTTTTCTTCTTTTTCACATTTAAAAAATCGGCTTTTGTCAACTTTGAACGCTCATATAGAGCAGTTGTTTACTTTTCTGGAGCGGCAAATGTGGAATGTGGAAATAAGACGACGCTAATTACTACGGAAACCTCGGAAGCATTCGGCATCTTTCAGAGAACTTCGGCGAGAGGTCCTTGGCGGGAAATTTGATCAGCGTAAGCTTGACGAAAATGCGAAACGGTCTAACCTAGTCTAACCTCAAATTCTTGCTATTGTTTTGATGATTGGATTGTTCTATCTTTGGATTATTTGGCCGCAGACTTCAAAATAAGTGGTTCATAATTATTATCATTATGTTTGCTGTAAGACCATTTTTTATTTTTGTGTATGTGTTAGTTAAGGATAATAATATGCTATACAGAAATCGTTTTTAATGTGAAGAGACTATAGTATAATAATTATTATAAAACAATAACATTTGTTTGTTTGTGTGGAGTTGTATTTTGAACAAAAAGTCAGATTTTCAATTTTCTTTTACCAATAGAAAGTCTATAATATGGAGAAGGTTTTAGACTACAGCTGTTACATAACCACTTTATTGAGAGGGTGTAATAGTGAAAATAAATTCATCATCGTACATTAGCTGCAAAGTTGAACTCAAACATAAATTTTCTAAAAACATAAAATCCGTAATAACGTATCTGGAAACAAACTTCTTTTATTACCAATTACCCTTAAAAAAAGCACCCCACGTTCCTGCTATTCATCCTGATTAACAGCTGTAAAATGTATGGTTAGGTCAAGCGTTTGTTCTCAAATTCGCGCCGCTCCTCGTTTCCTGACGGTTCTCCGAAAGGGATCGAATGCTTCCGAGGTTTCCGTGGTAGTTAGCGTCGTCTGTTGAAATACCTTCTTTCAACCTCCTCTAGGACCTCCTCTTCATCCTAGATAGGGTCTCGTTCATTCCTGAATTTCAGCCGAAAAACCTCAATTTTTTCGTCCATTGTCTGGACTATTACTGCATATTAGATGACATAGACGAAGTCACCTTTCCATCCTCCTTACGCTCGGGCAGTTTATTTCCGGAGAACAGAATCATGTTAGCCTAATGTTACAACATATTGTAGAATTGGTTCACGATATACTGTTTTCGAACTTTTTAGTTATAAGTAAAGATTGGAAATAGATCATCATTAAAATTAAGCTGTAGGAATATCTTGAAGGGGCTTTTTATAGGTACTATTGCGAGTTTACAGATTATTCTAGAGGTTCGAGACTTATTCATACAAATCTTTTTTGAAATGTGTACGTATACAGTGTTTCTTATTATTATGATTGATATAAATAAAATTACAGATATTGACAATGGTTTAATGTAGTCATTTGTAGTACTTATCAATACCGATAAACTGATACATAATCGTAAGGACAAATCAAAATTAAACAGTGAATGAAAGCCCGTAATACGAGATAATGAAATAAAACCAAAAAAGTTGATAGTATGTCACATAAAACGCTGTCAAGGATTTAGAAGGTTTTTGGTGTCCTACGTTTTTATAACAAATGGTGACCTTATTCACATTTTATAATTAATCTTCTGCGATTTTTGAACCGGTACCTATATAACTCACACAATAAAAGCATAATTAAAAGTTAATTTTAGCTTATTTAGATAATTTCAGAAAATGTCTTTTGGCAAATATAGAGTGATCGTTTTCAGCGAACCCTTAGATGTATCTCCGGACTCAATTGGAATATCATGTTGAAATTTTGGTCGATTGAGTTTTAAGAAGTGGCCAACTGTTTTAAAATACTTTCGTTCCTTTATCACTTCCGGTTATACCGGAAGTTAACGTCACATTCTTTATTTTAAACACAACCCCCAACTTTTCTTAAATTTTCGGATTCCTCATTAAAATGAAGGGTCATGTTGATTATACAACCCTACCTTGATTCTTAACAGTTTTTGAGTTATTTTATTATTTTCATTTTTTCCGTTTGCAGCATTCCCTTTTAGTGGGGTTATTTTTGAAACTAATTGATATTAATAAATTATTTATGGATATCTTCTTAACTTTTTGTACGGGACCAAATCGTCCGAATATATTTGAAAACCAAATAAAGTAGCAATTAAAATGTGTCCCGAATATAATAAACTCGAAATCAAAGAAACATACTTTTTTAAAAAAAGCACTATGTAAGGCAGAATAAAAGAGTGCTCTAATTTTCCAAGAACAAAACACACTTTATTAAAAAAACATTTAAGTCTATAAATAATAAAAGATTATGATTAAGGTGAGTCCGTGTGTGGCTTGGTTTTCAATACACTGAAAGAAAACTAAGAACTATTCCGAATCTGTTAACTACCCCAAACCTAGCCACGAAAATCTAGGACATAATAAACACTATAGGAAGGTTCTCAAAGGGAAACAGCGACATGCGTCACTGTGTCGGACCGCATCCCGCGAACTATCGAGGATGCCCTGTATTTCGGAAAACCATATACAACACACAAACCGACCGATAATCACAGAACAACCAAATGCCACACCCAGAGTAAGCAACGAAACAACTAGAGCAGGAGCTTCATACGCCAGCGCTACAAAAGGAAAGAAGATGGAGACACCCATAAACCTACAGACTTTCATCAACCTCGTCGGGAAGCTGACCTCGTCAAAGTCAAGGACGCGATCACCAGGTTGGCCAATAATATCAAGCACCCCAACAGCTCAAACCAAATACTACTAGCTAAGATTCCCTGGCTCTAATCACGAGCTAGGATCACCGGGTTTTACCCATAATCAAATCCCAAAGATTCCGCTGGAGATGTCGCAATACAGAAATACGGACAACACTAGGGTTTTTTAGTGAGTAGAAATATCCCACTACCCTGCAGAGTTCACTGCGGGTTGTCTTTCGAAGACTTTTCCCTCACTGCCAAGGACAAAAAATCTCCCCCTCAAGCCGCTTTAGGACCGCATGCAGCGTCCTCTTCAGCCGTCTTCGTAGGTGATTTAGCTGGAGAGGGTTGCTGTCGATGGTAGGGGTGCATTCGGTAGTACCCAGTTCAGCATGGTGCTACAAGACACAATGGAACTGCCTTGGGGTGAGATAAAAATGAAATACCATCAAAAACCGATTTTCCTTAGTATTTATTAATGAAATATCTACTCTAAAATTTAACTTTAGGAATACCTCATTTTCCGTAAAAATGTGAAAATTTTTAGAAATCACATCGCATTAACCTTATAGGAAACAATTAATTAAAGGCATATATTTAACTATACTCCCATTAAATCTAAGATTGCAATTCCAAACTGTATCAAATGGTCAACAACTCTGGAGCCAAATCAAGTTTTTAATTTAAAATCCCGTAGATAAATGCAACTTAACCATGGAAATAAATATTTCATGTGTAAGACGTTTTTTTTTGTTTATAGCAAATTGATCACACTGTATATGTATTTTGTTTACAGAAATTTTTGAATGACAATGAGGTGTAGCAGATTCCTTGATCGCTGATTAATAATTTTGGGATACCATAAGTGGCAAAGATATCTCTGAAGTAGGTAATGACAGGTTTGGCTTTAGTTGAACGCACAGCGCGTAGGAATACAAATTTAGTAAATGCATCTATTCCAACGATTAAATACTCATTTTTACGTTTACTTTTAGGGAAAGGCCCTAAGTGATCAACATGGAATGTCCCCATAGGTTCGGTTGTGTTCATAGGATGCAAAAACCCTTCTTTTCGGCCACTGGTCCGCTTGTGGAGTAGGCAAGGAACGCAGCATGACATGTATTTATCGATATATTGCCGCATTCGGGGAAACCAGTACTGTCGGCATAAGGACTGCAGGGTCTTTTCGGTTCCAAAATGGCCAGCCTCATCATGAGCACTTCGGACTACTTGCTGACGCATTCCTTGTGGAACTACCCTTCGGATTCCCTTAGCAGTGATTCTAAAAATCCTCCCATCTCTTAACGCATAATTTTTGTAAACATGTTGTTCATAGACAGTTTGAGGTGGTCGCGCGAAAGGATTTCTTTCAAGGTCTTAAGCTTAGAGTCGGTGAGTTGACCAGCCAAAATCCAGTCTGCTTGATCTAGTTGGAGTATTTCTTGAGAAGCTATCACTGATTCTACGGGGTTTCGACTTAACGCGTCTGCGTGTTTGAGTTTTTCGCCGGGTCTGTATTGGACATTAAAAGTAAATTCTTGTAGCTGAAGCCACCAGCGGGCTATTCGGGGGTGTAAACTTTTTTTCTTACTAGTGGTTTTGAGGGCATTACAATCGGTTACCACTGTAAACTTAATTCCAACCAAATAGACTCGAAACTTCTTTAAGCTTTCTACCACGGCCAGGGTTTCTAGCTCATGGGAGTGGTACTTGCTCTCTGCTGGGAAAGTTTGTCGGCTGAAGTAACTTACGGGATGCCATTTTTCGTCAGTGTGTTTTTGTAATAAAATCCCACCAAGCCCTAGGGAACTTGCGTCGGTATGCACTTGGGTTTCAGCTTCGGAATTATAGAGGGCTAAAATTGGGCGGCAAATTAATTTATCTCTTAACTTTTTAAACGATTCTAGTTGCTCAGTTTGCCAATTCCACACAGCGTCTTTTTTAAGCAGCGCCGTCAGTGGCTTTGCTATTGTGGCGTATCCTTTTATAAAGTGACGGAAATATACTGTTAGACCAAGGAATTGTCTTACGTTATGTACTGTTTTTGGCACAGGAAAATCTTCTATTGCTTTTGTTTTAACGGAGCCAGGTTTTATTCGTCCATTCGAAATTTCAAATCCCAAATAATTTACTGAGGTGACCAGAAAACGACATTTGGATAAATTTAAAGTCAATCCTTCGCTTCTTAATAATTTTAAAATAACTTCCAAGTGATTTAGGACTTCATCCAGTGTTTTTGAGTGTATTAGGATATCGTCAAGATAGATGGCAGCTATGTTTCTTACTGAGTTTAAGAGTCGGTTCATAAGGCGTTGAAAGACGCCAGGAGCATTGGTGAGCCCGAAGGGCATTCTGTTGAACTCATATTGCCCATACGGAGTTATGAAGGCTGTATATTTTTTTGAAGTCTCCGCAACAGGGATTTGATAATATCCAGATTTTAGGTCCAGAGTTACGAAATAAAGGCTGTCATGCAAGCGGTCCAGTTGATCGTCTATTCTAGGTAAAGGATACCGATCCTTAATTGCAAGGGCATTTAGTTTCCTGTAGTCAATGCACACCCGCTGTTCACCATTTGGTTTAGTGACAAGCAAAATCGGAGAAGCGTACGAGGAATTTGATTCTCGAATTATGTCGCAATTTAATAAGTCATCAATCATTGTTTTGACTAGATTCTGCTCGCTTACGGCCATGCGATACGGTCGGTATGTAAAAGGCGTATCTTCGGTTAAGTTAATTGCTAATTCGGTTGATTTGGCACACCCTAATTCTTTTGTACTCTTAGCAAAACAGTCTCAGTATTGCTGTAATAATTTAATAAGGGTTTCTTTATACTTGGGCTCAACTGGTCCTATCTGAATATCTTCGGTCGATAACGGTGGCAAATTCTGTACATCGAGTTGGAATATAGTGTCCTCTTCCACTTGTGCAGGGACGCACGGCCAAGCCCGCAAAAGAGGTTTCTTGTTATTTAAGTGAATATCTACGTTTGATAGATTAACGAGTGGAACCACCGGCACGTACCCTCGTTCAATTTTAAACACTGTTCCCAGCACACAATATTCATTTCCCGGACTTGTACAAAAACTTGTTTCAACACATAGTTCTCCCGTATAGTCATTACACTTGGTTTGTATAGGTACATTCACGAGATGTCCTTTTGGGATCACAACACTGTCTTTGGCCCAACATAAGACTTTATTAACTGTAGGAAAAATATCTTTAAACTGATCAAGAGTTCTGTTAGTAACTATTAAGTCATCTGAATCTTTTAACATTAACACACCCGGTAATTCAGTAAAACTTCGTCCTATTAAAACTGGAATATCTTGTGCGTAATCGGGCACCACATGTGCACTAACTCTTGCTTCAACACTGTCAACCTTTAAATTAGTTCACAAACACCTAAAGTTTCTACAGTTCCACTACCGTAACCTTTTATCAATGTTTTTCTTATATTATCGTACTTTAGTTCCAACCTTTTCACTTCGCTTCGTTTTATTGCAACACAAAAACTACCCGAATCAATATAGCCTTTGGACACCTTTCCATTTATATAAATGTCTTTGTAATATTTTTGGTTCGAAGTATTCGTAGCTTTCTCATATTCCCTGTCCAGTCATGATACGGTTTTATCCCCAGTAGGTTTTGTTTTCTTAACTCGACAATCCCTCTCTGTATGACCCATTCGGCGACAAAATGTACAACGTGGATTTTGCTGGCAAGCATTAGCAAAATGGCCCTGTTTTCCACATATAAAACAAGCTCCATGTGGTGTGGTATTCTCCTGTCTGTCTTGAATCTTATTTCGGAAACGTTGCTTGTTATTGCCAAATTTAGTGCCAAAATGACTACGGGATGGTGTCCCATGAGAAGTGTCTGGAATCGTACTTAAATAGCGATACAATGATTCCGGAGTTGAGTGATCTCCAGCCTTAGCACCAGTTTTAACAATGTGGTCGTCAATTCCGCCAATGATGCATGACACAGCTTTGGTTCCAGAAACTTCACATTGGGTTAATAACGCCTGCTTTTCGTAGAAATATTTTTGGTAAATCTCGTCTGTGCGTTTGCGTCTTTTAATCATCTCGGTCAGCTTTCCATAATAATCGATTTGAGAAGGAAAGGCTTCTAACAATTTTTCTTTCCACTGTTGCCAAGTATATTTGACCGTTGGTAGGTTTTATACCAAACATCCGCAAGACCTTTGAATTTGGATGTTGCAAAGTAAACAGTAGCATCTTCAGACCATTGGTATATTTCTCGAAGTTCGTCGACCTTATTGCACCACGTTTCGGCGCTTTGTTCGCGATCCTCAGGGTTGAAATAAGGGACAACATCTCCTTTCGTCATTTCTCCCTTGGACCTGGTTTCAGTGGTCTTTAAAAAGTATGCCATGACTTCCATGAATTTATCGATAGAGAATCTATCATCGTGAGATTCATCAGAGTGACTACGGCGAGCACGCGAAGTCTCAGGAGCACCTTCGCGGCTGCTGGGTGAAATTATATGACCTCGTTTCTGTCGTATCCCCATTGTTGTTGCTTTGGAATAAGCTGTTCAGAGAAATAATGCCTTAACAACCGCGTACTTTTTTGTATTAATTATAACCTGCAAAGGAACTGAGAAGTGATCAACCAAGTCACATCAAGCTCAGACCCCACACCTGAAGTTGTAAGACGCTTTTTTTTGTATATAGCAAATTGATCACACTGTATATGTATATCAGCCAAATTTATGTCAGGTAAATATCATCAATAGATTACCAGTTTCTATCATGGTCAGTCAGAGCGGGGATGATCACTTCTCGTTGGTTGTCATTATGAACAGGCTAGCACAAGATTACCTATAAATAAAAATAACCACCTGAGCAACCAATTTCTCCAACCGGCCTAAAGGGAAAAAATACACAACATAAATTGTATAATGACTGCGCTGATTCTAAATGATCAAAACATGTGACTGAATACTTTGGCTTTCTCAAAAGCATTTACTCCATTGAAACTATATGATCTTTACTGTGATGCACAACTACAATGCAATATAGTCTGATGCAATACGTTATCATTCTGGTCATTGGGGGAAGTAACACGCCCAGTAACTAATTCAAGTTCAATGCAGTAGATATCATTCTGGTCACTGGGGGAAGTAATGCGCCCAGCAACTACTTCAAAGTGCAATGGGCCTTAGGGGCAGAATCTCACAAAAGACCCTTTGAAGTGTTTTCTCAATCTCACTTTCTAATAAATAGGCGTACCGAGCCTCTTGTGAGTGCACGGGGAAGTAACGCGCCGCCACTCGCTCCAGGTGCCCTCTTCGAGCTCGGCCACAGACGAGTAGCACCGGTTCGCTCGAGGATCAGGGGAAGTAACGCACAAGAACCTCACCGGCTACTACCTCGTAACGAAAACACAAAACGCATCCACTGTTCAGATTTACTAAATATACTCAAAATTATGCTGAATAAAATTAACATTCAAAGATACTGCAATGATTTCTGATATCGATAACTGATTGATAAAACAATGATCATTATACTGAAGTTTATTACTTTTCTGCAATTATCTAATTTATTAGCCTAGAGAAAATGGTATGCTCAGTGAACTCACCCTCTCGTTGTTGTAAACCACAACACAATTTCCACACTTTCCACAATTTTAGCACACACCTGTTCACGCGTTCGCGACCGATCACCTATTGAATGATGCAATCATACGCGTTACGGGTAATTACAACACTTGGGATTTCAGGGGATCTCCCGGTTTTGCATAGCTGGCGCGAAGGTATGATGTCACCTTCTTTCAAATGCAATCATATGTGCACATAAGTGTGTCTTAATTTTAGGTGGCCTATACTGATGCCTAATGAATGATTAAATATAATTGTGCTTATGCCTTCATAGATACCTGGTTCTCGACGATTGTTTGTAAACATTGATAGTCAGGAATAGTTACATATATAAAAGAAACTTAAAGCATATAGAATAAAAATATTTCTTACACATGTTACTTTGAAAACTATTATTTAAACATAATATATGGTGGTAACAGTTTCCTATTTATTAAAGGCAAAAGATATCAGCGCATAGCACATGAAACGTAAAAACGAGTGATATAAGTTAGATTATGTAACTCTTCATGTTTTAGATATTTTTTCAGTATATCTGGCGTATTTTTTATTGACTGCCATAATTGCTTCTTAATTTATAAAGTTCTTTATCTAATAATAGTGTACTAAATTTACTAAATTCTTAGCAATACGTACTGTTAAGTTTAACTTTATGTTCGTAAATAGTCATACAGCATACAGCTGTAACTTTTTTTTAATATACAGATTTGTTATGTTATGATTGTTAATGCCCTTAGAATTTGCATTTATGCAGGGATCTATAAATTCGCATTACACAGTCATAGGCAGACAATCAGTAGAAATGTCATGACATATTATTATTTTTTTTTTTAATGTTAATCAAGTATAACATTCTACTTTGTTGAAAACCGATATATTACATTTGTCTATTTACAATAAATCCTGATAACACCGATATTTGATAACGATAAATTTAATGAATGTTCTCCATGATCTTCAACGCTACAAAAAATTAAAGAATAATTATAACCTACGCCCTATATAGATAAAAAACATGAATAAGATCTAAACATGTTTACATGTTTTAAGAATTTAACAAACAAAATTGACACATTGTACAACTATTTGCACAATATTTATGATTGACAATAGAAATTCAAATACATGTGTTGCAATGTCTGAATGAGTGGAACTTTCAAAAGATTCAGTTTTCCTAAAACCACTTATATTTAGCATTTTTTTCAGGAACGTGAATGTTTTTAATTTGCGGGTTCGGTTCGGTTCGAGTTGCTTAAGTTTCCTAATATTACGTGATTATGTAAAGTAAATGAAGTAGGGACATTAAAATTCTACACACTAAACAGTGGCGTAGCTACGAACTAGCAAAACTGTGCACGCAGAGGGGACCCTTTTGAGCGAAGATCGAACCTCTGGAGTTGAAGGACTTTTGCAACTTTTTAGCACTGAAATATCAAAAAATAGCACTTTTTGAAAATTGCAGCAAATTGTAATATAATTATACTAGTGTATTTTCCAAAAAAAATCTGATGAATATTTTATTAGTTTATTTTTAATTACAATTACAAAATAAACTGTGTCGCCTTTTGTCTTTAATTAATCAATAACAACTAAACAATTATAAACGTTTGTATGGCGAATAAATAAATGAAAATAAACTGAGCAGAATTGTCTGATAACGTAAATAAATAAATAAGTAAATAGTCATAGTAACACGATGTAGATGACCAAGAAGCTAAAATTTGAATTGGTCACTATACAGTTTGTTAATAATAATAATAGTATAAACTGTGTATAATCTTAAAAAGAATATAATGTCAACAGTTAGAGCTTTTGTAGGTCTCATAAAACAATATTCTTTAGAAGTGTGACTCTTCAGTGACACTATATTAAATTTATTAGGAACTTATTAGAAAGTCTGGAAACTAATCAATTAAGCTTGATTAGCTAGAAAATCAGGTAGTTAATAAAAATAGTTATATAAATAAAAAGTTAATGTCTCAACTAAAAGTATAATATTTGCGCTTTCCAAGTGAGAGAAACCTTTAGTCCTGTTTATCGAAGATTACGGACTACGATAAAGAAATAGATTTTAACGACGTATTTATAAATTTTATATTTTGTATATTTTGATAAAGTATAGAACATTCGAGAGAGATAAACGTTTTCTTTTTTTACAGATTTTTTAGGATAATTTATGATTCTGTAGCTATATTAAATGGCCGCCGGTCGACGAGGGTAAAGTGAGAAGGGTAAGGCATGAACTTGTAGAAGACTAAAAAACATTTTGGAAATATAAAAACAAAAAATCCAAGGTGATCTTTTTATTAAATTGGTATTGCATTCATATTGTTTTATGTTGATTAGATTATGGAGTATTAATCCCCCTACCCGAACCAACTTTATTTTGAAAAGTTTTCCTTTTTTAATATTTAAAATGTTATTATCATGGCACGGTTGTACCTTAGGGTAAGAAATTCATGAAAACCATGTCTTGCTTTTGTCTTTGACGTATAAAAAGTACGCAATTTGCTCATTGTGGCCACTTTTGACAAAGTAGACATAGTAATTGTCAAATTAAGCAGCCCATCATTTTAATGAACGGCTTGGGAACTTCACCTAACCTAAACTAACCCCTCTTGGTACTCCTCTGCCCTAACGTCACACTTTGTTTATTTATGAATAAAAATTGATAAGCAAGGCTTCTTGAACCTTATTTATGCAAAATCTACAAGGACAGTCTCAGACTACACGAGTCCTTCGTCTGTGCCCCTAAGATTCCTGTAATCGGTCAAGAGCCAAGAATTTCGTCTATTTAACAATTTATTTAGTTTTCTATTATGTATTACTATTTATCCGAAGAAGTCAATTTCAGTTTTTCAAATATCTAAATGTGCCTTAGGTTTAGTGACTTTTATTCCAGTTTTTTTTATATTATATATCAAAAATGACAATTATGGGTTTTCTCAAAGATCTTAAATCTAAAAGTGTTGCATTCTGCTACGGCATTTTCAACGTCTCCCCCGATTACTACTTTGTGACAGCTGCAAATTTTTTAGAATATTGGTAAAAGAGGATTTACTTTAGTTTGGTCCATATGAAATAAAAAAGGAATTTTTTAGATAACGTCGGTTGGGGGGGGGGGATTGGGGAGGTCACTTTAGATACCACAATCCTGACTCATACAATATTGAAAGCGAGTGGTGAGTTATTAATTGGATAGTAACTTTGCACACCAAACCATTATTCGTACTATTTTTTTATTTCCATTTCTACACTTTACTTTCCTTTTTATTAAATTAATAACTTCACCTTGTGTACTTTGTACACAAATCCGCTGCCAATTAAAAACATTTGAATGGTGTTCTACAAGTCCACCCTTATCTCCCACTCGTTTTCCCCCATTTGAGGGTGAGTAGCTAGATCTAAATATTTACCTGAAAAAGAAAACTGAAAGAATGTCGTCGGGAGGTGGGAGACAGAGAGGCAATTAGCTCGCCGCTATCATCAAAAATATTTATTCACATACAAATGCAACGATTGAAGCATTTAATAATAAAGTACATTAAAAATTGACAAAACTCAAAATTATGTTTTAATTAAGGTGTTGAAATGGGTAGGGTTGGTTTTTTAATTCACTAGAACAACGTGGTAGTCTAGAAGAGAGATTAGAGGTGAACGTAGACAATGGTAGAAAAAAATTCTGATGACATTAATAAAAATGTATATACTTTGAAATGATGTATGTACAGTAGAAGAATGGGGGAGGATGACAAGGGGTAGAAGGGGGGACCTTTCCAATTCTCAGTCATTTGTCAGTGTAAATTAGGAGAATTTGTAATATTGTTTGGTTCTTTTTATTTGTAAATGTGGGTAAGGTTACAGTGTGTAAAAATGCCCCGTCCTCTTCCTCTTCTCTTTCACTCCTCTTTTACACTTTCCTTCATATTGCAAAATATTTATAAAACTGCTATTTTATTAACATTCCTCCCTTTTTCGGTTAGATTCTAGTGGCTAAATGTTCTCTCCCTTCATTCTCCCTTGTTCACGGGAACATTCTCGTATCGACGCATCCCTATTTTGCTCACCTCACTATGATGTTAAAGGGTACTAATAATTAACTAATTGGTGATATTTATACGTTTTTTTGGAAAACCATATCTCTAGCTCTCCCAAGCCTACCTAAACTAAACCAAAGTTGTTGTTTTTGTGCAGTAAATTGTAAACGATTAATTAAAATCATACCAATTATATTTATTTTAAAGTATCTACATCTTACAATTCAAATTCTCTAAATACTTTACTATATTACTCTTTTCTGATCCGCAGATGACCTCAACCTCAGCTACAATTTTAATTAATATGAAAAAATTGTAAATAAATAATAAGGATGAAAGTAACACCTGCTGACACCTGTTAAAGAATTTTAAAAGTATAATTTGAAGCATCTACAAAACTCTGTTTTATGTTGCACAGTCATTGAGTACAAGGTTGCATAATAGAAACTGGGCTGGACTAGTTTCAATTGACGTTTAGTTTTAAAAATGTTTAATTTCCTTCATAAGTGCACGGTATATACCATAGACTACGTATATACCATCACTTAAACAAAGAGTTTTCGCGTTTATCATAATTGTCAACGCGACATGTCAAATTCGGAAATTTTTCGGTGACTAGGAATATCGTTTAAAATATCATGTCCCTATTTTCAAAAACCGGCGTCACGACGTTGCACATCTTTCGACGAAATGTGAACTTATACGCTCCAGACTTTATCTTCAGTTCCGATAATATCGTAAAATGCATGAAGAAATTTCGTAATATGCGGCCAATAAGACTGCAAGCACAAGAACCAAATCGAAAAGCAGCTGTTTTAATACCTATTTGTGTTGTGAACGGTAAGGTGTCGCTACTATACACTCTTCGTGCGCCACATTTAAAATCACATAGAGGACAAGTAAGCTATCCCGGAGGAATGCAGGACATTAAGGATAAATCGCTTGCAGAGACAGCTCTTCGGGAAACGGAAGAAGAATTAGGAATTAAGCAGAAAAATATACAAATTTGGGGCACAGGAAATGTAATAGTAACTAGAAACGATATGGTAGTGATGCCAATAGTTGGGAAGATTAAGGGCGACTTGGCGGATACCACTCTTCAAATTAATCCTCATGAAGTTGAAGAAGTTTTTACAGTATCTTTACAAGATTTATGTGATCCAAAAAACACTGCCTACACTCAATTTAGGGGTGTATATTATTCCTATAGTATGCCGGTTTTTTTAGGAGGTAAAAGAAGAATTTGGGGACTCACTGCTGTTATAACAAACGTATTCCTGAGGGCTTTATTACCATTAAAGGCTTATAATCATAAAATTCATTTCAATCCTCCTATAAAGGCTAACGGTTCCAAACTGCACCAATTTTAGGGAATTACCATTAGAAATAAATTCACTGTTGTGAACTGTATTAACTTACAGTTTTGGTTTTTTGATTCATTTCTTGTACATATTGTACCAAACTTACAGATTAAATTATTCAAAACCTTAATTGTTATTTATGGATTGAATTTCGTGTTAAAAGTATGAAACACTTTTTTTTAATACCTAAATCCTGAGAATGTGTTTTAATCAAAAAAACAAAACTTCACCTAAATCAATTGAACGGAAAAAGAAGCTTGCATATCGGTATGTCACCGGTCGTATCTTGGAAACTACTGGGTTAAAAATTCAGGAAAAAAATTATTACTAAAAAGACCATGGGAAAATCTTGTAAATAATCGAAGAAGCCTTTGAATGTTTAATTATTTAAATTGCTATATCTTTTAAAAAATTAATAGACTTAAGCAAACTCAGGCTTGTTTGAAACAGAAACGCATCCTTTGGTTTTCGAATAGATAGCGCAATTCCTAATAACAATTTTTTTATTTTGTCACGAAAATTTAAACAATTCGGTGCAATTTTGTTATAATCGGAAAGTATAGATTAAATTTGTAAAGAAAAACATTAAAATCGTAGTTCCATATTTTCGTACGTTTCAGAGTTATTGCCAAAATGAATACTTTTGAACACTTTAAAAGGAAAAAGATGGTCGTTTTCAGAGTTTCGTAACTTTGTAGGTAGGATTGGTGTCAATTACTTTTTACTTATCATATTCCGTGATTTCTATCACACTTGGCCTAGGCTTAGAGCTAGTCTTAATCACATGTTTAAATCTCAAAATTTTGCCTTTTACACGGTTTGAACTAATTCCAAGTCTAAACAAAGTATGCCTACAAAGCCATGAAAACATTTTGTTATTTAAATTTCATTTGGTAATAATTCTGAAACGAACGAAAATGCCGAACTACGGTTTTAAGATGTTTTCTTGCAAATATCGGGTACCAATGGATATGGTATTTGCAAGCACTTGCATTTTTCATTCAAACAAGTCTGTTTGCTAAAATCGGATAGGTCATTTTCTCACGGCCATTTTAGTTATACCTTTTTTCTTGAATTGTTGTATCTATTCTTAATTCGCTTTTGTGAACCAAGCCATAAACGATCATTGCGATGAAAACGGATCAATCCCGTGTCATCTCAAAACTGCAATATTTGTTAAACTAACTACATGAAACCGACAGGAAGTGGAAAGAATTTAAATATTACCCTTTTTGAAAATTTTTATTTACTTAACATGTAGAAATACAGAACATATATAACTGTACAACTTACCTTATATTAATAGCAAATGAATGCATGTAGAATTACAAAAATAATAATTTTTATAAACGTATACAAATAAAATACTTTATTTAATTATTAACAAGCAACTTCATATTAGTTTTCTCAAAAAATGAAAATTTTTGAGAATCAGGTTTGCATGGTGTGACTAACACAGTCGAACACCCGCATTAAGCTGGTCAACAGAAAAGAAAAAATAAAAACAATGCTAAAACTACTAAATCAGTAAAATAATTTTTTTATTGATTGTGAGTAATAAATTAAAATAAATTTTAACATGCGCTTCAGAAAGAATGGAAATAAAATCATCAATACTTTTCTTCTGTTATTAAATTTGAAAGGCATAAATTATTTAAATTAAAATAATTACGCAGAGTACACCTTTTCAGTCCATTGTATATTATTATAAAATACTTCTTGGTTGGGATATATGTCGCTTTTGTCGTTATGTCGTATAAAAAGGAAACCAGTTATTAATTGTGCCTTAAATGAGCATAAATACTCTTGCTTGACTCATAATACAAATGCAGTTTAAAAGAAAAAACGTTTTTAAGACTATATTTGTTAAAATAAAACATGCGATTACCATAAAACAATAAATAAAAGTGCATTTTCGTTACAGACACCTGAAGTAAATACTCCTTATAGCAAATTATACGGAACATGAAAACTTGACGTTAAGATAGGTAAACTTCCGGTAATACGTGTGCGCATCGATTAACGCGTCCTTTACGCATCCCCGCATAAGAAGTACTGCCTTCTACAAATTACATTTGATTTTTTGCTCTTAAGAGAACTACAATTATAATTAAAACGGTGTTAGAAAAAGGCCTGTAAGGAAATGAAATCGTCAATTCTCTACGTTAATTTTAAGTACGTCCATCTTTATTAAGTAGGTAATTAAAAATAAATAAAAAACGTTTTTTCTTTTATTGAACAGATTCTGTTAAAGGTGCCAAATCGACTCCTGAAACATACCAGGTTGGTTTCAGAGGAAAAAATGACAAAGGAACGAAAGATAAGGAGGACAATAACTATGAAAAAAGGAGAAAAGGGTTAGGATACAATTGAATCAGTTCAGTTCAACTGACTGACGTCTATCGGTATGGACGTGGTGAAAGTGGGCGTTTCTAATTCTTCGTGTTTCTTCATCTTCAGCCCCTGCTGGATCTTGTAGTGGTTAATGATATCCTGGTCAGCAGGACAGCTCTGCGTGAAAGCATCCAACTGATACATATTGTACATGTAACGCCACAAAGCTGTCAATTCCTTCGGTATATCGAAATCTACGAAGTATTTTGCGGCAACACGAATATGTTGCAATCGCGGCATCAATTCGCAATCGAAACAACATATGGTATCACCTGTCAAGAACCTGGTATCTCTTCGCCTCAGGTGCTCGTCAATCCTCTTCAGGTGGGCCAGAAGCTGAGCGCTCTTCTGCTCGTCTTTCTTCACTAGCACCAACTTCAGCTTACTGTAGAGGTTCTCTATGAGGGTAGCCACTTCTTTGTCCTAGTTATTATGTAAAAATAATTGTTTTAAAAAACAGTAATTAGTTTTTATAGATAATGATTCAATGGAAGGGTTTTTTATAAACAATTTACCATGAAATAAAAAACCACTTCCACATTTAAACCAAAACGGGTAATAAAACAAATAGAAGTTGTTTGAGTATTTTCCTAATGTAATTCAAACCAACAAGAAATTGTTCTTAGTGCTTATATTCATTTTTAGGCGATATTTTTTTTTCTGTCATCTGAAAATATTATTTTTATTATAAAAAAAAAACTTCCTGTTGGAAAAAACGGAAAAAAACTTTTTTCGATATTAAAAAAATGTTTTTGGAAACAGTTAGTATAGAGTTTTTGTAAGGCATTCAATATGCTACAAAAAAAGTTATTTTGGACAAATATTGTCTAACCAACAGTTGTTGAGATATAAAGCTTGAAAAGTGAATGTTAATAACAATTGACATCAAATTTCCTTTAAATTTGAATTTATTGGTCTAAAAAATTATCTTATAATAGACACTATGAAGATATCAAATTTGTTACTTTAAGACAAATCATAAATTAGTTTAATCTACAGTCAAAGACAGCTCCACCACACCATGGTATAAAATGAAACTAGGAAAATTTTAAAAAACAGAATTTTCATTTTAATTAATTGGCGTTATTATTTCATAGTAAGTAATTAATGAATCAAATTTATATTTATATGTTAAATATGAATAGTAATTTCTAGTATTAAAAACTGAATAGTCTCACCTTTCAAGTTCTATAACACAAAACTCAAACTGTTGGTCGGACGTTTGCTTTTTTTGTAGAAAATTTAATGCCCTTTTTGCTATTTATACCTATGGGCAATCGAATTCTTGAATGAGTAAAGCCTGTAATTCACCTGGAATTTTTTTCCCAACGGTAATAGTTTTTTTCTTTTTAAAGTATCAGATTTTCAAGCATGACAGAAAAAAAATAACGCTTAAAATGAAACCCTAATGTACGTATACACAGTGACCCAGTCAGTTGCTTATTGTGTTGTAACCACTTTTGTACATGATTTTTTTTATTCTCCTACCATTAGTTTTCCATAAACGTCTAATTTAGCTATTGACTTTGGATCACCTTGTGACCAAGTAAAATAAAAAAATATTTTGTGTAAGGATCTTATTAGGTATATGTAACAGATGTCTATAGAACTTGAGTAGATTTAGTTATTAGGGCTTGTAATATAAAAAAAATGTGAAAATATAAGCTGACCCATTTAATTTTTTTTTTAAATAATTTTTCGGGTTACTAACCTGAACGAACAAATTGTGACCTCCAGGAATATTTTTCATTATGTGTCTTTCGATTTTTTCGTTTTCGAGAATGGCCATACCCCTATCAATAAGGATAGGGGGTGGTGTGGCTTCGAAATTCGTACGAAAATCTGGTGGCGGTTTCTGCATGTCCACCGTAGTCACCTTCAAACTTATGGTTTTAAGTTCAGCAAGAAGGTACAGGTCCATGAAGTACTCTTGGCAAAAAAGGCACGCTCCTTTCCTACGACCATCGATTGTGGAAGCCTAAAAAATTATATACACATTAAAATTTGTTTGACCCAATAATTTCGAAAAATTGTTTTTGACAACATACTATGTAATTTTAACGTACTTAATTAACATATCATTATTATTACAGTATCGATTAGAACATATAATTTTTAATAAGTGCTTTGTTAAAACCGCTAGACGTTAGTCCCATTTAGACTCATTGAATCTCATCAGCACGCCATAAACAGTTTCAAAAGAACACCAACTTGTTTTAATAGTACCAATTGTTTCAACATTTAACTACGTTTAAAAAAATAAATATAAAAGTGTAGGTTTTAATATCAGTAGATACGTTATATCAATTTGCTTTTACGGATTTCTACTAGCGTTGCCAGTAGGTACAGTAGGTACAAATTTTCCAGTTTACAATTTGGAAATACCAATAATATTAGAAAATTTAACAATGTACGTGTACATAATTGTGAGTAGTTAACATTCTTTACAACAGCAAATATACTCACAAAATTAAATAATCAATTGATTTTGATTACGATTATTTACGGATCTCAATAGTTTATAGGTAATTACAATCATGACAGGTGTTAGCATTATTTTTACGTAGCTGTCCTCTTAGAATCAAGTTTCAAAGTTTAACCTAATGATTCATACTGGTTTTTGTATAAAATAACAACAGTTTTTTGTTACATTACTGGTTATTGGGAATAGTTTCCACCTTGTAGGGGCAGATCAGTGGAAGAAGCGAATCCAATAAATGGAAAAAAATGTTTCTGTGTATAGATCAAAGAAATCTGTACATTACCTTACTTCGAGGAGGGAGGTATAAGACATTCTTACGTAATGTTTTCGTATAAGTTAAAATTCACCTGGAAGTGGTTGTTGCAATAAAGCAATGGAAATTTAAAATAAAAACTTATTTTTATGATCAAATCTCTTTTAAGTTAATGTATTTTACTTAAAATATTCTATTGTTCAATATTGTGTTTAAAGAATCTTGCGTTCATTTATACACATTTTGAAAATAAATATTAGTTCAGTAAATTCTGTTTGCATGCAAACCTTCTCTAAATTATTTGTATCTATAATCATCTGTAAGAAGGGGAGGGGGATGGAAGTCCAAAAATTACGAAAATTAACGAAGTGGGAATAATAAGGCACATAGTACTATTTTAATCAAATTTTAAATAGTAGTTTCATCTACATTTATTAGGTAATACTAGTTTCTCATGTGATTCAAATTGAATTTTTATCTGTTTTTGATTTTACCACGGTCCTAGAGAGTATCCATACAAAAAAGAAAGAATTAGAAATTAAACCCAAAAAAACGTTTAAGACTTTGATTCTAAAAATTCCCCTCTCGTTTTATTATTTTAAACTCTAAAAGAATAACGAAGATGCAATCAAAGGAAAAAACGAAGATTTTTGTTGCATAATCCAAATAGTTCAGAAAAATTTATGGGGTACGGTACCTACTTCAATAAGAAAGGAAGAAAAAAATAATGTCAACAGGTCTAATAAGGGCACAGTCCTACCTGTACTATAATAGAAGCCAAGAATTGCTGCATAATAATGATAAAAATACACATACATACAAACTTGTGTCTATTTTGTGAAAGTCTTTATTATGTACTAGCTGTCAAACACCTGTTCTGCTAAAGTTAAAACTTGTACATATGAGTTTATATGTATTGGTTACTTTCTTTTTGCAATATACTCGATAGCCGTAGTAATAAAATTCTACAGCTATTGAGAGCCTAGAAAGGCACGTAAAAGTCAATTTTTCGCCATATAATTGCTTTAAATAGTTGTTACTAACAATATTTTATGCACCTATTGTCTCCCTGCTTTGGCTGTGTTGTCTTTCTTTAGAGTCTTCAATTTCGCTTTTTGTAAAAATCTGAATTGGCTGTAATTTTATATAATGCTGCTCCAACAATGTAATAAAACCTCACAGACACGTGATAATTCTTCCACTCGATTATTGCTTGGTTAATGAAAAAATAAAAGCATATAATAAGTGTGCTTGTTCGTTTGTAAAAATACGTGAAAATGTCTGTAATAATAATGATTATTAATCATACAAAAGTGATACACGCTTCGATGGATATAGCGGATTCTCTCATGTGGATCAACGCATCAATTTAAACGAGGATGAAACAAAACACAAAATATATTTAATTTGTACGTGAACATTATATATACTGGGTTCTTCAAGCTAAAGATGTTAGAGGTTTTAAAAATGCACTGAAGCGTTATCAAGGATGATCTATTTAATTAAGATATATTCAACTGTTGGCCACTTCCAATTACACGTATATCAAGGTAGCACAACATAGTTATTTTTCCGATTTCTGATTTGCACTATAATTTATCGCTAATTTGTTACCAAATCCAAAAATTTGTCGCTTGTGCCGTTTAGCTATAATCAGCTGGTATGCTAGCTTGATATCAAGCTAGTACTACACATAGCGTATCTCGACAAGGAAATGTCGTATTAGGATATTACTGTAAACTGTCGTTGAAAGATGACACATTCAACGAATTTGTCGCTAGTCATATCCCCGGTGATAAGCGAAAAACTGCTGCAAAACCACCAAACAATTAATCAAGGAGTTCTTTGTTACATTTGTTTTAAGAGATCGGATTGATTTACCAAAATTTTTAAATTAGGTTTTCCCCCAAGCACGAGCGACAAATTTTTGGATTAGGCAACAAATTAGCGACAAATTATAGTACAAGTCAGAAATCGGAAAAATAACTTTGTCGTGCCAACTTAATATACGTCAACTGTACCGGAAGTTGATGCCAGCTTTGTTATTTTAAATGGAAGGGTAGGTATATTTTTTTCGACGAAAATTGAAAAGCAACTCAGATGACCGGTTTGTACGCCTACGATGAGTCATTTATGGGAAAAAAAGCACAATCGCAACTCAAACTATAAAAAATCAAAACTTCGACAAAAAATTATTTAGTGTTGAATTGTTTAAAAATAAGCTTTATAGTTTTAAAACATGAATAACTTTGCTTTATCAAATGGCACCTACCATTCTTTCTTATTCGATTCCTCTTTTCATTCTTTTTCAATCCATATAGATGTATTTTAATGCTTTTAAAAAGCTTGAGTAATTTTGAATTTTTACTAAAAGTAGCTTATTTGTTAAATTCTTAAAAATCAAACAAAAAACTGTTCTAAAGCTTAATAATTCATAATTCAAAAATGATTGAAACGAAGCAAAATTTGAACTTTTCCATACAAATATCGTTTTCAACGGTGTACCCTGGTATTTACTTATATTTACTGCAAGAATGATGACTATAAGTTTTTTACTCCTAAAATTTTAACCCTAAACTTAGAGCTGCATTTTTTTTTAAATTATTGATGCGGTATTAGGGTAACCTCATTGGGGATTAATTACATTAAATTTCGTTAGTGTACATATTTTTTCTTAAAGTGAACGATTGGAATAGAAAAAATTTATCCAGTATCTACCTAACTAATCACACTTTTTATACATAGATATGGAATGTTAACGGAAACACGCGGTTAATCTTACATTTTTGTACATAACTACGTTTTACGTTAACTTTAGCGATTATTTACATAATGATATTTATGAACGCATGTAAAAACTAAAAATAGTAACGCACGCATATTTTATAGAAAAATAACTTATTACTCCAGTAATTAGTTTAATTTAATATGAAAGAAATTATGTAATGAAAATAGGGACAGAAGGATAAAGTTGTTAGAATGGGTTTGAAATTTACGGTTGATGGAAGAAAAGGAAAAGGTTGAGACTACATCATGAGAAGAAAAAAAAAATGCGGAAAACTATAGAAACATTAGAAGATATAAGAAGAGAAATATGAAGAAGAAGAGTGTTTAAGATAGGGAAAATCTTCTAATAATATATAAAATTCTCGTGTCACAATGTTAGTTACCATACTCCTCCGAAACGGCTTGACCGATTTTTATGAAATTTTATATGCATATTCAGTAGGTCTGAGAATCGGCTACTATAAGTGATAAGGATTGTCCAGCCCTAAATTTTTATTTTTTGGACTTTTTTTTTATAATGTGGCATTAAAAAATACATACAACCCTAAATTTTCACCCTTCTACCACCAACCCCCAAATTTTTAATAGCGATATTAGTACTGTAATAATCTTCAATTCTCAGTGGTCGATAACTGATCAATTATTATCAATCGATTAGTCATCCCCGCTAGGCGTCTACTGATGTCACTACTTACCCAGCAAACAGCACGGACTGGGGATGACAATGAAGCAGATTTTTGTAGAATGTTACAGGCAGTAATCCCCCCCCCCTCCCATCTTTACCACTGACAAGAAGTGAGTATTGCTTCTATTCAAGAGTACTAGTTACACTTAATTTAATATCTCCTGAGCTTTAACCTTGAGGAGTGTAGACAGACATAACTGTGCCCATTGTTAATTAAATGTCTGGGACATAACGTACGCTTTTTGCGAATCTCTCGATCCGCCCTCTTTGCGGACGCTTGATGGCATAGCGAAACGACGAGAACCGCGGCACCGGCATGGTGATATCACTTCACCCAGTTTATTTCTCTAACATTCAATAAGTATATGTACACAAAAATTTTACTGTTGCAAATCGTAAAAAGTTATAATACTTATTCAGAGCATGTTTAGCACAGTGCATCTTATAAATTCTTCAGAGTCGTGGTAGGGAATTACCATAATAGTGCTTCTTGACCTTTAAACTTGCCTTTTCATATGCTGTGATTGTGTTGCAAATCACTTTTTAGATTTTGTTGTGTCTCCTCTTAGTTTAAGGAGTGTGGCAACTTTACAATGTAAAAATGGATTTTAACTTTCCTTGCCTATAGATATTATCTACGTGTAATATTATGATGTTTACTGGATTTTTTTTTTCGGAAAATATTTCAACATACCTTACAAATGTATCATTTTAAGGATTTGCAGAATTTTAACATAAATATTTAAAATGATACCCTTTAAAAATCAACTCAAATTTAATTAATGTCTCATGAATTATATCAAATCGTTTGTGGACTCACAAACAGGCTATTTTTGGGGTCACTTTTTCCTTATCAGTTATTGCCTTTACATATTGTAAAATACAATTATTTTAAACACGAAGATAACGTTAAGTAGGTACCTATCTAATTGAAGTACATTTACAGGTAGTGCTTGTTAGCAGGTACATTATATAATTAATTTATTAGTGTAAATTGTTTATTATTAATTGTAAGTTAAAGTAAATAGGTAACCAGTAGTGAGATCATCACAATTTTACACAAACATGTTTACCTATCGTACTTAATTTCAGCGAAAATCGTCTTAGCAAACCTACGTATGTTATCACGTAGGTATCTATAATAGTGATACCATATAATAGAGACAATGACATAAATCATTTTATATAGGGTGCCCTAAAACATAAATCTTTATGTCACCATTTAAATATCGTTTAGGAATATTTCAGCATTATTAGCGTAATTAGGGTGGGGGTCTGTCAAAACCTACACTATCCTGGAACATACTCCAGAATTTGCCAATATGTATACGTACTGGATTGTGTCGCGTATTGCAGCCCAGATCCATAATAGATACATACTTCTTATCAGTATTATAACCCTCTTCCCCTCAAAAAATTTTTAGTTATGGTATTAGCTCACAAAACTTTTTATGAAACTTCGCCCAGGAGGTGAAATTTTCTTGAAATAAAGTATAGTATCATATCTTCAAAACGTGATTTCAAATTTCATTTTTATAAAACTTAAAATGTCATGGTTTATTGGAATGCTTGCGGTCTTACGCTTCAGGTTACATGCATATTTATTAAGTTAGGTTAAGTTAGTTCAGTGTGAGCCAGCATGGGTCATAATTTTTAATATTTAGGTCACGACTCACCAGAGCCCATCAGTAATTAATACGAGGGCGTATCAAATATAAACGGGCCTTCTTAAATTGAGCGCCGGATAGTTGTTCAAGGCGCATACGGGCGTTAGCAACTTGAAGTGGGGATATTAGGTGACACGGAAACGACTCGTCGTATTGCTGTGTTTGCTTGGTTAGTAGCTATCACAATGAGTGAGAAAGAGATGCATAGCAGAATTGCGCAACGGATTATTATTAAGTTTCTTGCACGTGAAAACGTGAAACCAGCTGAAATTTTGCGCAGATTACTAGCACAGTTCGGAAATGAAACGCTTTCGTGGCAACAGGCAAAAGTTTGGTGCAAATAATTTAACGAAGGGCGTAATCGTGTCGAAAATGTAAATCATCCTCGTCGTCCCCGGACCAGCATATCGCCGGTTAACATTGCACGCGTCAGAAATCTTATTGAAGGGTCACTGTGCTTCAGATATCTGTTGAACTCGGCGTCAGCTATGGGAGTGTCCACACAATTATAACGAAAAACTGGAGATTCCGAAAAATTTCAGCTCGTTGTGTCCCAAAGTTGCTGAGTGTAGATCAAAAAGCTGCTCGGGTTCGCATCGCAGCTTTAACGCAAGCTCATATCAGTGAAATGCAGTAGACTCAGTCGGAGCACCATCCATATAGCCCAAACTTATCCCCTTGTGATTTCCGCATGTTTCGACCCCTCAAAGAATCACTAGGAGGCGAGCGATTTCAGACTGATGAACATGTCAAGGCGTTTGTGCGCAACAGGATAGACTCCCGCCCTGTTTCTTTTTATGAAAATGAGATGAAAAAACTACCAATCCGTTGGAAAAAATGTACCTATAATTGAACAAGGGAGATATGTCGAAAAATCGAGAAATTAGTTTTTGTGAAAATTTTCAAAATAAATGTTTTATAATATGAACAAAGGGTCGTTTCTATTTGATCCATCCTCGTACATCCTTAGTTTGAATTAATTTCTTTTATTGATTGTAGGTCACATGTTTGACGCCATCATATTTTTTAGTTTTACAATACACAGAATTATATTTTCACATTTTATCTAATTATACTAACGCTTATTTACATTTCAACGCCAATTCGATAATCAACAATTCCATTAATCAAATCTGCTTGCATTCTCATGATTGAGATTGATTATTTATGCAGAAGCATTTTCTTCGTGATTTCGAAAATACAGGGTCCGACAAGGCAAAATGATCTCCCACATTTTAAGACATAATAAAGTTCGGTTTTAAATGCTATTTAGAACTTCATTTATTGGACGGAAATGTATAAGTACTATGCCTTTTTTTTCAATAGTACATTCGAAGCTGATTTCTAAAGGTTTCCATCAAAGTCTATGCAATAGGCAGTTTATTGGATTTTCTCAAAAGGTAATTGACCAAATTAATCGCACGGGGGCTCAAATTAAATGCCCTTTAATTCTTTATAACATTTGTTTGAAACGTTTTCCATTTTAAATATCAGCCTGCCTTCTACATTTAAAAAACCTCGAAATATCTTCTTTCAACCTTCTCTTCGTACTGGATAGGATCCCGTTCATTCCTCAATTTATGTCAAAAACAGGCAATTTTTGAGTCTATTGGGGTCTGACCAAGGTGGAGTAATATACGGTGTAATTGCTATTAAAGTTTAAATAAAGATTTATTTATGATAATTATAAATAATATGGACGGCTGCATTTGTTCACCACGTTTGAAATCAAAAAATTTCATTATAAAATGTTTATTTAATATTTTGCATTCGTATTTCAGTAGGTAATATCGGCTACGTCCAACGATCTGTTTGTTAAATTCACATCATCAGTTACAACATTATTTTTGGCATCACTAAAACAGATTTGGTATATTGTTTAAGAGCAATAATATGCACTTCTTCCCATATGCACTTTTTATCGGTGCAAGAAAGAACTTCTAATTCATCTCCTTTTATGCAAATGTTATTTAGAAATTATTTTTAAATAACATTTAAAACAGTTAGTAAACAATAAATTTATAGTATAAGTTAATATTATAAAATAATATTAATTAATAATCGAATAATTTATCATTATTAATATACACACAATTTATAGATATATTTTAGGTTAGAAATATACATATATCATATATGTGTTAACAATATAATAATGTTGCAACTATGGGTTTACATTTCACACCCATGCCGGTCTTACATGTACATCGCATAGATACAATTTTTTTCATTTTTTATGACACCATTTATTTCATGCGGTTTTTTTCTTAAATGCGATGTTTGTAAACATAATGAGCTGGTACTTACAGTATCTTTATTGACATTGTCATTTCTGCCGCACTTTATGACCGGCATATAAAATTTTTTCAGCATTAATAAAATTCTTCTGGGCTGGATTTGATCTAGCCCAACCGATTATTTCACGTAAATTTAACATTTTTTTAATTAAAACAGTATTTACAGTATTCACCGCACCCTTAGAGACGTCACGTTCTTATACCCCCTCTCCTCATGTCAGATCCCAATTTAATTACTCGAGCAGTCATTTAAGCCGATATCTCCTAACTATAATTTCTTGGTGTATTATTGTTGCTTTTAATTCGTCAATGCTTCGGGAATGGTGTTCAAAGACATTCGCCTTCAGGTACCTCCAAAGGAATTTTAAGGGAAATGCTTTCATTACAAAGAGACGTTTGATGGCCTGCGCATTCACTCGATATTGCCCCATAATTCTTCCTTTGGGGCTACCTGAAGACGAATGCCTTTGAACACCATCCCCGAAGGGATGATATCACCTCAAATGACTGCTCAAGTGATGGACACTTTCAGAAATCAGCTTTAAATGTGTATTGAAAAAAATGGTCACCTCTTGGACTGTAATTTTCAAAATGGCATAGCATACATTTCCGTTCAATAAGATGAAGTTCTAAATAACATTTAAAATGGCGTTTTTTTTTAAAGCTTAAAATGTGGGAGAGATCATTTTTCTGGACCCAGTAGTAAAAAAAAAAACTTGCGAATATGAAAACAGCAAAATGAATCTAACGATGAGTGAAGTAGTAGTAATAGTATGCACATTTACCATGCGATAAAATAGTAAGTATCTCCTAATCGTCAAATACTTTTCTTTTCTTCTGCATTAGGTATAAAAAGTATGATGAATGGCTACAATAGAAATCGATACAATATCTCGACAACATAATTCTTCTTGAAATGGCTAAATGTTAGAATATTTTCACAACTACGTTACAAGGATTTGCTATTTCTAATAATTATAATATCGTTTAATAACTTGGTAATAATCGGTTGTAATTTAATAAATATAACAAATAAAATAAGTTTTATATTAATAAAAATTGTGTTGAGTGAAAGCAACTATAAATGAGTAGGTAATAAATGTGAAAAACAGAGGAATATATTGCATAAAACACTGGATTTACAAATTTACGTAAGGGTATTTGGGGTCCGCATCTGTCCAGGAATCTTCTTCCCAAATTGGGTTTAAAATTAATTTTCGTTTATTACAACAGCCTACAACATCGGAAGTGGCAATTTTTTACATTACACGAGTTCAGGCACGGCATCAAGACAGATAGATACAATCGTATGACACCCTAATTCCATGCGGAAACCAAAACTGAACATATATTTTACCCCTCAAATTTGGAGAATTTAAATTAGCTATGCTTAAAGAAACGTTATTAAATTCACCTTGTGATATGAGGGTTAGATTAGGGCGTGTAAAGGTTGCTCCCTTCCCATAAACCGGCTTTTGTTATAAAAACGTTTTTTCTCTAGACATTTTTCGGTAATTCTACCTAAACTAGTATAATATTGTGAAGGAATCCAATAATATTACGAATGACAAGAGACGTTTGGAAGGGAGGGGGTGAAAAAAGGTTAGGTTAGGTTAGGTTAGGTTAGGTAATGGAGTGAATTAGATGAGTAGAATTTATATTACAAGAATTACTCACAATGATACAAAAAAATTGACATATTTCAAGGTTAAGGTCATCGGAGGGTTGTAAGTTAAAAGGTAGAATTACCCATTTTCTTTCAAAAAAACATCCATTTTTATATATAAAAAAAATGTCGGTTTGGAAGGAGGTAGTGGAATAAGGAGAGAATGGCGGGAGGGAGAACCATTACACTCCGTAATCTAACCCATATATCTCAAAGTGAATGAACCGTCCAAATTGTCCAAATTTGGGGAGTAAAATCTTTATTTTTCGTATTGTAACGAATTTTCTAGTCAAAGTATTTATTTAAACAATTATTTATTTAACACTATTTATAACACTTAAACACTAACTTAGAACTACCATTTATATCACAACAATTCACTTATTTATATAACAATTTATTTATATCACTTTGTCTATTATCGGTTTTAATTCGCGCACTGATGCTTTCTTCCAACTACTACTGTGTCTCGGTCCAAAGATGATCACTATATATACACCTTTCGAACTTTCTAGACAGGAACTCGAAGAAATCCTGAGTATTCCCGAATGATGAGTAATAATTAGAAAGTCCTCGATTATTCCAGAATTGAACTTGTTACTTGTCGCCGGAGAATGATTTACATCTTGTAAGTTGATAACACGAAAAGTACCGTGTGCGGTATCTACGCCGTAAGCATGTTAGCGATAACAAGTACATGCCACAAATTGTTATCGCACACACGTACCGTGTCACTGGTCGCTACAGTATGAAATAAATAGTACCTACCACACGGTTATTTCTGGCGAGTACTACCCACCCGTATTAACGTGATGTGTAAACTCGTGTCACGTAATATAAGTAAATAATTTTGCACCCCCTTCCCGTCCCCGTCCCGCAACAATATCGCAATAATTCAACAGCAACAAAGGTATAAAATACACCTTTTTACGTCATTTTTACAAAATTTGCAAGTGGAGGAAAAAAATCTCCACCACAACTATTTCTCCTGAGTTCGGAAGCACCTATCGATGTTTAAAGAATATATGAGGAGGCAAAAATTTGGTTTTTGAGTTATGAAGTTATGAACCGTTGGAAAATTTTACAAACCTAAATCGAGCGAGTGGCCAATGCAAAATTGCTTGTTACAATATTGTAATTGCAATTATATAAAAATTTAGCTCTGTCATACTGCATAATAATCACATTTTTCCGGAAAGCCGATGATCCAAAATGTAAAATTAATGAAGTTATGATTTTCTGAAAAATAAGCTTTCCGGAGGGTTTTCACGGTTTTCTCGATGAAAACAGCTCAAGTTCAGACGCTCCAAATTTCATTTTAATTAAGTCTTGCATAATCATAATAGTTTCCGTTTTATCGCAGTGAGGCATTGCAGTTGTCTGAGATAAACACAAAACACGAGACAAAATTACAAATTTTAATGTTTAAACATTTTATAAAAAATGAATAATAAAACTGACATTTTCGGCTAGTCTTAAGGACGTTCCCAAAGAACAGTTGTGCTCAATTTGTTAAAAAATTCCCCCTATGTAAACTACCATGACTACAATAAAAAATAGTTGAGATACAGTATAGTCCATCTGAATAGAGAAGGCACAGAGCATCATCGATGACGTTATGCGCAAAGTCGAAGATTTTACAGATGGAGAGCTACAACGGACAACAGAAAAGTGCTTCTACAGTCCCACAACATCAAATTTAAACGAATTGATTACTTAAGGAAACTTCGACAATTTAGGCAAGATGGAAGATATATACTGTATACAGATGAATCATACATTCACAGTTCACATACCCAAAGCCATTACTGGTCAGATGATAGTTTAAAAGGGTTAAAAAAAGCCCATTTCAAAAGGACAACGTCTGATCATGGTGCATGCTGGAGGTCAAAATAGTTTTTTTGAAAATGCATTGCTGATATTTAAGTCTGGTATGTTTTAAGTTTTGCTTGTATTTGCATGAAATCTTTTCTTCAAAGAAAAGTTTTTGCAGGTTTAAAAAGTGGCGATAACCATTCGGAAATGAACCATCAAAATTTTATGAAATGGATTGAAACCCAGCTGATTCCGAATCTTTCTCCCAATTCAGTCCTTGTGGTTGATAATGCAGCCTATCACAATGTACTGGTGCACAAAAATATAACTAGCGCTACAAAAAAAGCTGAAATAATTGAGTTGTTAAAAGAAAAAAATGTGGATTATAATCCAACCATGACCAAAACGGAGCTGTACGAAGTGATTCCAGGCAATAAAGAGAAGTACCCTGGTCATTCGGTACTGCGATTACCCCCTTATCATCCTGAGCTCAATCCGATTGAGAAAATTTGGGCATTGGTGAAAAATTAGGTTGCTGCCAGAAATGTCACGTTTAAACTGAATGATGTTGAAATTTTGACAAGGTAAAAATTCAGTGCGGTTACTGCGGCAGACTGGAGTGATACATGCAGTTCTGCTCGTAAAACAGAAGAAGGTTACCTTCAAAGAGAACACGCCCTAGACGAAGCTTTAGACTCACACGAATTTTCGCTAACAGTGAACGATACCAGCTCAGAAGACATTTCCGCAACTAGTTCTGATGAAGGTGAACTAAGTGGAGTTGAAGTATTATAAACTTTAATACTGTTTTGTATTTTTTTTGTTCAGACGTTGTAGTTGTATAGAAACTATTGAAATTTCAGTATTAAAATTTTCACTAATGCAAATATTGATTTTTTGTCCTTTGTATAAGTGGATAACCTCTATAATTATTCGATGTTATATTTGGACGATTTAAAATGAAATTAAGACAATAGGTTGAAAAATTTTTGATTTTTTATAATTAGGTACAATAAAGCAATTCACACATTAATTAACCCTCTTATTTTGCAAGTGTACAAAAAGACGTTCATTTGTACACTTTTTTGATTAATTCCTCTGAATCTTACAATAAATGACTTACATAGTACCCAAATTTTTACGTTTGGTAATTTAACACAAATTTTCTGAGTTGTGAACAAATTAAAAATAAATCTATAATTTGGATTGCTGGTTTATTGCAATTTTCTATGAATAATACTATTCCACAAATAATAAAATAAATTTAAATTATTTTAATTTTTACGTTTATAAACTTAGTTAAAGCCCGTATGTTACGCCAATGCTGAAGTCATCTTAAAACAATTACGTCATTTTCGCGCACAATAGTGATGACGCCTCTATGCCTTCTCTATTCAGATGGACTATACATTCTTTTGCCTCTGCTCACATGCGCAGAACTACAAAAATGATTCCATTGCGTCGTTTTTCAGATCTGGCAGCATTGTATTTTTACTGTGCTTGAGATACGTGTTGTTTATGTAGAGAAAAAAATATGTTACTAGTATTTTATGTTAATTTAAAGTTCATGATGTTAATATGCTACTTATTTATATTAAATACTAATAAATATTTTACTTGTTATAAAAATTAGCTGATTTTTAATATTTTTTATAACAAAACCAATACCGCTTGTCATAGTGATTTTTAGAGAAAGATATTCGTTATATCTTTAATTAATAGTTCTCAGTTTTTTAAAACAATTGTAAGAAAATTAGTATTGCTATTTAATAAAACATTCGCTTTAACAACGATCGGGATAGGGTTCCCATGTTAAATATGCAAATTTTAATAGTCAATATTTAGAAATTCACTACCGCAAGAACGATTGAAAAAAAATCCTACGTATAAAGGACACTTATAAGTATGTGTATTTTAAGTTTCAAAAGACTCGTAAGAAAATTGCTTTTTTTTTGGGAATGTCCTTAATATTTTACTACCTAAAAAGTAGCGATGAAGTTTTTTGTTGTTAAAAAAAATTTTGGGCTAGGATATAATAATACTCTCTTAAAATGTAGGTATTATGATGTTAAAAGTATTGTCAAAGTTACATTTCAGAATTTCTTTATAATTCAAAGACTTTGTCATCTTCGCGTACAGGTAATAACTTCAATTTATTTTGATCATAAAACAAACATAATTACAATAGATAGAATTAATTCTCAATTTATTTTTACACTTTTGTTTTTGTTCTAACCTTGAAGACGTTTTTATTGTTTTTTTTTTATCATACGAATAATAAAAGCTTTCAGATTTATTTAACAGCTTCATAACATTAAACGGGAAAATTCGAATAAATATTGTATACTTAATAAATAAGCACATACATTGGTACGTACATCATTACCTATAGCCCATAGTTTAGTGGGCGATCACAAATTATACGATGTATGACTAACAACAATGTTGGACCAACCAATGATGTAATTGCAACTAAAAAATAGCATAATAGCTTCCCGTGAGTACACAATACCTGCGATATAAAATAAATAGGTACTGATCGTGAAGTGAAGTACGTAATGCATTCATTTTGCAAATTGAGTGCTTACCAGAGGTGAGATTTATTACGTGTTTAAAATACAGTAACGTTCGCTTATAGCGAACCTTAAGGGACCGACTGAAAAGGTTCCTTATAACCGAAATTCGTTATAAGTGATAAGTCCATAAATAGTCCTAATCTTTTGCCTAAGATATGTACCTATTGGATTTGTAGTTTACTGATTGTTTTGAAACATCTTCAGCTTTTGATTGCAATACACCACCACTAATATTCACATTTGTATTTCTTTTCTGACAATACCATTTAAAAAGAATCTGACCAACTGTCAAATTCGCGTATCTACATAGTTCTTTTTAAAATACAAAATGACTAGACTATTATATATAATCTATTTTAAGTTTTTTTTTAAACGTTATTTTCTATTTGCTTTTTGGCCATTTCTTAAAGTAAACTACTACAATGACTCAGTTTAAAGCGAAATATATATATAAAACACCGCAACATAACCCCGTAGCCCATGAGGGTAAAATGTTATTGTAACTTTCTATCCCTATTCGTGAAGGTTTCGGTTTGCAGCTGCAGGCATTGGTTTCGAAGACATGGGGTCAAAAGAGTATTACCCCCCAAGGAATTTCATATGAGAGAATAAAATGAAAATTTCCAGACGGTTCTAGAATGTTAAATATTGTGACAGATCTTGCAGGATGTTTCAGAAAGGTTCGAGAATAATCTACAATTTTCCAGAAGGTTCGACAATATCATGGAATCTTATAGGTTCTAGAAACTAAAAAAAAAAAAAAATGTGAGCCGTCACGGGACGCCTGGCAGATGTGAAACGTCGAGTTTACACAAATAATATGCATGAAAGACAATATTACGACAGGAACTAAATATGGCATAATGAAAAAATCAAAAAGTATTACGAATTTTTTCCAGAAAATAACGACTATTTATTTAATAAACATTTATTTTTATTAAATACTAAAATTTTACATTCAAAAATTTTTTAATCAGTGACTTCAGTAATAGTTATATTCGATGTTGCCTCTGACAGCATTACTGTGATAATTGGTCGAGGATAACTAAAGTATGTTACAAAAGTATTGGACATAACATTATCAAGACATCTAATAAATAATAAATCTATTGTTGTTGTTGTTGCATATCTGGTAGATAGTAGGTTCTCTTGGATTGTTGTTAATTTGCAATTGAAATTATTTTTGGAGGAACGTAATTAATGGCATTGAATCATCTTTGGCAAAATTTACATTGAAATCTCCAGCTAAAATCAATGGTAGTTTATCTTTATTGGTTTTAAAAATTATTGAACCTCCGTGACGACTGTACGGAGATAATCTCTCAAGAAATAATGAAATATCATACATTTTTTTATTAGGTGAAATGTACAAACACAACAATCATAATTAATTCATTTCCATCTTCTAGTTTACTATAGTAAACAACAGCGTCGAAACGAGTGGGAAGAGAATCGTACAAGCGCTTGCGCATGGCGAGCGTCGCCACGCCACGCAGTCGCCATGATCGCCACACCAACAATACGGTTTACCCGCGGCTTTAGATGTTTCACATGAAAAATTTTGAACGTTCCTTAAAATTTCATAATGCTCTTGAACCTTATAGAATCTACCACGATAGAAAAAAATAACTTTTATAAAAACAATATTTTCTTTTCTTTCACTTATTTTTTCTGAACGAAGCTGGGTTGTTGGGTTGGTATTTTAATAATACGTAATTGCAATAAATACTTTCCAAAAATCTGTTTGAATATTATCTTCTGTCGTAAAAACATAGGAGTTATTTTTGACATTTAACTTTTAATTTACTAACAGTTAGGTTCTTGGTCAGATTCCAAGCTTATTTGTTCTCATCAGCACACCACATGTCCCCAACCAACCAGAGGCCAGAATAAATACTTATAAGCGCCAATATAGAGGCACTTTTCCGAAAAATGTAATTATTAGATTTGTGGGTGCAATAAAAAATGAATTATGAATTATTATTATATGAGTTTTACAGTGAGAAGGTTATAAGAAAGTTTACTTCGATGAAGGATCGTAGGTAGAACTAAAACAATTTTCAAAAAGTAGTTTAAGTAAAAATTTACAAAACGCCCATTTCATTTCTTTACGAGCCACTATTGATCCTATCTTAGTCAATTAGGAAATATTTCAGTTAACAATAGATGGCGACATGTTGCTACTACCGTAGTTAAATATTGTACTGTGCCACGCTGACACTGGAAACAATGATATGCATAAATAACGCCATTTTTAAACATCGAAGTACATAATATAAATCAATTAAAAGTAGTTAATCCTCGAAACAATATGCGACAGGTCTATAAATGCGTAATACCGATTGACGATCCATCAACAGTTAATTTTATGTCCGTGTTTACAAATCATACACATACTTATTAACGGGGCAAAAAAGTAGCCCACACAATTCATTGAAATATTGAACGCCAACTTACTCTTGACAGAATTTGTGTAGGCTAACTAGTAACTAGCATAAATAAAATCATTTCAATGGTAGCTTCCATTCATCGGAGAAATGTAGCGAAATACAATGGAAGAAATGGGTATCTTCTGTAGTACAAGTAAAAATTAAGAAAAGTTACATTTTTAAACAGTTATTTTTCATTTTACAACAAACGTGTGTACTGATAATGTGCTAATAATATTTAATTGGATTACTCGAAACAAAATAAACAGTGATATAAGCGTAGCCAAGGAGAGGCAGGACGCCATCTCCCCCCCCCCCCCTTGTAACTGTTCCCATAACTTTTTATTATTAAAGACATAATTGAAGCATTTAAGAAAAGAAACAGAATACAAAAACTTGGTGTCTATTTATCGATAGTTTTAGTCATTATAGCGACGGAATTTAATGATCCCTTCATCGTCGTCATAAACAAAATCCACTGTATAGGTACTTTTTAAATTAAAAAGTTGACGTGGGAATTTTAATGACCACCCTTCTTCTATTCAAATGAGATTTGTTGAGATTTTGCTGGACCCCTCCCCTTCTTTTTTTTTTTCACGTAAACAGAACCCTCGGCGACCGAGTCGCACTTGACAATTTATTTTTAAAAATATGTTATACATAGGAATCTATTAAAATTATTTAGATTTATTAGGTAATAAAATTTAAAGAAATATTTTATTATAAATAAGGATAAGGCAACCATTTTATAAAAATAAAATTACTACCTACACCATACATTATACAAGGCGTCCCATTTTTTTTAATCACCCCCTTCAATATCTCATGAGGGAAGTTACTAATAAAAAAAAAAGTTATACGGTTCGGAGAGGGATATTGGATAGTGACTTTGATCTCTTTGTTTTTAAAATAGCTTTACCCATCCAAACGTTAAACTGAGCGCTTTCCTTGAATCCGGGGTTAAAGATTTAAAAAAGATCAACATGATTTTCAAATAACCTTAAAGGTTAAGATTAAGGTCAAATTATACGTCATTATCTGATGTTCTCCTCCGAACCCTACAACTTTTGTAAAGGTTATTTTTCGGTTGCTGACTTCTCTAGTGAGATATTCAAGTGGGACACCTTGTATGCTAGTCATCTTTCTGTGGCATTAGTAGGTATTAAGTATTGTAATCAAAATCAGAATGAGTAAGAATTGGATTTGGATTTCGCAGTTATTCTAAAATAGAAATGAACACTTTCATATTAAATATTTATTATTCTTGTAAATGTTGTGTATGACTTAAAAAGGTGATGGAATAAAATAATTTGAAATAATTGACTCATCAATAATTAAAATATGAAAATTATTAATTGATTATTACAATAGAATTAAATTGTCAATTTATAATCAAAAGTGTTTACAAACGGATAAATAATCATTTCGGTAGAAGGGACACCTCAAATGATACATTTATTTCACCCTGCAGCCGAAGCTACACATTACAGATGAAAAATTTTTGTGTCGTACTTAGTAGCCCCAAGAAGTTTTCCATCGTGCACTATGGTGGTTACATGTGGTTAATACATCTATCTTTGTCTAACATATTCTTTTTCCCGTAAATGAAGTCGGAGCGGCTTATAGTGAATTAAAGAGTGATAATGACGTATTAAATCCTTAAATGTTCTAAAATTTGCTCAAATATTCCTGAAAGTTATAGATTTTTCTACAATGTTTCAGATTTTTCGAGAACGTTCCAGGGTTCAAAAATAAAATTAAAATAACTAATATTTAAAAAAAAAGTTAATCGTCACGGGATGCCTGGTAGATGTGAAACATCAAGTTTGCACAAGTAATATTCATGAAAGACAATATTACGACAGGAACTAGGTAAATATGGCATAATAAAAAAAATTAAATATTACGAATTTTTACCACAAAATGATGACTATTGATTTAATAAACATTTATTTTTATTAAATACTAAAATTTTACATTCAAAAATTTTTTAATCAGTGACTTCAGTAATAGTTATATTCGATGATGCCTCTGACAGCATTACTGTGATAATTGGTCGAGGATAACTGAACTATGTTACAAAAGTATTGGACTTAACATTATCAAGACATCGAATAAATACAGCATCCATTGTTGTTACATATCTGGTAGTAGGTTCTCTTGAATTGTTGTCAATTTACAATTGAAATTATTTTCGGAGGAACGTAATTAATGGCATTGAATCATCTTTAGCAAAATTTACATTGAAATCTCCAGCTAAAATCAATGGTAGTTTATCTTTATGGTTTTAAAAATTATTGAACCTCTGTGACTGTACCGAAATAATTTCTCATGTAAAAATGAAATATCATTCGTTTTTTTTAGGTGAAATGTACAAACACAACAATCATAATTAATTCATTTCCATCTTCTAGTTTACTATGGTAAAGAAACAGCGTCAAACCAAAGTGGAAATAGGATCGCACAGCCGCTTGCGCATGGCGAGCGTCGCCACGGCATGCAATTGCCACTTTCGCCACTCCAAGAAACCGGCTTTTTCCGCGGCTATAAATGTTTCACATCAAAAATGTTTTATAATATTCCAAAGTGATTTATAAAATGTTAGAAATGGGTTTTGAACCCTTAATGAATGTTCTGGAATCATCCTGGTTTTTAGGGAATGATCTATACTTAACGTTCCAGAATATTCAAAATTTTTCACAACGTTAGAGACTGATCTAAAATTTTTAAGTACAACCTAAAATGTTGTCGATCTTTAGGAATAATTTGGAATTATTAGAAATGTTCCAGAATCTTCAAGATATTACAAGAATGGTCTAAAATGTTCGAGATGTTTCAAGAATGATCTACTATGTTCCAAAATATTCAAAAATAGAGAAAGTTTTGAATTATTACAGAATGAGCTGAAATGTTTCCGTTCTTTTGCGAATATTGCAAATGTTCGAGAATCTTAAAGATTTCACGGAAATGGTCTAAAATAATTAATAGTATCCTAGAACGTTTGAAAATAATTTAAAACGTTCCTAAATATTAGAGAAGGAACTAGAACGTTTCCCAATTGTATTGAATGTTAATTATCAAATGTTTCGATTATTAAAATTTAATATTTAATTACTTATCTAAATGCTTTAGAATTTTCTAGAAAACTTTAAATTTCTCCGGGAAACGTACTTAAATAAAATAACCTTTTTTTTTACAATTTCTTTTGAAGGGTCACAAGTTCATATTGGTACATAAAGAAGTCAAAAAGAAAGGCAGAAGATTTTAAATGACCCGCATGTTACCTAAGTAAAATTACATATGTAATACCATTATAAGTTAGTTATATTTAAACTCCTTCATTATTTTTAATCTAAAAATGATTCATGTTCAGTCAGTATGAAGCACAGAGGCCGAAGAATAAAAAAAACGAATGTAATGTTCACTCAATTCATCCACTAGCTAGATACTAGGAGATAAGTACCTACCTACTCGTTCTAAATATACCTATCCTATCCATGCTATACAGAGGTGCACATACTTGCACGTTCCAAACTTGAGGTCAAATAACCAGATCATAAAGACAAAACTCAGCTGGCTGTTATTTCAGTTCAGAAAGAATAAAAAAAGGAGACAAAGGAACATTGACCACACTACAAAGAAGAAGTAATATTGTATTGTAATTAAAATAAAGAAATAACTTCACAAACATAAATATCTGTATTGTGGTTGGACATTTAAATACAAATGTATGGAACACTAACGATTTTTTTTAATCAACTTTTTTATATTTACCTTTGTTATAATAAAGGCTCAAAGGAAGTTCCAAGTGTTGGATATTAAACTAATATAAACCTAAATAAAGACTAAAACATCCCTCTGAATGTATTTCCTAAAGGACTGTATTAGCATGTCAGAATTTTCGAAATATGTTAATATCATATTACAAAAAAAACTCGCGCACCGAGGGTTCCGTACAAACCTGTATATATGTGATGTAACTAAAAATTTAAGGTTTTCGGAATTTTTCCTTTATATGTGCTATAAAACATTGCTTCATGCCAAATCTCAAGATTCTAAATCGACTGGAAGTACCCTTTAGGTTTTGATTCCCTTGCGAGTAGTTGCGAGTTTGAAAATATGCGGCTTAAATTGCTGTTTCTTTTGATTGCGTTGACATAGAAGTTTGATTTTGTTACAGCTTAAAGGTATTATAGACCTGAGTATTTGATATGAATTTCAATTTAAAACCTCTACGCGTTCATGAGGAAAGGGGTAGTAACTTTAAAATTATTAAAAATATTTTTAGTATATGATGTAACTAAAAATTTACGGTTTTCGCAATTTTTCCTTAATCTGTGCTATAATACGTTGCTTCGTACCAAATTTCAAGATTCTGAGTTCACGGGAAGTACCCTGTAGGTTTTGATTCGAAAATTTGCGGAAATTTGCGGCATAAACGGCTGTATCTTTTGATTGCGTTGGCTTAGAAGTTTGATTTTTTCATAGCTTCAAGGGACAATAGACCTGAGTATTTGGAATAAATTTTAGCTTGATACCTCCACGCGTTCCTGAGAAAAAGGGTCTTGACGGACGGACGGACGGACAACGAAGTGATCCTATAAGGGTTCCGCTTTTTCCTTTTGAGGTCCGGAACCCTAAAAAGATTTCCAAATAATAGGAATAGAAAATAACCAAGAGATTATTTTAAGGCCCATTGTGTTGCTAAAATTGAATCGTCTAATTTCAAAATTATCCTTAAAGGACTTCGGTTCTTGAAGTTCCAATTAAGTATATTTTAAAATCCAAGGACTTTGCATGACTAGTTATATCAAAAAGTAACTGTATGATATAAAATTTAAATCTCTATAGGCACTTATGGAAAGAATATTGACATATTGAGTAGGTATGTCATGAGGTCTAAAGTATATCTGGAGGTTTCAACCGCCAACTTTTTTGACTTTTAAATATGGACCGGTGTACTTATTAAAAGACCAAAGAAACATTTAAACTTCTGGAAAATACAATCATCAAATAAATTGATTGAATGAAGAATCCAAAACATTATTAACAGCTACTTTTGGTAAATACAACAACGGTGCAATAAAACCTATTTGGAATCCATTTAAAATTAAACGAACCGCGAGATAAAAATAAAAACTCGTGGCGCGGTAAAACTGTTTACAACACGTCAGAAGTTCAAATGCTGCCAAGAAAATATTGTCACATTATTTTTATTTGCAAACATTAAATACCTGCGAATGAGATAAAAACAATAACAAATAATTTTAAATGCAAAATGCAGCAAAATTAAGCTTAAGGAAAACCGCACTATTAATATTTAATACATAGGTACTCATGCACTTGTTCATATTGTAATTCGTCTACAATTGTAAACATTGTAATCGTAAAGGTGATCTTATTTTTAGAAAATAATTCTCTGCAAACATATACACTTGTATTAAGTCGCGAATGAAAAAAATATAAAAGGATATAAATTCGACGGTATAAATGTTATTACTAGTGTCATCACAGAGGTGCAAATATTTTAGAATTCATCATTACTTACTTCTCGATTTTTTAAACTTCAAACATGTATTATACGTTTTTATGTTTTACTAATATTTAGAAAATGCCAATAGGCGCCATCTACGAGCTAAAAGGACTTATCACACTAGTAAAGCAAACTGTTATTTTAAAAATATTAATAGACCAGTGCTGAAGCCTTCAAAAATAGTAATAAGCGAAATAAAAATTATAGTATAATGAAACCCATTGGAAAAGGAAGAGAATATAACAGAAATGAAAGGAACAATAATTTACGGGCGATCTGAGGTCGAGAAGGGGAAGGGGAAGTCTTGTGGAAAAAAGTTAAATGGCCAAGTTGTAGGTAATAAAAAGATCTACAACTTTTGTATTTACACTTTTTTCATATAACCTCAAAATTTGTGTGAAAAATTCAAATAACTAACTTCTTAGTTTTTTATTTTTATCTTTTACAAAAAAACTTTTTTCACGAAATTTGGTGAGAAAACTTACCATAGTAATGTATATTTTTTTTCACACCCATCAGCAAGTAGAAATTTCAACGAAGAAAAAGCCCACCAACGTTTTTAAAAAAGCAGATATTTTGACGTGAGAATTTTCGATTGAAAATTAGGGTGCTTTTCCGATATTAAGTAAAAAATAAGGTGAAAAAATAAACATTTCAAATCAAAAAAATTACAGCGTGTTTGGGACATAAATAGGTAAGTTTTCACCAAATTTCGTGGAAAATAAAGTTTTTTTGTAAAAGATAAAAATAAAAAATTAAAAGTTGGTTATTTCAAATTTTTCACATAAATTTTGAGGTTATATCTTTTTATTACCTACAACTTTGCTATTTAACTTTTTTCCATAAGACTTGTAGTTTTTCCGAAAATCAAGGAAAACCGTCTTCTACTGTTAAAAACTCATCTCCTTCCCCTTCCCGACCTCAGATCGCCCATAAATTATTTTTCCTTTCATTTCTGTTATATTCTCTTCCTTTTCCAATGGGTTTCCTCCTACTATCATTTTTTTTTGGTTTCAAAAATTATTTATCGACCTTGGTTTATAAGGCCTATTGTTGGCAGAAACATAAAAATAAAATAAATAACGATGGCAAGTTCACATTTATTACTTTACCGCCAAAATACAAATTGTAGAATAATCGACCTACTGCTTTAATGGAAATTACACAGTAAACAACATGTGATCTATTATGCAAATGACGAAATAAGACTAATAAAAGTTGAATAGTGTAATGGTTATTTTAACAAAATACAAATTGAAGGTAAACAGATGGTAGGTAATATGTAATGTGTATTATCTAGAACACAGAAATTTCGTAAACGATACCCAGTAACAAAATTTAAGTACAATTTTGATTACACAAAATCATAGAGTACAAGATTTTGCATATCTAACCATATTTTAATAAAATAATTTTCCGACGTGTTTCGTCCCACACTATAAGGGCTGATTTAGATTAAACGTTCCGGTTACGGTCGTCATGATCGTTCGGGTCGATTAAATACATACAAACTAATGAAAGGGCGCGCTCAAGTCAACTCCCGGCTAGGACTCATAATCTACATACATATTGTAATAAAAAGAGCGAATGCTATAAGGTCATTTAAAACATATTTAATAAAAATTTACATATCTAATAAGTACAAATACACGATTACTTCCCTTATTAATAATTGTGAACTAGGAGTAGGGATTTTTGGGACGTTAGAGTGAGTGATAGCGATCACCCGCTACACCACCATAATCCTTCTAACTCGCTTACTTGACTGCTTGATTCTTAACCAATTATTTGGTGGTTTAATGTTTCGTAAAATTAGTATGTTCCAAATTAAAATTGTAACAGATTTAATTGAATAATAAATGTATAATTTAGGAAAAATATCAGTACTATGTGACAATATTTATGGACGGAAAGTTCGAGAGCATGAGAAAATAAAAAATATTTCCCATGAAAATACATGGATAATCCCACAAAATAATAGGATAGGATAAAGTCCGAAAAAATTGTTAATATTTATTATAAAGTACCCTGAAATAATTAAATAATTTTATTTTCATTACATAATAGTTTTTTATTCGTGCTAATACAGGCTTATTCTCATACAAAGTAATTTCTATCAATGTATTTTGAGAAAAAATGTCCACTGTGAACTCTGTACTGTAAGGTACGAAATATTAATTAAGAATTATTATATCAAAACTATACTCTTTAATATTCGAATTCTCAATACTTACTTCCCTTTTGAATAACCTATTTACGTCGATAGGCTGGCGACTGGCATTCCCATATATTTTGTTTATGTTCTGTCTAGTTTTTAGAGGGACGAAAGACCAAAGAAGTAATTTGATACTTACAGAAATATATAAGGGTAAAATAAAAACAGTATAGTGTGAGAAGTAAAAGTGTGTGGTCGTTTTCTGACGATGTGTTGCGCTAGCGAGCTATGCGTTGCAAAATTGCGTTGCGTTGTTTTGCGTTGCATATGCGTTTATTATGCGTAGATAAATTGCTTAGCAAATTATTGGTTTATTAATGTGATCACAGTGGTTATATTTTGGTACCTATATATTTGATATATATGTATATGTATTTGTATTGTGCACAATTCTCGAGAAATGTCTGTTTGTGTTAACACGTTATATAATGTAATTGCCATGGTGGTTTTGAGAGCTCTTGGTTTTGTGGCAAGTGCCACGGTTTCTGCTAACCCCAGTAGTGTTCAGGAGAGACGCAGATATCTCTGGTGATGCCTATAGTACGTACTTGTCTTACTTGGGGTGGACATGGTGCTTATAGCGACACGGGGTTAGGTTTGACCTACCCTGTTGGCTTCTAGACTGTATGATCCAGTGTGATCAGCGTCTGGAGGCGCGGGAGCGTAAACTCATGATTACAGATACAATCCATCAACAACTGATAACCGAGTGCCATGTGATGACCGTTAGCCTGGGGATACACTTCGCAAGTGTTCCAGAGGGGCAGGGGTTCCGAGGAACCCCGGTGAGTACTTAATTACCTCACGATCTTGTCAACAGATCGGTAAGTGTTTCTTTATTGTTTCATGTAATCATTACTTCATTGGTCGAGAGTGCAATTCCGTCATTACCTAGCCATTATATAGTCGCCAGCCAGCCAAACTATGTTTATATTGCGCACGCACGCCTTCATCTCCCCTTTGGGTAAATTTTTATCAAACATAAATGTTATTATATTTATATTTCTGAGTGATGATCATTAGATTCACTGTAATTGATTTATATGTTGATTCGAATATATTTATACCAATCTAACAGTTATTGCAATTATTATTTATTATTATTATTATTATCAACTACGACTACTACTACGACCCTTTCAGTATTCGTAGTAAGATCGTCACTGGATTGTGAAATAAGAATTCATTTGAGGCTTGATCGTGATCAGTGCATCTAATGTAAATCCGCCTTAAGATTCAAAAGTTCCTTATTCCAGGAATAAAACTTCACGAAGTAGATCTTCACAAAATTGTTTACTTAACAATGTTTAATGTAACATGTTTCGCTAAAATTTTTGGCTTCTTCGGACAGTGAGTATTTTCTATTAAACCTAAAGTGTCGCATCACATCTTAAATACTAGGTTGCATTAGGGAGTGGATATAACATTAAAAAATATTACTTAAAGAGAGGGGAATTATTTCCTTCTGTCTGGTCATTTAAAATTAAGTTCCGTGTTTTAAATTTATTTATTTCTAGATTTTCTATGAGATTTAATTGCCCAAAAGTATATATTGGACAAACAGGAAGAAATTTTGAAAAACGTATTTCCGAACATAAAAGTATTTTTTTTAAAGTAAAACAGACTAATTATGCGAACCACATAATAGAAAAAGATCACAATTTTTACGACAATTTTGAAATATTACAAATCTGCAATAAAAGCAAAAAATTAAATCTCAGAAAATTTAGAAATAAATAAATAAAAAAAAAACAAAATTTAATTTTAAATGACCAGACAGAAGAAACTAATTCCCCTCCTTATCGTTTTTAATGTTATATCCACCCCCAAATGCAACCTAGTACCTATTTAAGATGTGATGCGACACTTTAGGTTTAGGAGAAAATAGTCACTGTCCGAAGAAGCCAAAAATTTTGTGAAAATTTACTTCGTGAAGTTTTGTTCCTGTACTGTGGATTTTCATCAATTTAAGGTCGAAACTATTCAAGTTCCTTATTCTTTTTCACATTACACAAACCCTTTCTCTGTACTTTCTTCTTGCTATTACGAACATAGTAACTTTTATTGTAAATTTGTAGTTGAAATGTGTTTATTTTTGTTTTTTATAGTAAATACTCCTAGTAGGCTAGGCTAGGCAATTTTTGTGATAACATTAAAAAAGATAAGGAGGGGAATTAGTTTCTTCTGTCTGGTCATTTATAACTATGTACTTGAAACGTTCAAACTTACTTTCTTTAACTTTACATTGTGAAAATCCATTCACACAAAATTAACTATAATACCTACTATAACACAATTAATTTACAATTTGTTCGACAAAAAATTAAGCCATTTTATTGTATGTAATTATATGTATTCATTGTGTTCATTACCTTCATGAATGGAGCTACATAGTATAAGTATTTTGCCAAGACACAATTTCACAATTTTTACTTCAAGGATTTTGATTTAACGGTAATGTACATACAATACTCTTAATTCAATGTATAAATAGTACCAGTTTATATTCACGCTTCTATTTGCTATTACCGATCTAATTTTACATTTAAACTGTAAGTAGGGTTTCTGAATAAATAACAACTTAATACAGGAAGAATATAACAAATAGTCCGTAAAGGATTTTTTCACTGATGATATTTAGCTTCCTAAAGAATGATTTACGATATAACGATTTGAATCCGTATTACCGAAATTAGGTCGTTTCTTTAAGATGCCTAATAGAAAATAATTAAAGAGCGTCTAAGAGAATGTGTAGGATCAGTAAATTTTACTTTGACATTGTGCATAAGATCACGGCAATACTTGAGACCTGAGCCGATGTCTCAAGATCGTTTAACATTATCCTCTAAAAAATTAAATATTTAAATGTATCAAAATTAATGATTTTTACTTTTACGAGAAGAATTTTCGATTATTTTAAACTTTCAGTCCTTTAAGGAAAACCCAAAACACACTTCAATGGATGGATGACTCTGTATGACTTCCCCTAATTCATATTCATGAAATAATAAGCTCGGTTTCCCGTTAAAAAAAAAAGTTACTTCACTTGACCTTCACGATGAAATATTTTTCATCATTAATGTGAGATCAGCACAAAATGGCTAGTGAAAAATCTCCCCACATTTATATTAATTTTTAGGTTCCGTATGTCCTAAATTAACAAAACGGACCATTATAAGATCACTCATACGTCCGTCTGCTCGTTTGTCACAGCCAATTTTATCTGAATTTACCGAATGGAAGTTGAAAATTGGTACACATTAATTTCTATGACTCAAACACGAACGTTTAACGTGAATAGACGAACATTGAACACGGGGGTCTCTCTGTAGTGGGGATGTATTTTCAAACTGCAATGTGACTTCAAATGGAAGCGCTTGTTGTATTACATATATATATTTTTAAATAATAATACATTTAAAAAAAATTATAAAAAATAACAAAATATAATCTTTTACCTATTGATTACAGGAAACTCCCCACTCAATATTGTGTATACAAACCTACACATGCAGTTAAAATATATGCGGAAGAATATGTTTTTATATTTCATAATTCTTTCCCTGATTGGAATCAACAAAATATTCAGGGTTCGTGTGTTTGTTTTTACAGACTTCTCAAATTAAAATGAAGCCTCAAAAAAAACAGGAGGCGAAACGTTGGTTCGTTTTTAAAATAAAAAAATGTGAGCCATCACGGGACGCCAGGCAGATGTGAAACATCGAGTTATCACAAGTAATTTGCATGAAAGACAATATTACGACAGGAACTAAATATGGCATAATGAAAATATTAAATATTACGAATTTTTTCCACAAAATGATGACTTTTGATTTAATAAACATTTATTTTTATTAAATACAAAAATTAAAAATTCAAAAACTTATTTCAAGTTGCGACAACTCAATTCTTTTAATCAGTGATTTCAGTAATAGTTATATTCGATGTTGCCTCTGACAGCATTACTGTGATAATTGGTCGAGGATAACTGAAGTATGTTACAAAAGTATTGGACATAACATTATCGAGACATCTAATAAATACAGCATCTATTATTATTGTTGTTACATATCTGGTAGTAGGTTCTCTTGGATTGTTAATTTGCAATTGAAATTCTTTTTGGAAGAACGTAATTAATGGCATTGATTCATCTTTAGCAAAATTTACATTAAAATCTCTAGCTAAAATCAATGGTAGTTTATCTTTATTGGTTTTAAAAATTATTGAACCTCTGTGACTGTACGGAAATAATTTCTCATGTAAAAATGAAATATCATTAATTTTTTTGTTAGGTGAAATGTACACAGCAATCAGAATTAATTCACTTCCATCTTCTAGTTTAGTAAACTACACCGTCGAACCGAGTGAGAAGAGACACAGGCGCTTGCGCATGGTGAGCGTCGCCACGGCATGCAATCGCCACGGTCGCCACGCCAACAATACGGTTTACCGGGCCTATAGATGTTTCACATCAAAAACTTTTTGATACCTACCCCTATTTGGCTTTGATTATTTTGTTCAGAACAAGTTTTTTCTTTTTATTTTTATAGCCAAATAATACATTTTGAAAGGCACGGAATCCGCAGTGAGCGATTCAAACTGGCACTTGACTAATTTCGTTTATATAACGCCATGTTTTTGATCTTGAGACTATAAATATTTTGATAATTTTATAGTTTACTTCTATTTTAAGACACGTTTACTCTTTATTATAGATGACAAAAACATTATAAACGATGTGTAAACTGTCTACTAATAAAAGATACAAGAAGCTGCTTGCTTCGCAATACTCAATTTATATTTCTATTTCAACAGAAGGCGTTCAGTATGGTACGATCATTACCATATTCTTTTTGGTGACAGACGGTACGAACGTAATGTCACAATAAACGAGGGGCATTCACTTCAGGGGCCTCATTTATGACTTTTAACTCACTTGTCATGTTTCGATGACGCATAAGATTCATCTCTATTAATAACGCACACAAATTGAAATGATCAATGCTATTTATGTGTTCAATATCTTTTTATAATGCCACGTTTACAAATTTCTTCTCAAGCAAATATTTTGGACTTTAATTATACCTTTATGTACAGGATTAATTTTGTTAAAACCGCCCTTAATTTATATTTTATTCTCACTAAATGTTTCCTACTAATATCCGTTATTGCCAAATTTGTCAAATTCCATTTCTAAGCATATCTTTTAATATTTTTTTTAATTTTCTATCAAGACCTATCCCAACAGAATTCAATGTCACTGAACGACAAGATGGATATACGATTTCATTATCAACCTTTTCTAGGTCAGTTAACTTCTTTAAATCTAGGTAGGTAACTGGGTACCAGTCTTCAAAACAACATTAGAATGCAAACTATGTCAAGCAATGCACATGAATAAGAAATAAATGTACCTAGATTAAGTCACTATATTTTATTTTGAAAAACGTTGCACATATTTATTATTCACAGTACGAATATAGAACAGGGACATGTCAGTAATAATTTATCCGGTAACGACCATACAACCGGGTATATGTACTCCTTTTGGGGCCAAAAATCAACATGAAGAGAAGCTCGTGAACACCAATTCTGGACTTTCAAATTTATCAGTTGTCATGGTAACAGAAAAGTCCATTCCTTACTCTAGGTAGGTAATTAGTAGAAAACACATCTTTTAAATACTTAATTGCAGAAATATAAACTTAAAAAAAGTTATTCTTGGCTTTAAAAAAAAGATTAGCGTTACATACTTGTCCTAAGTTTGATTTTACATTTTAAATTAACAACAAACTGAATTTTGTCTCATGAACTGTGATAATCTTGAAAAAAATGTCATATTTGGAGTGACTTTCACGTATATCAAGCTAGCACGAGAAAATTATTTTTCGCATTTCTGACTTGCACCATAATTTGTCGCTAATTTGTTACCAAATTCAAAAATTTGTCGCTTGTGCCGTTTAGCCATAATCAGCTGGTATGCTAACTTGATATCAAGTTAGCAAATACACATGGCGTATCTCGAAAAGGAAATGTCATAGGATATTACTGTAAAGACCATAATTTGTCGCTGAAAGATGACACATTCAACGAATTTGTCGCTAGTTTTATCTCCAGCTAATAAGCGAAAACCAGCTGGAAAACCATCAAACAATTAATCAAGAAGTTCTTTGTTACATTTTTTTTAAGAGATGGAATTTATTTACCAAATTTTTTAAATTAGGTTCTCCCTGTTTCCCCCAAGTTGGGCAACACGTTACCTTTCGAGAATTTGACGAATTTCCAGCAGTTTTTTGCTTATAAGTTGGAGATAAAACTAGCGACAAATTCGTTGAATGTGTCATCTTTCAGCGACAAATTATGGTCTTTACAGTAATATCCTATGACATTTCCTTTTCGAGATACGCCATGTGTATTTGCTAACTTGATAACAAGTTAGCATACCAGCTGATTATGGCTAAACGGCACAAGCGACAAATTTTTGGATTTGGTAACAAATTAGCGACAAATTATAGTGCGAGTCAGAAATGGGAAAAATAAGTTTGTCGTGATAGTTTGATATAGGTACGTGTGACTTATAAAATCTTTTCGCAAGAATAAAAATTTTTTCCCACTAACTTTTTAATAAAAAAACAATCAACCTGTTTGTAGACTAGATATAGTTTTTATTATGCCAATTTCTTGTTTATAATAATGTTACGAAAAAATAAATAAATAAGATGTATACTACGAAAGAGGTAATCAGTAGGTAGTTCACTCAGTTGATTTATAATAATCTAGCAAATACCATTTGAAAGTAATTCTTTATTTGCAATCTATCCTGTTAGCAGAGTTGGGCATAGCCCTCGTTAAAATAGTTTCTAGCCCTAAATCCAAAGCCTTTACTTAACCCGCTTTGGTACTTGAAGTACCAATTTCAACAATTTCGAAGTTTGAAGTCGTTTTTTAAATTGTAAAGCACTTGTTCGAAAAATGGATTGAAATGCAATGCTTTTAATTCAAAGCACTTTAAACACATTTTCAAACACAAAGTACTAAAGCTGTGCCAAGCTTTGACTACGTATTAATAATTGAACATCTAATTGCAGTTTAACAAATAGTCTTTTGCAAATATAGTCAAATAATTTTAAAATCCAGAACTCGGTTTAACTTTATCTCCTTGCAAAATCCTACTAGATGATCATGATCGCAATGAAGTAAATATGACTTCTAATAACAAAATACATAAAAAAAATACTTAAAATTAAATAATCATTACTGGAATACTTTATTTATAACTATATCTACACAATATCAATACAATTACAGTTATCTAAAATAAACTAATACCACAAAAACAAATATCAACAACAGTAATATTTACTATTATTATACTAGCTTATTACATAACATAAAACACCAAAACAACAAATAATTGCATTTCGTTCATGTTGTCCTATTTTCCATAACCTAAGCCTAATCCAATTCATATTGTGAGGTTAGACTCCTGTTCGAACATTTACAATAAAAAAAAAGTAAGAATACAAGGCTCAGTTTCGTATTTATTATATTATTGCCGCCACTATTATTATATAATTTATACCTTCTTCTACAAATATGTATTTTATAATTTTAGGTTCTATTAAGTAATTTGTATTGTATTACAAAAAGGGAGTTACAATACTTAAAAAGTTTCACAAATTCAATTTTTTTTATTGTAACAGGGGAAACTTTATTTTTAACGAATGAAACAATTACCATAGATTAGAGGATCCCCGTATAACACAATAATTAATTTAACAATTTGCATGACAAACACAACTGACGATAAGACACGTCATTTTATAAATAAATAAATAAATTCACAATAATATAATGTGGCTTTTATGAGCAATACCCCAAATAATCTTTATTCTGAAGTCCCATATCGCAATTTAGATTACATTGTGAGTTATAACCGTCATACGCATCAAGATAAATAAATAAGTAAATATGGTTCATATCTAACAATAACGAACAAGAGAGCAATGATAATTTTTTACGTATCTCAATCGTTACTTGCAAACAGTGACGATTATCAAAGTAAGTTTATGAATGAAATAAAAAATAGGGAAAGAATGACAATACCGTCAGGTCATCACTATTATTATACATATTGTTTACAGTTCCGAAAATAATTTTATTTCATAAGGCATGTATCCTTATTAATTTGACCATTATTGAATAATCAATTATTAAACATTACAACAGCATAGACTCAGAGCGCATAATCTTTTAATTACGTAATGTACAGGAGGACCAAACCTTACCTTACCTAATCTAATCTATCAGCGTTAGATTAGGATAAATGTACTAGGTATCTTTTTTCACGTATAACATATTTGCATGGTTCTTTACAATGAGCGGTACATTTGACGTTTCAGGAAAACCAAAGGTCTTAAACGACTTTAAAATTTGAATAGGTCTTTTAAACTAGAAAAAAATCGCATACAAGGGGTGGGGAGGGGTCTTGCTGAGTGTGACAAGTTGTGACAAGGGGGGACGGGGGCCTACGGCAACGTGACGTTACTGAATTTTTACAGAATCCTTGGACTTCTGATAAATAGAAATATTATTTATTTGTTCGTTACAACAGATATTTATTGATTTATTTAAATTTTATTATGAAAATAAAATAAATATTTTTGACTATCAAAATTTGTGTATTAAGTATCTATCAAAATTTATCATGTTCAGGGGGGGTGTTTAGTTTTTGTGACGTAATATTTACAGGAGGGGTCACAGAAAGTGTGACACAGCGTGACAACCGGGGGGGGGGGGGGAGGCAAAGAAGCTAATTTTACCGTGACGTATTTTATGAACAGCCCCTTATTGAGTATTGAAGTTTTTACCAGTTATAGTCGAGTTATGTGGCTAACGTCATTCTAAAATTCAGCTTCACAGCTTGTACAGGGCGTTCAGAAAAACAATCGAATTTTAAGAACATCAAATACCAATAACATTTTATTTTTTCATACCACATTATGTTTTATGTGATTTTAATTTCTTTCGATTCATATATCGTTTCCTATTGGTTTGTTTGAAAAATTTTGAATAATTTTCAATTTTTACTTAGGATAATAGATAATTTGGCATAAAAAATTCGTTGTAACAAATACACTATTTCGTTTAAAATAACAAAGTTGACACAAACTTCTGGTATAAATGGAAGTAATCGATCATTGAAATTGTTATATTTAAAAGTATCATCCTTGCTAAAACTTAGTAATTTCAAATTCCCAAACTTGTAGCACCTTTAGTTTCCTTAAAATGTCTAATGTATGTATTATTTAATTTGAAAAAAGTAGTATTTAGGTATATATGCCCTTCAGTATAAAATACGCAAATATTTATAGATTCGGTATTTCAGTCTTATTTCCATTTTTTATTACAACCTCATTAAAAGGAATTTATGCCGGAAAAGGGACCTTGTTACATCCTATAGCCATAAAATATAAATTTCCCCAAAAACAATGTTTTTGAGTTAGTGTAAGATATACTCATAATGCATTAGATGTTCACTGATGAATTCACACTTAAGGAATATAGTAGGTACCTACAGTAGGTAGCCCTTTTAGAATAAAAAATAATTCTTGAATGTTTTTACATTTTTTTTTGCATTTCATTGTTTTTCGACCTTTTGACACAAAAAAAGGGTCACAGTTTATAAAAAGTAAAAAAATCTAACCACATCATCAGCAAACCAGTAAAGGTCGAAAAGACACCAAAAGTTTCTTTACAATTTCTTGAAACTCTATTCTCAAACCAGATTAATTCAAGGAGAACTGCCCATTTAATGTACTTTCCAATATAAGGTTTCCTTAATAACTTATTTAGTAATCGATTATTTAATAGATACTTACTTATGTTATTAAGCTCAATTTCTCAAAAGAACAATCGTGTGAGTCTTAAGGGCTGAAAATTGATGGTTTCAATAGAAAAGTTATTATCATGCCTGCTTTTACTAAGAATTTTATGAGTGCATTTATTTTCAAAAATTAGTCGAGTAAACGGGTTTTGATTGACGTTTTTCCATTAGTCAAGAGTAAAGTAAAATTACTTTTCTTTTGATATTTCAAGTTATCTAGTAAAGCACCGCTTACTTGAAGACACTCGTATTTTTAATAAAATCTATGGAAGTTAATTTTTTATGATGTTTAGGCTTTAAGGAAACTAAAAAAAAACTCAATTACATAGACGATTCAATCTGAATTTTGGAAATAAAAAGCAAAAGTTCCCATTGAAAAGAACCAAGTCGCCTTAAAAAGTGTAAACGAAACATCACTCAAATGTGAAAATCAGTTCTAGAAAACGTTTCAGAAAAACATCTAAAAGGCAAAAAGAGACGTACAGTCGATTTCTTCATACAAATTGCTTTGGAATTTTTAAAAAACGTATAACTTTTGTCAATTTCTAATAAGATACCCAATAACGGAGATAAAATGAGTAAAAAGCTCTTCATAATTATAAATTAAAATATTGTTGTCTACCGTGTGTTTTACATTGATACAAAGTTTCAATGTCACATCATATCTTACACAGAATGTTTATAATTTAGGTGCAAAATATTTGTCAGCACCCTGTATTAACAGGATAAAATATTTTACTTTTATTTTGTTTCTATGGCTAAGTTAATATAGAGTGTCTATAACAGTCAAATTCATAAAAATATCGATTTTTTTCGATTTTTAACAAAAGAAAAAAATGAAAACAACAATAAACAAAAAAATTATTAAAATAATATGATATCTTCAAATTTTCCTGTTTTCTATTATATCTCCGACTTAAATATGTTTTTTTAATCTTTTCTGGTAATAACACTGCTAACAATGTGGAACAACATAAGTAGATGTTCTGAAGAGTGCGAGTTAATTTCACAACAGGAACTCGCTGCGGTAGGTAGGTAATTAGTCATTGGCAAAAAAAAAAATTAGGTATAAAAACGTATTTAAGTCGGAGGAATAACAGAAAACAGTTTTACTTAGTTATTTTATTGTTTGTTATTTTCAGTTCTATTTCTTTTTTAAAAATCGAAAAAAAATTGATATTTATTTTAATTTGACTTTGTATTATGAATACCCTGTATTGACTAGGCCATGGAAGCAAAATAAAACTAAAACATTTTATCTAGTTAATACAGGGTGCTCGCATATATGGCTATTTTTCAAAATTAGTACCTAAATTATTAACACCCTGTACGACTAAATTGATTGGATAACTGCCCAATTAATACGAATTTGTCATTCTTGGGGTTACATTTTCCATCGTAGTAGGTCATGCAAAGGGCCTATAGTAAAAATATGCACATAAATGGGTAGATATCTTTAAGTGGAATATTAAAAAAACAAAAAAAAAAAATAATAAAATCGGATGTTCCGTTCAAAAATGCGGATCTTTCAATTATCAAAGTGAAACACACTGTATATGTATAGGTATGTATAATAAATAGGGAATCGATTAAAAATCGATTGCTGAAGAAATTACCTTAATTAAAAGTAACGCATTCTTAACCGTCTTAAAAATCGAGTTTCAATTAGCTCAATTAGTTCTATAGAACACCAACGAACAATTTAGAAAAATTACGATCATGTGCGTGATAAAGAAATAAATGTGAAAAAAATACCTATACATAAATATATAAACTTTTCTCTATATTTCGCACGTTTAGAACTTGATAAAAAAAAAAAAAAAAATTTGTATAAATATTTTCAAAGATACTTTAAATTGCTAACCAACATACAAAAGGGATAGCTCTGGCTGCTCTGGACGTGCCCTTCATTTTGTATCATCAAAATCGATTAAGTAAAATCTGAGAAATTACACCATAATTAAAAAAAAACCGAAAGGAAAAATGAAATCATATTGATGTAACTGTACAAGACTGATACACTATGAACCGTGAAGTGCGCAAGAAGAGCGAGGGGCGGAGCGTTATAGGTACTCGACTATTAAAGTAACAACGGACGGAGTTGTCTCTGCGCATCCCAAGGTCAACGCTCATGAAATATCTCCAGTTGGTAATTATTTAGAATTGGGGCTCCAGACAAAAATTGCTTCAAAAATTTTTTTAGCTATCAGAGAACATTCTGTAGGGTAAAACTATATGTTTTAGAGCGGGGGAAGACATTTTCAATGATTATTTATAAACTAACCTAAACTAATCTAACCTAACAGAAGGATTTCCAGGAGGTAGAAGAATTTTAAGAATAAATTTTATCAAAAGCCCATGTTCTATGTATTTAAATGTTTAGGTTAGGTTAGTTTATAAATAATCATTGAAAATGTCCTCCCCCGCTCTAAAACATATAGTTTTACCCGAATTCAGAATGTTCTCAGATAGCTAAAAAAATTTTTGGACCGATTTTTGTCTGGAGCACCAATTCTAAATAATTTTCTTATTTTCATCACTTTGTTTATTCCGTTTCCTACACAACGGACCTTTTTTACTTTCGTTTTTAATACCTACATATAGGTATCGACCCTAGCTTCTAAAAAGTATAAAATTTTGAATCTGTGAAACATGGAGTTTACCTTGACCTGCTTACTATTTCATTGCCTTAACAAATTTAGAATTTTTTGAAGACCAACCTATAATCTATTTTTGTTTACAAACGTGTACAATCATTTATGTAATGTACTCGTAGAAACGTTGTTAATTGCATAGCTCAATCACTTAAGGCACTTAACACTGATCAGGTAATAGATAATAATAACCAAGTTTGGACTATGACGCACTATTGTTAAATTCATTACAACACACTCACAGAGACACCATATAATAACATGTACGAATAATGTACATATTAATTACTTTAATGGAACAATCAATTTTATGTGACATTAATATTACCTACCTATATTAAATACAAGACAGGCAAGTTACTAATTAAGAAAGCTATTTTTGCAGCATAAAATTATAAACTAAAGTCATTAATAAAATATACAATACTTAATAGGTAGGTGAAAATATTTATGTATATAAGTGGAGTAAATATTTACTGCCTACATAGAAAGCCGTAGAAATTAAATTCGATGTTATTAATTTATAAAAATTACAATGTTCAATTCCATAAAATTTAAGAATGCATTTCGGTCATAATTCTAACCTGTATCAATAATTTTAGGGTCAAATCAAGTTTCATTTCAATTTCTGCAAAATTTAAATTCTATCATTAAATAACAGTAAGTACAAAGCCCTAGACAAATGCAACTCAATCACGAAATAAAATATTTTATCTTACTTTTAAAACTATAATTGTATAAATATGCTTAATATATGAAAATTTTGTTTTTTTTTTTTTAATCAAAGAAACTGCGATATTAGCGATAGATTTAAAAAAATAACGAAATTTGTGAAAGCACACAAAATGTCAAAACGTGACATAAGTTAGGTTAGAATAGACTAAGTCAAATTATTTTTGCGTTAAAAGCAACGAGTCTCGTTAGTATTTACAATTTATCTCTATTTTTAAGAATACATCACCAACAACGTATTTTGCAAATACATTGATTTAACTACATAACATATACAGATATGGTAACTTACGAACCGAACATAGAGATGTTTTGCTGCATGCAATCAATGACAGACGGTTGACAGTATAAAATTATAGGTTAAATTACGTAAAGAATGAGTTGACCTATTCTACGTAACAAAAAAAATTAAAAACAGTATTTTTACAGTTAGGGGCCGTTCATAAAATACGTTCGCAAAAAGGGGGGGAGCAGTCTTGCTAAGTGTGACAAGGAGGGACAAGGGGTCTACGGCAATTTGACGTTCGCCGTTCATCAAAAAATTTTACTGAATTTTTACAGAATCCTTGGACTTCTGATAAATAGAAATATTATTTATTTGTTCGTTACAAAAGATATTTATTAATTTATTTAAATTTTATAATGGAAATAAAATAAATATTTTTGATTAATCAAAATTTATCATGTTTAGGGGGGAGGGGTTTTTAGTTAGACGAAATATATACAGGGGGGTCACAGAAAGTGCGACACAACGTGACAACCGGGAGAGGGGTCAAAAAAAGCTAATTTTAGTGTGACTTATTTTATGAACAGCCCCTTAATTGTATAACAATGATGTCAGAAAAGTATTTTACTCACAATATTCTGCATAATTTTAAATGAAGAATTAACCCACAAGGAATGAGTGAATTTCAAATGTGTCAACTAATTCTAACCTAACCCCTTTTCGTTTCTAATATCACATGACCTCACGAATAATATATGCAATACTTTGTAATTTATCATTGTCTTTCTTGATGGGTGTGAAGACAGCCACATCCACTAAATACGTATGAACTAAACTCAGACATAGGTCACAAGATCAAGTTAAGATTAACTGTCTCGTACAAAAAAAAAAAACGCTACAAAACGACATTATACCGGACGAAGGAATAAAATAAAAGGTCATCATAGCTGATATTCACTGAATTATAAAAAGGTGAAAAGGGAGGAGGGGTGACCACGATTTCATTTAAATGAGAAAAAGTCCCGTTTGAAACGTTCTTCTAAATAAAGCATTTTCAAATACAGTAACTACAGTTAATCTGCATATTCATTTATATTCATACGTATATAAAATAGTTCCTGCTGGTATGCTAACCTAAGGGAAGGGGGTTTGTGAAAGGGTTAATTAGTGTGTGTGGAACCCTTCATAATTCAATAATCATTTTTCACTAAATGTTTGTCTTGTTCCACAACAATTCTTTGTAAGTTTTTTCCTTTTCTTTACCTAAACGAGTAAAGGACAGATTGCTCATGTCAACTTTGATTGTTTCATACACATGCAATCTTATATTTTATAGAGTATATGAAGGTACCTACATACAGATATATAGGTTAGTAGCTCTTATGGATTGATAACTACCTAACTGTGGAACCACTTTAAAACAGTAGAAAGTAGTTAATTGTTATTTGTATCAATAATAGTAATTAAAGTATTAAGCATTAATAGAGACCATTATTATACCTACACGTATGATATAAATGATCAATAAATTAGCACGTGTTATAGGTAGATGCCACTATTTTCTATAACTTTCAGGTACCTAAATATAAGATGCAAATTAAATGAAGACTGGAATTATTTGCAATTACAATTATATTTTCCCAAATTAATGTTCTGTACGTGATGAATTTACTACTTATTCTTCGGTTATTTTCACTTGTATGATTCATCTTCTTTGTGCGTAATGAGAAGGAAAATAAAAAAAACTAGATGTGTCCAACATCTGCAAGATTTCGCTGGATAAATCGTTAAAACCACTTAAGATTATACGGCAAATGATTACATCACCAAAGAAGTATGTTTGTAGGTACCTATATAGTCATGCTTTTACATTAGGTATTTCGCGTAGTAGATGTATGTGTAATGATAGGATCATCTCTTGCACAAGTTTCTTGCGCCAAATGTCATTGTCGATTATTGTTAAAGAAAGCAGTCTGCAGCTTTTAAATGTCAAATACGAGTGAATTATTGCTAGGTATTTAAAAAAATAGGCGAAAAAAATGTCACGACTCATTAACCGTTTAATCTTGTCAAAATACATGTATATCAACACCTATAATATTATAGGTACATATGTATATCTATGTATGTTACCAGTTTCATTTGAATGAAATTACTTTCACAAAAGTGCCGAAAGTTGCAAATAAAAAGTCCTTTGATAGCAAATTAATACTTTTGAACGTACATACATATTTGCATACATACATTGTAAGAACACGCGTTTAATACATGCATGTATGTTATGTATTTACGTAGATATATCACCAACTATCTACCTACTGTAAATTTAAAACAAGAAATTATATGTATCCTCTAAGGTGCTAAGTGTCTCATGTTTGTCAAGGTCGGTACATCATAACTTATACTTCTGTACTAGTTACCTTTTTATGATTAATTATCTGCAAAAATTCCGAGCTACCTACATAATATACAAGTATGCTACGTACGGTAGTAGCACAGAAAGGTTGAAAATAAGATAACGTTGGTCGGTCCTGGTTGGCACGCCCCGATCATGCAAAATAATGAAAAACTTACCTTAATAATAAGCTCGATTTCCGGAACGTCTCCATTCTCGTGTCCATTTTCCGTTATTTCGTCAGACATTGTGTAAAAATCACTTTAAAAGGCACTGGTAAGGTTTCTGACTAACACCAACACGAACCTCAAACTTGACTGTTGAAAAATTGCAGTACGGTTGGTGAACGACACTCGCTTTAGTTTAGTTACAAACTAAAACCTTAACGCTCACCTTATTCTCGGTCCAACCAGCAATATGTTCCGCTTTTCTCACACAGATGGCGCTACTGTACTGTTGGAGGGCTTAAAATAAAAAAAATTCAAATTTGAAATTAAAATGACATAAAAACTTTTTATTGTTTATTATTGTAAGTTTATGACATTTGCATACGTATTGACAGAATTATGAGAGTTTCGCAAACAAATTACAATATTCTTTCATTTATTTTTTTTTTGTAAAAGGAAAATTTTTGGTTTTAAATAAATTTAAAATCACTCATCAAAATGTGTAATAAAGAGGAAGAACCTCCTGGAGAAGTAAAATTCAGAGTTATTGGCATTGTGACGAGTAAAGACTTTCAAAGATGCCGAGCATATGCTGAAAGGCTCCACAGAAATATTCCAAAACTTTATGATAAACCAGATATTCGGCCACTTTTGGATGTAGAATGGGGAGAATTCAAAAATTATGTATTTATTAACAACCCTTGATATCATTTCGGTGTTACATATTTTTTTTGGAACAGGTACGAAGAACTGTGGGGGGTAGAAGCTGGGAAACTGATAAAGAAGTTGCAGTTTTTATAAATAATAACTATATAGGGGACTATGATGACTTTATAGCACATATCTCCAGAACATATTCTTTTCGAATTTTTGAAGATTGGACAAAACTTGGTCACGAACAGTTAATAGATATTATCGAGCAGAACCAATCTAACACTGTAAGTCACAAAATAATGAATGTACACTCAGTTACGAAAAAAGTGACGCATATAATTATTAAGCAGTTATCCCTGGTTATAATATATTTTTTTTACATTCCTATCGCTTTTTAAAAAGCTGAAAATTCCGACAATTTTATAGATAAATCAGTAAATAAAGAAAACAAAATATTCTCGAGCCAAAAGTTAAAAAAAAAAATTGAATAGACGCGGCTTTTAGCTCTTGTAACTCCAAATTAACAGTATTCACAATAAAACCACACTTTTTGGTTACAAAATATTTTATTTTAGATCACAATGACCATTTCAACTTACAAAGCCTTCTTCAGGTGAAGTATAATAAACTAAAACTAATAACGGTGCAACCTTATATACTAAATTATAACTAAGTGCAGGGGAAGGGATTTTAAATGTTAAGTAGAGGAGAATAATTGCAAAACTCTATTTGGTCGTTTAAGGCACCCTTTTTTACATAGTTCGTTGATTTCCATTTTTTCTAAATACATATCTATGTCAATTTTAAGCTTTTATTTTCTACATGGAGGATTTTGAAATTTTTGTTAAAGTTATGCTTGAACTCGTGAAGATGTTCGGCGTAGGTTGATTTTGAATTGTTGTTTTTAAAACATAATACATGTTCTTTGATCCTTTCTTCAAAAGATCTACCTGTTTGTCCAACGTACGCTTTATCGCAATCACCACAGTTGAGAAAATCAGGTGTATACCTTCTTAACTGTGGTAATTGCGATAAGGCGTATGTTGGACAAACAGGTAGATCATTTAAAGAAAGGATCAAAGAACATGTATAATGTTTTAAAAACAACAATTCAAAATCAACCTACGCCGAACATCTTCACGAGTTCAAGTGTAACTTTAACGAAAATTTCAAAATCCTCCATGTAGAAAATAAAAGCTTAAAATTGACATATGTATTTAGAAAAAATAGAAATCAACGAACTATGTAAAAAAGGGTGCCTTAAACGACCAAATAGAGTTTTGCAATTATTCTCCTCTACTTAACATTTAAAATCCCTTCCCCTGCACTTAGTTATAATTTAGTATATAAGGTTGCACCGTTATTAGTTTTAGTTTATTATACTTCACCTGAAGAAGACTTTGTAAGTTGAAATGGTCATTGTGATCTAAAATAAAATATTTTGTAACCAAAACTGTGTTTTATTGTTAATACTGTTAAAAAAAACATTGTTCGCTTTTTTTCAATACCATCCAGGGGGTTTTGAAGAAATTTTATGAATGGCCAATAACAAAAATTTTAAAATAATCCGTCCTTTTCTTTACAAACGACAAGGTTCAAAGTTGCAACCAAGATTAAATGGGTCACATTTTTTGCAACTGAGTGGGTGTATTTTTGTTCTTATATGAATGTTATTTTTTGAAAAAAAGAACAAGATGAAATAACAAAGTTATATTTTACGATATATATTTTTTTAAATATTTGTTGTAAAATATATTTTTTAAAGCATATCTGTAATAAAATTGATGATACTCTCAAAACATCGTTTTCAGAACTACAAAAACAATTTCAATATTAACCATAAATAAAGAAAATGTAATAGCAACAGAATAGTAATAAAAATTAGTAGAACGTAAATCAGTAAATTACTTTGAAACTAAATAAACTTTACTTGTGAATATTTATTTCCACCAAGTTTGAACTCTTGTGGGAGAAAAGTCTCCCTGAATTACACTCTAATGCAAAGCTGGAGGGTTAAGTGGAAGTTGCACAGATCTTTTTTAATAATGCTGATCATAGATTTGACTTTAAGGTCATTGAAAGATCAGGATTTTTGGCAAATGTCTAGATCTAAACTAAACTAAAAACACCTGAATGGCGTTCTACAAGTCCACCTCCATATCCCCATTCGTTCTTCACCCTTATTTGAGGGTGGGTACCTAGAACTAGAAATTTACCGGATTTACAATTCAAACACTACTTTACCTCATACTGACATGCTTATAGTGGGCAAATTTTTCTTGAAATAACCTTCTAAAATCGTTTAGCGGATAAATAATACTGAGCACATGTAATTTGTTCGGTTTAGGATGTGTATGTCTACATGACCATTGCCTCCAACAATAGGGTGATTGGACCTCTACTCTTTTTGGTAAGTGCCCCCTTTTCCATTTATAGTAATGCTATTTATATAACCTAGTAGTTTTTTTAAGTTGTATTCACATTTAGTCCCACGCACTGTCCATAACTTTGTAAAACTGTGTAAAAAGAAAAAAGGAGGGTTCTTAGGAGCACCAATACATAGGTAAGTTGTAATTTATTTAACAAACTATCAATAATAAATTTATTATAAAAGTGAAGTAATAATTTGATTTATTCATGGTAAAAAAGTTGAGCAAATTGTTTACGATGCTCTCGAGCACTCAAAATCCAATAAAAATTGTTCAAAATGTACATCCCACTGTAGACCAGGGTCGATAATTTTTGAAACCAAAAAAAATTATAGTAGGATGAAACCCATTGGAAAAGGAAGAGTATATAACAGAAATGAAAGGAAAAATATTTTACGGGCAATCTGAGGTCGGGAAGGGAAAGGGGGTGAGTTTTTAAGGGTAAAATACGGTTTTCCTTGATTTGCAGTAAAACTACAAGTCTTATGGAAAAAAGTTAAATAGCAAAGTTGTAGGTAATAAAATAATCTACAACTTTTGTATTTACACTTTTTTCACATAACCTCAAAATTTATGTGAAAAATTCAAATAACCAAGTTTTTTGATTTTCACGAAATTTGGTGAAAACTTGCCTATTTATGTCCCAAACAAGTTGTAATTTTTTTGATTTGAAATATTTATTTATTCACCTTATTTTTACCTAATATCGAAAAAGCAACCTAATTTTCAATCGAAAGTTTTCTCAGGAAATGCAAAAAAACGAAAAAAATATAATGAATAACGTAATCAGTATAAAGTATGTAAATTCAATAGTACGATTTACGTGTATATTTATATATTATGAGATTTTCTATGACATAAATGTAATTAGAATTTAATAAAACAACTTTTTTACTGAAAAAAATAGCAGCGGTCACATTTTTTAGGTAAAATTCCCTTCGTTTCTTAGCATTTCCTGAGAAAACTTACCATAGTAATGTATATTTTCTTTCACACTATCAGAAAGTAGAGATTCCAACGAAGAAAAAGCCCACCAAAGTTTTTAAAAAAGCAGATATTTTGACGTGAGAATTTTCGATTGAAAATTAGGGTGTTTTTCGATATTAAGTAAAAATAAATATTTCAAATCAAAAAACTTACAACTTGTTTGTGACATAAATAGGTAAGTTATCACCAAATTTCGTGAAAAAAAAACTTGGTCATTTGAATTTTTCACATAAATTTTGAGGTTATGTGAAAAAAGTGTAAATACAAAAGTTGTAGATCTTTTTATTACCTACAACTTTGCTATTTAACTTGTAGTTTTACTGGAAATCAAGGAAAACCGTATTTTACCCTTAAAAACTCACCCCTTCCCCTTCCCGACCTCAGATCGCCCGTAAATTATTTTTTCTTTCATTTCTGTTATATTCTCTTCCTTATCCAACGGGTTTCATCCTACTATATTTTTTTTCACTTTTTACTATTTTTAAAGGCTTTGGCACTGGTCTACTGGTGCTTCTTTTGATAGAAATAAATTTATACTAAAAAATAACGTCAAATTTGGATGGCAATTTTGAAAGTACATTTTCTCATCAGCACGCCAGGGTTCTGTCTATGGTTATTTCACGTTTAGGTACAATCTGTTCATCTAAGCAATTTTTAGTTGATTAACACTTGTTGAACTGAATTTAAAAACGCTTAATTTCTAATAAGTTTATTGTTGTTCACGACAATATGAAGCCAGATCATGATTTATAAATCATCACTGATTAAACCATTGTTAGGCGAAGCAATTCAAATAAATTTTAATTTGATTTGAAACTAAGTGTTTTTAATTCAGTTCAAGTGGATTAAGTTCTTTTTAAATTGATATCATATTTAAGAGTAGTAAAAGGTGGTTGGATTCAAGGAGGGGGCTACTCCATCCCTAGAAGAAAAATTCCAAGTGAAAATTTCATCGTTCCCCATGACAAGAGAGGCGTACTGTCCATGGCTAACAGCGGTTGGCATAAAAATAATTCAACTCAGTTTATAATTAGTTCAGAAGCGACCCCATGGATGGACTGCAAATATGTGGCTTTTGGGTAAATATTTTAATATGTACTATGTATATAATAGTATAAAAACTGTTCCTTGCTTATTACGGTTAGGATGTATGTTTAGGTGTATTATCTATATAGATTTTTTGAGTAACGAAATTCTAAGTTTTGTCTAAATTCTGAGTCGCTTTTTAAAAAGTGAATTTTCGAAGGATACCATGAAAATCACTTGGTAGTTGTAAGGGAGAGCTCGTTGGTAAATCGATGTTTTTTTTAAAGTAGTTATCTTCAAATTTAAAATAGTTTTGGTTGATGCACATTTTTAAGTGCTTAATATTTGCTTTTTAGGGTTCCGCACCTCAAAAGGAAAAGAAAAAGCGGAACCCTTACAGGATCACTTCGTTGTTCGTCTGTCCGTCCGTCCGTCCGTCGGTCCGTCCATCAAGACCCTTTTTCTCAGGAACGCGTGGAGGTATCAAGCTAATAAAAATATTTTTAATAATTTTAAAGTTACTACCCCTTTCCTCATGAACGCGTAGAGGTATTAAATTGAAATTTATATCAAATACTCAGGTCTATAATAACTTTAATCTGTAACAAAATCAAACTTCTACGTCAACGCAGTCAAAAGAAAAAGCCGCATATTTTCAAACTCGCAACTACTCGCAAGGAAATCAAAACCTAAAGGGTACTTCCAGTCGATTTAGAATCTTGAAATTTGGCATGAAGCAATGTTTTATAGCACATAAAAAGGAAAAATTCCGAAAACCTTAAATTTTTAATTACATCACATATATACAGGTTTGTACGGAACACTCGGTGCGCGAGCTCGACTCGCATTTGGCCGGTATTTTTTTTTTTTCTATATCGTTTTCCAAAACTTTCATAATTTTGTGATGAAATGGAACGGAAGTAAAAAACTTTTGAAATCGAAAGATATAACAATGCCTTATCAAGAAGTGATATAAGTACTCTTAAGACATTCTACTAGTTGTAATAAATGTTTAAGTACATTTACTCTTGATAATGATCGCATAGATCGAAACGATATTGTCGAGTACAATAAATCTAATTGGTGAAACAAATCCATTGTTTAATTTATAAGGTTTAACAACTAAGTTAGACTGTAAACGGTTATCTAAAAAATATTCGGAGCCAAATAGGGATACCAAAAAATTTTTTATTTCATAAACGAATCCAACGTTTTGCCTCATATTTTATGAAGCTTTATCAGGTAGTTATAAAAACTACTAGTTATAAACACTACTAGTTATAAAAAACTGCCTTGATAAAGCCTCAAAAAAGTAGGAGGCGAAACGTTGGGTTCGTTTTTGTAAAAAAAATTTTTGGTACCCCTATTTGGCTCTGATTATTTTGTTCCAATTACGGGAAGAATTATGCAATGTAAAAGGTTATTGCAAAATTAACATAACATATAAGTTGGGCCATTCAAATAAGAAACTATAGGTTTTATGGATGCATTGTCTTTGTGAATTTTTGGTAATCCATGGCATCTTTATTTAAAATTAATTAAATTTTAATATGGGGTCTTGATTTAATTTAGAGAAAGCATTGTTATTTGAGAGTATTATGTTGACTTTATTAATATAATTACAATATCGCAATGGATTTAATTAATCATAAAGTTGCTATATCCAAATTAATAAAATGCGAAGGTGAATTCAAAAACAATGTTGTACCAGTTCCACTTGAATTTATTATAGAACTCTTTACAAATTTGTTTCGACTGTTACGTCATTTTCAAAAGAAACACAAAATTGTATTAAAGTTAAATAAAGTTACCAAGCTATTTATAAAAACATCTACGTATTGGGAACATCTACAATTGAGAGAGGGTATTATTACTGAAAAGTTCAGTTACCCAAGGGTAAATTATGATATACAGCCTTCTAGTCCGGTCAATTTAGACATTCGAAGCTACATAAATTCATACCAAGCTGAAAATCAGTAAAATTGTTTAAAATATGATTAAAAATAAAATTTGAAAGTTCCCCATCTTTCCCCTATATGGAAATTTTTTTATTCAAGATTAAAGGTCAAAAAAATGAGTTTTTGTCACATCATGGCCGAAAAAACTTTCGCCCCTGTGGATGGATAGGGACGAAACAACTACATTCTGTCCGGGCCGAAAGTAAAAACAACAACGTCATGCGCATGCGCGCGGAATGTCACGTCTACGTAAAAGACAATATGGCTGACAGTAATAATAACATATAGTGCAATATAGTTCAAACTTTCGACCATGATGTGACAAAAAACAGTATACGCACCTCAGGAAGAAAGTGGCTTATATCAGGCAGCGTGTCAGTTGCCGCCCGAGCCGAAGCCACTTTCGCACCGCGGTGCGTAATGTACTATTTTCGCGATTTTCAGCAAAACGGTAAGTTTTATCATAAAAATACTAGAGACAAAAATTGTAGATCATAAAATTATCTATAAAATATGTATGAATATTTTTTTTCCTAAGAGCCACCGTTTCTGAGATATCCGGTAAAATGAAACCCAGTCCCTTATTTTATACGCCAGTGTAACCTCGAGACAACATCTGTCTCCTGTTCAATTGTATGCGTGGCTAGGGTGTTATACCTGCTTTATGTCAGTGTGCCCAATAAATAAATTACTGTTAGTCTCAGGGTTGCCAGATAAGGGGATTTCCCCAAAAAATAGGGGACTTTTTTTCTTTGGGATATTTTTTGGTGATATATTTTTCAGGGGAATTCTTCTGGGGAAAAATTTTCCTCTACAATCTTTTTTCTATTTGCACTAAATACTTTCTAGTTCTTGGGGATTTATTTGTCACATAGCTTATTTTGGGGTATTTTAGAGATCCATATTTTATAGATAATTTTATGATCTACAATTTTTGTCTGGGGTAATTTTATGATAAAACTTACCGTTTTTCTGAAAATCGCGAAAAACTCATTTTTTTAAACTTTAACCTTGAATAAATTTTTTTCCATACAGGGGAAAGATGGGGAACTTTCAAATATTATTTTTAATCATATTTTAAACAATCTCACTGATTTTCAGTTTGGTGGGAATGTATGTAGCTTTACTCTTATTCTTTGGTCTAATTTGACTAATTCCTAATTTCTAGATTTTCTAATAAACTCAATTTTCGACTTTTGTTGGCTGAATGCAATATTTTAACAGAGTCTACATTAATATAATGTTTGCTTATGATATTATGCTCAGCAATCCCTGTTGTTGTTTTAAATTTCTTAATGAAATTAACTCCGCTTTTTGTATCTATAGGGTTAATTTTGGTTTTTTTATTGACTAAGAAAGAATAAATATTCTTTTTATTGATTTCTGTAGTTGAATGATTAAATTTAGAAAGTTCATTTCTGACACGGTTACTAACATTTTTTATAGAGGATAATTTAAAGAGTAATAAGTACTAATATTTGATTCGAGTTATCTTTTGTCAAACTATTGTAAATCTGTTTCCTTAGAATAGAGCGTTTTTTATGTTTTAACATAACATCTATCATCTCAGGTTTATAATCATTATTATGGGTTATGGTTTTTATCATACGTAGCTCTTGGTTAAAGTGATTAGGACTTAAAGGTATTGTTACTAATATACGAATAAAGGAATTAAAAGAAGCCATTTTTATTTTGAAGGATTTATTAGACTAAAAAGGGAAGACAGTGTGGTTGTTGCGAGTTTTCTATAAATTTCAAAATTCCAACATTGTTTTTGTATACTCGTGCCGTACTAGTCATCACGTATTTTTTATATGTTATTTTTTCATCAATAACGCGTAAGATCCGTATCTGAAACCAACTTCTACTAGACGCAACCTTTATGTCTAAATCAAATCTAAAAAAATTCGTTATTGAAACAATCGCAATTTGTATATAATTATTCCTACCAAGTTATACAGTGTAATTCATTAAATGTAGCTGGGGTTTGGCCGTTTTTAAATAAATTGAATTCGCTTTATCTGCTTCGCAAATAGTAAGATGATGCTAAATACATTTAGATTTTATAGACTTACAGCTTCCAGGTTAAATTTTTTGACTAGATGATTTTCGCCAGATAATGTGTTTATCAACTAATTCAATTTTATCAAATTTGTTCTAGACAATATCAAAGTTAACCCCTAATAATTGTAAATTTTTAACATATTGTGACGTGTTCGGTCACGGAAAACACAATTAACAAACAAAAATAACGAATTTATTTAATTACTAAACTTAATTTGAGTACACTATAGTTATAAACCAGTCTACGCAATTTATTTCACTAAAAAGTCTATTTTTCCGCTCGCCTCTGGTGCAAACACTCACTATACCATAGACACTATGACTTCTATCGCCTGTAACTCGCCTATCGATCGCTTCGCTTCCAAACATCAGCTGTTCACTGTCAACTAACTCGGTGTGTGTCGTTTCCGCCTTTTATAGACTGTTCAGCCTTTTTCTAGGGAATTCTACAGCCGTCTAGTAATCCAATTGTTTTCCCATTGATCGTTGCTGGTGTTTTCTAGATGTTGCAGGGAAAGCCGGGAATATTCCTTATGTATTCAGGGAAGATGTTCGTTAATTATGCTCACACCAACTTAATTGGCAAGTACTCGTAACAATATGTTAATAAATTTGAAAGGTTAATTTGCGTATTGTTGAAGTTAACGTTAGATAAAATGAGAAAAATTAAAATTGTCCGACCTATTACTGTTTATACCTTTCTTTCTTGTGTTATTCGGAAAACCAACAGGTATACCTCTATTATGTGCTTTATATCAATTTTATGGATGAAAAGTGTTTACCTAAAGTCAAAATCAATAATTTAGAATTGTCTTCTCGATTGGTTTAACGTGATCTACGGCATTTTCTTGTTTGAAACATTTTTTTGTTCCGTATTATATTGACACTATTAACAGCATCTGCAAGCTCCTCTGGTGATTGATCGGGCATCAACCAAATCACTACTGAAGATGTTGTCAATACAGCAACACTGCATAAGAACTACTAATTAGAAGACTTTAAATCGATACATGATACATTCTTCTCTTTGTCTCATGGTCATGTTTATGCCTTCTCTACTATCCTGAAAATGTCTCTATCCAGAGTTGTTATGATTCTATTTTCAATACAGTCAGTTGGTACAAGGTGAAGAAGTTCTTAAAATAATTGAAGGTGTTCGAACGCATTACGAAGCTCCGGTGGATAATCTGCGAATTGTAGCTGCTGGAGAATTCACTTTGTATCCTACAATAGACGAAGAAGCAATGTTGGAATTGAACAAATACCTAGAAACTCGAGAGATGTTATCAATGGCTCATGAGGACGTTACTCATCCTGGAGATGTCGATTCTTCAATGATAGTGTGCACAAAATTCTTGAAGCACTGCTACGCTTTGAAAACCGATTTAAGATCATACCTACCCTTCATACATTTGCCAAGTTATCTTCTATTTAAGTTCCTCTATGAAAAAATTATAGGTAAGATTTAAAAGAATACCCTTTAATATACATAGGGATGGCTACTATATTACTTACTTAAAAAGTATGCCTCATCCATTAATTAATGTTAAAGAGGTAGATCAACTTCTTTTGTAACTGTTTATTATTTCTATTTTTTGTTAAAGTTAAAGAAGAAGAGGAAGAGGAAGAAGGAGTAAGTGAAGGGTACGACGAGCTTCGAAGATTGTGGATGCGGCCCTCATTCTCCACTTTTGACACCGGATTAGGACCAACGACTACTTCAGTTGATGATATCCTTAAATACATCACAGAGGTTACTGTAACCGAAGGAGGATTTTATCATGACGCCGCCGTGACACAGCAAACAATTACAGAAACTGAAATAGACGTGAAACCAGAAGAGCAATTAGAAAAACCAGAAAGTGAATTTGGGAAACCAGAAGATGAAGCTGAGAAGCCAGAAGGTGAAGTTGAGAAGCCAGAAGGTCAAACAGAAAGTCCAGAGGGCGAAACAGAAAAACCAGCAGAACCTGCGGAGGAACCAACGGAATAAAAATTTTAAATTTGTTTCTTTTTTATTAATTTAAATATAAATAAAATTGAAATTAAATAAATAAATTAGATTATTGAGGCCAATACAATGCAGTATTTAACAATTTTAACATTTCGTAAACGGTAATACCTACACATTGCTTAAAATAAACGAAATATGCACTTTTTAGTGGTAATTTTGAATTCGTTTACAGTGTTGGTAAATTTTACTAAAAATTACCTAAAATTTTAAATCATAGTGTGACGTGTTCAGTCACGGAAAACACAATTAACAAACGAGAACAACGAATTTATTTAATTACTAAAAATGAATTTGACTACACTACAGATATGAACAAGTCCACGCAATTTATTTCACTAAAAGTCTCTTCTTCTCGCCGTTATCGTAAACACTATTTATCGCACTCTATGAATTCTATCGCCTATGGTTCGTCTATCGATCGCTTCCTATTCGCACGTAAACATCAGCTGTCGACTGTCAACTAACTCGGTGCGAGCCGTCTCGCCTTATATAGTCTTTTCAGCTTCTTTCTAGGGAATTCTACAGCCTTCTCGTAATCCAATTGTTTTCCCATTGATCTCTGCTAGAGTTTTGTAGATGTTTCAAGAAAGCCGCATATATTCATTATCTATTCAGGGAAGATGTTCGTTAATTATGCTCACACCAACTTATTTGGCAAGTACTCGTGACAATAGTAACTACATAACAATGCAGGTACAAGTAAATGTGCTAGACAAAAAATACTCAGTATTTCTTGACCTATAAGGTACACTTATTTACTCTTTAAACTGAGTGGTTTTTGAACAAAAAATATTAGGTAAGTTGGTTCTTTTAAACAGAGGCGTGTTTTTTTTTTCAAATTTTTCATTATTATTACTTTTACACCGATTCAGCATACGAACATAATATCGTACGTTTCAATCTAGAAAATCAGCCTTCAGGATTTTTTCTTTACTATGTATCATTTTAGCAATGCAAATGTGTAACTAAATAATATTTGTGATGCACCATTTTCAACCCACACACTTATAATTGTAATTATTAATATAATATACTTATTCCTCACATTCTTATAGTTGCATTCATTTCTAATCACAAATTAAAAGAAATTATTACAAATAATGCTAAAAGTTGCTTTAGTTAAAATAAAAGAAGCAATATATTCGTAGTTGATATTATCAATGAAGACTGGAAAAACTTTGGCGGTTGTTGTAGAACGAACAAAATAGCTCAAACCCCAACGCCAAAACACGACACTTTAGTTGTCCGAAGCACTTTTCGTTGTTTGTTTGTTATCGAAAAGTGCTTCGGACAACTAAAGTGTCGTGTTTTGGCGTTGGGGTTTGAGCTATTTTGTTCGTTCTATAATATTACCAAAAAAACATTGCTGTAATTTCCATTTTCCACTTACAGTCGAGTCTCGTTATGGGTTCGTATACACGGGTGTAGGGGAATATAATTTTGACAATTTTCGTATCGCCACTCTTCCTCCACAGGTGACGATTCTGCATTGTTTTTCTACCTTTTAAGCGTGTGAGTGTGTATTCTTTTTACCATATTATCTCGTTATGAGTTCCTCTGAGTAAAATGGTTATTTATACTACCTAACTTTGAATTTCTTTAAACAATGATGCGGTCTCATATCGAGATAATAAAATTATTTTTTTTCACCTTATGGGGAGGGAAGGTCTTTCATAGAAATTTAAGCTGACGAACTCATAACGAGACTCGACTGTAATTCTATAATTCAATATACAAAACAACAAAACAAAACGTACATACATCGACCACGTGAAATTCCTGAAGATGTACCTTGCCATAGGAGACGAAATTCAACTGTGACCAACCACGGGGATTTTATAAACAATACGCGGTTTAAACACGAAAATACAGTTTCTTCAAAAAGGTGACATCAGTGAAAGCCTTAATGAACTTCCAACTATCTTGTTGAAGTATTCCGGTTCACAACCACTCCGCCATTACCCCAATTTGTCAATTTTTCCCAAATCTTTACCATTTCATTACACTTTTACACACTCCAGTTTTGCTCCAATCATTTATTCCTCGTGACCTTTAGTTGACTTAAAGCTTCTTCCTTTTTTCCTCATATCGTTTTCTAATTCCAGTTTTTAAAATTTCTTCCTACACACTTCTTTTCTAATATCTGCATCCCTTGAATTTTTTTTTTTTAATTTAATATGTTATTCCCCTTGCTCTTGGTTCTTATCCATACAATCAAGTGTATTTCCATCCAAATTAACCGTCCCGTTTGCTCAGAACATATTCTGTTTTTTTGGAGTGTCCTGGATTGTTTTTTAAGTATCATCCTGAGTATTTTAAATGTTAAGGGACATGGGCGTAGCCAGGGAGGGGTAAAAAAATAGGGGAGGAGGTAAACTGTCAATTTTCTCAGAATCTACGAAGATTAATATTGCAACTTTGTTTTTTTTTGTACAAGGTGTTTTAATTGCCCTTTCCCACTTTGGACATAATTGTGAATCCTCTAATCTAACCTAAAAACCTATTTGAGAATACCCTGTATTTATCGTCCGGGTATTTCCATTTTTCAATGCTGATTTCCAAAATTGGAAGATGACAACTCTACTTTATTTAATTTTCGTAAATATCTTCAGCCTTTTCTGTTCTTTATACTCATAAAATATTATGCTTCTATTACTGTAGCACCAAATAACCTTTTCTTACTTCTCTATTTTTGGTTCTGTCCTTTTTGCCATAAATACGTATTTTCTAAAATTCGCTAGTTATGCATCTATATTGTTGATATCGACATTCTTTCTCTTATTTTATTTCATAGCCCAGAAAAGTATATTTTTTCAGCTTTTCTATTTTTTGACCTTTCTTTATTACCTCATTATTTTCTTTTTCTGTATAATTGTTGCCCAAATTCTTATTGGCATTCAACTAAACTAAACTAAACCCTTAGTTCTAAGTACTTTTCTTGAGCTTTCATCGTCTTTTTCAAGGCCGCAAGATTCACGGGTCTTAAGATTTATCTGTATGTGCCTTCATTCTGATATTTTCTTATACATTTAATTCTTCAAATACAATAAAAATCAATGAATTGTTTCAACAAATTTATTAAGAAAAATTCTCTTACAATTGTTTCGACAAATCTCTCATTATCAAAGAGAGTAATAAGAAGTACTACTACTTATCAAATTGTTCGTTTATCCGTACGAGAATGACAAAGGTGAGAAAAGAAATCGCTTTGTTTTCCAATTAATAAAAAAGCTTCGTGCAATTTTAATAGAATTTGGGACATGTATAGAAATCTCTTTGTTTGTTTTTCCGCGAATTATTCAAAGTGAAATGCAAAAGTATACGGTGGGTCACTTTAAATAATGTAATCACTATTTATTTAATTACTATATACAAAACCAGGACTACAAAAACTTTGATCGGTACAGAAAATAGTTTGTTTGGTTAAGAGTTCACAATTCGGTTGGTATACGATGACTGTTCTCCGATTTCTCTTTTTCCTTTTAAGGGTTGGTTGTTACATTACAGAGGAGGCATTCTGAAAACTATAAAATATTAATGTGGTATATAGTTACTGTATAAAATCAGGTAGAGGATCTTTTTACTTGAAGTACATTTAAAGAAAATCGGAGTGTTTTTAAAAAGTAAGGTTTGATTAATTTACGAATAATATTCTCAACAATGCAATTGACACAAAATATACATAGGTATTTATAAAAGAATAGGTTATCGTCTGAAAACTAGTACTACTTTCTGATGTATAAATTAATTGATCTTAATACGACAAGGGAATAAACTACCCGTACCTTTCATATAAATGTTCTAAACTTCCTTAGAGGGTTGAAAAATACTTTAACATTTTTTTAAAGAAGGATATATTCTTAAACTTTCTTTTCTGTCTCTTATTAATTATTAAAAATCCATATTTGCGCTAATTTCGGAGAAGGGATATGTTTTTTGTGTTGATGAATTTCGACAACAAAATTCCTAATCATAATTAAGTACTTGAAGATCCATCGTGCAAATTGAATAAAATTTGTTATGAATACTACCCTAAGGAGGTACTATGTTCTGACATATTTTCCATGCCTATGAGAATACTATTGGAGTAAAAACTACCCTTACTCCTAAATAAATTGGATTGTAGGGTGAATTTATGTATTTTGCCAGCGGGGGTTTTCTGGAAAGGTGTCGATATTACCTTCATTTTAACCTCACCACCGGTAAACTAAGCTATTTGGTATATAGATAAACACGGTTAAATCGACCTATTTTGATCCCAAAAACCTGTGGTTACTCTATGTACAGTAAAAGAACTAGGATGGTCTCCGGGATTACTAGTTCTTAAGATGCGCAATGACAAAAGGTAACGCCTTGCTTGCGATAGCCACAGAGATGCATTTGCATGCTTGGTTTGAAGTAGAGTACTTCTCAGGGCGCATACTAAATCGCCCTACTATTCATGTAAAAATGGTCGAAATATATTATATAAGGTACTTGATACAAATAAGGCCTATGCTCAAATAAGGCCTGTAGTGCGGAAAAGTCATTTAAAATATATTTACATCAAAAATACTTCACACACGGATAGACGACAGTCCCACGACTCAGCAAACAGTGCGCGAGAGGCCCGCTAGCGCTCGCAGCGACACTCGTGGCCGGTCGTTTGTGACGAACGAGCGTTTTCATTGCGCGTTATTAATTTGTCGTAATTTCTATCGAATTTTAATACTTTATTCTTTGAAGTTTTGCTTTAAGTAATGTATACGGATCACAATCTAACTCATCAAAAAGATAACTAAAACTTTAAATTGTAATTTTTAGAATATGTGAATTAAATACTGCTTATATCATTTATGAAGTACAATGTACTAAATAAAGCCTACTTTTAAAATAGGCTTTATTTGCTGACCCTAGGCCTTAATAGGAATTCTGAAATATTGAAACAGATACTGACTCACGTCATTCCTATCTCCCGCCACACCTGACCATCGAGTATTTTCATCTGCCTCCCCCATATAACACGTACACCACCTCGAATAAATATTAATAACCAATATTGTCTCGAAAATTATGGTACTTATTAAGTTTCAAGGCCTTATTCAGTTACCTCGTTTAATTAAAGCCTGTGAAAAAAAATATATTCTTCAATATCTAATAATATTTTTGAGAAGATATGTTAATTTTCTAATTTTTGTTTGTTTGGATACCTTTTTTTATATAGTATTCTCTATTTCTTGTTAATATGGGACTTTAAGTCTGACTAACAATTTAAGCATAATATTTAGTAAAATAACTTACAAAGTTGTTCAAGGATCTCATGGAAGCACTTGATAAAAGGCTCAGAAATATATATTTTTATAGATTAATACTCTAATAACAATATTCCTATAATTTAAGGATATAGGCTTTGTTCAATGTTTTAAAAAGGCCAAAGGCTAAGGTTCCAGAATTACCTCTTTTTGAGTAATTTCTGATAAAAGATTACAATATGTTTTGTTAATTACTTAAAATATATGAACCAAAGAATAATGCCTCGCTTTTATTTATCACCTTTTCCAATAATTTATCAAGATTTGAGCGTTTGAAATTAGGTAGGCCTTATTTGTATCACTTACCTTAATTATTATATTTTAAAGAATATAAAAGCTGCCAATATAGTGTGCAAAATGCTACGATATTAACACGTATAATTAATGAAAGGTTATCTATGTATAATAATTTTGGGTACATAACAGTATCGGGAGATTCAGGTATAAACTAAATTAACGACTACCGGAGAGGAGACATTAAGCACCCCTGTCTTAAAACTAGTATATTTATTTGTCGTAATTTGTCGAGCGTTGGTTGTATCTTTCTTCCTCCGAATGCGTTCTCTTTCTTTCTTCTACGCCGACTGTAAAATCTTCAGAGCTCATCTTAGAGTAATCAAGCTGTACCTACACGTAATTTCAAGACACCCTGTATATTCGTCTAAATAATATTTAATATCCACCTAATTAGTTTTTGTAATTACATATACCAGATGGTTCATCTCAAAGAACAAATTTGAATTAGTATGGTAAGCAAGTAATTTCCGGGTTGTTGTGCCGTGGTCCTGTCTTCCTCCTTTACTAGACGTTTCGCCAGTCTCGACTGCTGGCATCCTCAGTAGCAACATGAGCAGCAGAAATCTACTGAGGATGCCAGCAGTCTAAACTGGCGAAACGTCTAGTAAAGGAGGAAGACAGGACCACGGTACAACAACTCGGAAATTACTTGGTTGCCATACGAACGCCGGCCGTGAAAGCCTATGATCATCAAATTTCTTTAAATTGCCCACATTTAATTTTAGACCGATAATATGAAATTGAAAATAGCGAATTATGCATAAAGGCTGCAAAATATGGTAATTAACGTACCCTTCTTTTTTCCTATGTACCTTTATAGTCTCCATTTTATGATTTTTTTTACAAAGTAATTATTTTCTCGACGCAAAATTTTAAATACCTACTAATAAATAGCAAACTGATTGTCTGTTGTCGTGCAAACCACAAATATTCGATAACAGAATGGCGACAATTACGTTGACAACTTTTGCGCATTATGTTCCAGTCTTCGCGGGTGAGATTATTAAATTTAATACACAATTTTACACAGCATAAATAAAAATCTCGAGACGCCGTTCTGCGGTCAGAAAACAATATATTTTATTGTAATCGTAACAGTTTTATGACGCTTTAGTGTTACGACGTGAAGACAGGAACATAAAAGTTTCAAATGGGCGAAGTTCGCGTCATACATCATTCCGTCATGCAGTTTAAAGGAAGAATTATTATTTGAAAGCTACATCGTAGGTGTTACTATTAATAAGAACGCCTAGAATGGGATTTCCATTCTACACTAAAGCTAAATGTCCCAAATTGGTGATATTATCTAGACTATACAGGGTTATTCACGCTATACGGCACGGAATATTATGGCCAAAATATGAAAATTTCAAAAACTTTAACTTTTGGGCTATATAGGGGTCTATTATGGTTACCTTTTAAAAATTATTTTCATATTATACAGGGTGTTACAAATGCCCCAAAAGTATCAAAGTTATGTTTTTTTGAATGGAACCCCCTGTATATTATTGCATTCATGGATTCTTCGATCAAAATAAGTGTTTGTTTTGATAAGGTTTATAACACCTAAACCTTAAGGTATTTTAAATAATTTGAATTTTATCAAAATCTAACCTTTTTTCATGTTTCAAGTACTTAAGAATTATTTAAGTTATGTAAGCGAAATTTACAATGAAGTGTAACAATAGATCATATTTTATATCCCAATTATAATAAACTCGTCATCTTATACAGGGTGTCCAAAAATTAATACTACTTAAGTAAGAACTTTAAGGGGTTGTAACTTGATTAATTTAAATGGAACGCCATATTTTTTTACATTTCAGGAGATGTATTTTTTTATTACCTATCGATTGGTATTCGGGTGTTCATCAGCTAAGTCTTCGCGTTTTCTCAGGAAACGCTAAATAATTGTTTTATGCGCCATTTGGAGTTTTTTAAATAAATGTTCCAATGTATCTAGTTGCCTTTGGTGTTTATTGTCAGATGTTAATATTTATTATTGAAGTGTTGCTTATTCATAATGAAAATTTATTCGAAAGAGGAGCGTATTGATATGATTTTTATCCTTGGGGAATGTTATAAGAATTGTTTATTGGCTTCTCGGGTTTATGCTCAAAGATTTCCCGAAAGAAAACATCCTAAGCCAGCCGTTTTTGAAAAATTATTAAAACAATTTCAGGAAAGCGAAAATATCACTTATAAAAAACCCATTACAGGAAAATCAGTCACTGAAGATGAAGAAAGTGTTTTTATGGTAGTTGGTTCAGTTATTGAAAATCCCAATATTAGTCAAAATCAGATTTCCAAAAATACGAACAGTAGCCAACCAAGTATTTCAAGAATTCTTAAAAAGCATAGTTTTTATCCTCATAAAATCCAGCTTTGTCAAGAATTTTACGGAAATGATTTTGATAACCGAACTGAATTTTGCATGTGGGTTCTGGATAGTGTCAGAAAATGAAATTTTTTTCGATGGAGTGTTATTTAGTGATGAATGTACTTTTCATAACAATGGTCTCGTGAATAGACATAACTTTCACTACTATTCTGATTCAAACCGGCATAAATACAGAGTAATGAGAAATCAGAATAGGTGGTCCGTTAATGTATGGGGTGGAATACTGGGCCCGTATTTAGTCGATCCGTATTTTTTTGTTATGTTTTTTATGTTATGATGTTTCTAGAATTTCTTTTACACCAACTTCCAATATTATTGGAAGAAGAGCCTTTTAATATTAGAAGTACCATGTGGCTTCAACTGGATGGAGCTCCGCCTCATTATCACCGTGAGGTTCGGCAATTTTTAAGTGCCCACTTTCAAAATAGGTGGATTGGAAGAAGCGGATTTAAAAATTGGCCCCCCAGATCCCCGGACTTAACACCAATAGATTTCTTTTTGTGGGGATACATAAAAGGAATTGTCTATAATACGCCTCCGACAACTCCACAAAATATAAAAATGCGCATAACAGACGCTTTTGAAAGTGTTACCCCGCAAATGTTATCCAATGTTAGCAGTGGTTTCGAAAAAAGAATTTACAAGTGTCTGGAAAACGATGGTCGACATTTCGAACACCTATTGTAAATATTTTATTTGTATTATGTTATACTTAATTGGTTAATATATTTATTTATTTATTTATGATTTAAAACATTTAATTGAAAAATTCCAAATGGCGCATAAAACAATTATTTAGCGTTTCCTGAGAAAACGCGAAGACTTAGCTGATGAACACCCGAATACCAATCGATAGGTAATAAAAAAATACATCTCCTGAAATGTAAAAAAATATGGCGTTCCATTTAAATTAATCAAGTTACAACCCCTTAAAGTTCTTACTTAAGTAGTATTAATTTTTGGACACCCTGTATAAGATGACGAGTTTATTATAATTGGGATATAAAATATGATCTATTGTTACACTTCATTGTAAATTTCGCTTACATAACTTAAATAATTCTTAAGTACTTGAAACATGAAAATTAGGTTAGATTTTGAGAAAATTCAAATTATTTAAAAAACCTTAAGGTTTAGGTATTATAAACCTTATCAAAACAAACACTTATTTTGATCGAAGAATCCATAAATGCAATAATATTCAGGGGGTTCCATTTAAAAAAATATAACTTTGATACTTTTAGGGCATTTGGAACACCCTGTATAATATGAAAATAATTTTAAAAGGTAACCATAATAGACCCCTATATAGCCCAAAAGTTAAAGTTTTTGAAATTTTCATATTTCGGCCATAATATTCCGTGCCGTATAGCGTGGATAACCCTGTATACCCTTTTAAAATTTAGAATTGCATGTAGTTATAATTCTAGACTATAGCAATCAATCAATAGAGACAAATTATGTTTTATTTCAGTTTCTACTAAATTTAAATTCTATTGATAAATAATAGTATAAAGCCATCATACTCAATCATGAAAAATAATATTTTATCCTAAAGATTATACGAGGATGGATCAAATATAAACGAGCTTTTGTTCATAAAAATTGAAAATTTTCACAGCAACACCAATTTCTTTATTTTTCGACATACCCCTTGTTTGATTATACATTTATCCCAACGGATTTGCAGTTTTTTCATTTCGTTTTCATAAAAGGAAGCAGGGCGGGAGTCTATCCAGTTGCGCACAAACGCCTCCACATGTTCATCAGTCTGAAATCGCTCGCCTCCTAGTGATTCTTTGAGGGGCCCAAACATATGGAAATCACAAGGGGATAAGTTTGGGCTATATGGATGGTGCTCCGACTGAGTCTAGTGCATTTCACTGATTTGGGCCTGCGTTAAAGCTGCGATGCGAACCCGAGCAGCTTTTTGATCTTCACTCAGCAACTTTGGGACCCAACGAGCTGAAATTTTTCGGAATCCCAAGTTTTTCGTTATGATTGTGTGGACACTCCCATAGCTGATGCCAAGTTCAACAGATATCTGAAGCACAGTGGCGTGGTGGTCTCCTTCAATAAGGTTTCTAACGCGTGCAATGTTAACCTGCGATATGCTGGTGCGCGGACGACGAGGATGATTTACATTTTCGACACGATTATGCCCTTCGTTAAATTCTTTGCACCAAACTTTTAACCGTTGCTACGAAAACGTTTCATTTCCGAACTGTGCTTGCAATCTGCGCACAATTTCAGCTGGTTTCACGTTTTCACGTGTAAGAAACTTAATAATAATCCGTTGCGCAATTCTGCTATGCATCTCTTTCTCACTCATTGTGAAAGCTACTAACCAAGAAAATAGCAATACAACAAATTGTTTCCGTGCCACCTAATATCCACACTTCAGGTTCTTAACGCCGGTATGCGCCTTAAACAACTATCCGGCGCCCAATTTAAAAAGGCTCGTTTATATTTGATCCGCTCTCGTAGAATAAAGTGGGACACGCATATGGAATATCTAGTCAACAAGACCAAATACTTAATCTTTTTCTTCCGCAAACTCTCGCTAAGATCATGAATTCTGAAACCCTTAGAATGATCTACTATGCCCTTTTTAATAGTGTAGCAAGCTATTGCATTATTGCTTGGGGAGGAGCCTATCAGAATGCTTTGACTTTACTAAAAAAATACAAATCATTTAACATCAGATAGAAACCCACTAAACATTGATCAGATGTTTGCTTTAGAGTCTTTGAATTATCATTTTGACAATTTACAAGAACTTTACATTGCTTCAGCAAGTAAAAGCAGAAATAAGAATCTTTCTTTACCAATCCATCACAAATCTGTAAGCAGTAAGAGCAGTAATATCAAAGCAGTAAGAGCAGTAATATCAAAGCAATTAGTTTATTTAATCGATTACTTAAAGACCTTAAAATACTTAAAGGAAAGAGTAAAAAAAGTTAGAAAAAGTCTGGATCAGGAATAATTTTTGATTTTCTTTTCAATGTTAATCCCAACCAGTAGTCTTGGATTAATTTTTCTTTCTTGGTTTAATTTTTCTGTATTGGTTTAATTTTTCTGTAATGTAATAACTAGCACAGTATTTTCAGTTCTGTTTAAGTCTTGATTTAGTTATTTTCTAAGGATACATTTAAGTTTTACTTAGTTTTACTTAGTTAAGTCAGTCCCAGCAACAGGTGATTTTTCACCTCTGTGGATATTACTTTTGTAATATGTATCTATTGTTTTTGTACTACTAAAATTAACTTAAATTAAATTAAATTTTTTATACTATAAAAGTTGGTAGGTAATAATCTACAGTACAAAAATCTTTCTGTGAATCAAAATTGTAACACACTTGGTACCCCTCGAATGGCTTTGTTCTGATTATCTACTATATGTATATTAGTTTTAAATTATGAAAAAGTCTAAAACGTGATTATTGATTTAAGAATACCTATTTGCTGGTCATAGGGAATGGGCGACTGTTCATTGATTTTGCAATTGATCCTGCAGTCAGCAGAAGCAGCCATGTTGATGTGGCCTTTTATTTATTATTGTGAAATATGTTTTATTACATATTGTGATAAAGAAGAGCGAATATTATATGGTGTTTTTAATGATTTAATAAATTAAAAATGTTATAAAATATATAACACTTACAAACTAATTAAAAATATACTGTATTAAAACTACTTGCCTAACCAACTATCAAATAACTAGGGGCGTTGATAATGAAAGGGACTTTTAATAGGACATTAGGATGAGTGATAGCTGTCACCCGCTACACCACCCTAGCCCTCCTCACTCGCTTGCTTGATCTTACTGCCGATTTACTTTCTTTTCTGATTAACTTGTTCTGTTATAATGACCCACATAGTGCTCTTTTAGTTACCCCCAAACGAAATTTCGCAAGTTGGTGACGGCCTACATATACCGTGCAGATGTCGAAGTTCCAGGCGGCGGTTCCGTGTTTCCTAAAATCAACACGTTGCATATTTAAATTAGAACAAATATAGGTAATTAATGAAATAAAATACAAAGGAAAATTTTATTTTGGAAAAATATGAGCACTATATGACAATATTATTATCACAATTTGTAAAAATACAATTACTTATCAATATGTTGTTGTTGTTGTTATTGTTGTGTCATTTTACGATAACACTTTTTATCAAGTAAAAGTCGTGCCCAGTCAGCATTCACTACGATTTAGGCAAAATCAGATTGCCTCACTTATTGAGATAATTTTTCTGTTGAAAAATAATAATCTTTTAATTATTCATTTTACTTTATTTATCTCCACTTCATATCCGTCTGCAAATATGTGTGTATGTACAAATGCAACCTGAATGATTCACACCATCACAGTTTTTTGTATTAATAAATAATAATGAATGATTATTTTTCATTTATTGCAAAAAAACCTAACTTTCAATTTAACAAAACCCTTAAACTCTTGCTTTTCCTTAAAAAAAATAGAATATATAGATATGTGGGGATGAAAGTGTCTTAAAATGGGAGTCACGACCCTCAGGTGGATTGCAAAAAATGCATTTAAAGGGACGCTTAAAATTGCAAATTGTATGCGGTAGATAAGACAGACTTTGAGTCATTCTATGGGGTGGTTCTTTAAATTTTTGTAAGTGTTAAGAGAGCTCATAGCCAACAAGTTCAAAATAGCTGGTAATGACTTATTCGAATTATTATTATTATTGAATGTATATGTCGAATTTTAAAGCAATTGTGATTAAAACAAAGAAATAGGAATGTTTCCGTAAAATTTATTATGTCGGCACTATTCCTTGAAGAGTAAAAATTTATAGCTGTTTATATATGGGGTTGTAAGAGCAAGGGAAAAATGTAAGAGATTAAACTTTATATAAGATATGTGGGAAATTGAAATATTAAAGTCTAATTGATTATTGATTTTTTCTTTTTCATAAAATTAATAAAAATATGCAATTGCGCCTCTATTTTAAGTTTTAGTAATCCTACCCTTGAAAATGTCTATATATACCAGATATTTTTAAAAGAAAAAATAATTTTGTAAAAATATTCCGCTGTCGAAAGTTTTGAATTTTGTTAAATAATTCTTTCTATCCACACTTCTATCCCTTTTCTCAGCACTTCTATCCACCTTATCGCTACTTCTGCCTCTTTTGCCTTTACTTCTGTTTTTCTTTTACTTATATTTTCACGTTCTTTACCTTTCTTCTCTCTACCTATACCTGCTAACAGCTTCTGAACTTCGATTACGTTTTTGAGCGTGTGAACGACTGCAGTTGTGCAATATTACGCGACCTATAGTCCAGTCAAATTAGCATGAAAAAGGGGGTTTGCTTCGGATTTGAAGTATATGCCGGAAATCTTATGAAAATATTTTTGAAAGTCATCTAAAATCGCATATAGTGGAGTTTGGAGGGTAACCTCAATTATTTAAAAAAATAGCTTTTTTATTTTGCGTTTTTTCCCCTTCTCGGTCCAATAACTCGAAATCTATCACCCTTAGCGTGAAAATGCCCTAGTACCAAAATAATCCTTATAAAATTTCCTACAAGATGCGTACATTTTAAAATTAAAAATTTTTTATTTTACTGTTTTTATTATAAAAAACGGCAAAAATTTACTCTGAAACTAATTGATTTTTTACAAATACTGAAAGTAGATAAAAATTAAATAAACTCGAGTTTTGAATACCTCTAATTATGTATAATAAGTGTAAAAAATTTATTCCAAATCGGTCGGCTAGTTTTTGCAAAATTAATTTGTTAAGTAAATTGTTTAAAACGATATTACGCGCAAAATACAAAATTTAAACCTTAGCAAATTTTTTTACACGTAGTACTGGTGTTATGCTTTAATTCTTGGTAATTTTTTTATTTTTGTTTTTTTCGTTACAACTAAGAATTTTTAAAAAAATCTAATTATAAACAATGCAACTTTTTATCAACAAAAATGAATTTTTTTGTAAAATAAATAATGGGATTAATAGATCTTTTATTTATCTTCAATTTGCGCACAATCTCGTCACGATCGGTCAATTAGAACTCGAGCAATAGCCTTTCAAAGTTTATGTTAATTTACGGATAAACAATTGCAAATTTTACAATTAAAAAAATCTTAGCAGGTAGTCAAAACTGTTTACTATCCAGCTGTGAAAATACATTTTTGTTCATATTTGCAAATCATTACTTAAAAAATCATTGATCATTAACTTAATCTAGAAAAAGTTTATTATTATTATTATTATTATATTGACAATGTAATATATAATAATAACAATATTATACATAATTAGAGGTATTCAAAACTCGAGTTTAATTAATTTTTATCTACTTTCAGTATTTGTAAAAAATCAATTAGTTTCAGAGTAAATTTTTGCCGTTTTTTTATAATAAAAACAGTAAAATAAAAAATTTTTAATTTTAAAATGTACTCGTCTTGTAGGAAATTTTATAAGGATTATTTTGGTACTTGGGCATTTTCACGCTAAGGGTGATTGATTTCGAGTTATTGGACCGAGAAGGGGAAAAAACGCAAAATAAAAAAGCTATTTTTTTAAATAATTGAGATCACCCTCCAAACTCACTTGCGCTCCACTATATGCGATTTTAGATGATTTTTAAAAATATTTTCATAAGATTTCTAGCATATACTTAAAATCCGAAGCAAGAATGCTAATTCGACTAGACTACTATGACGGCGATTGCAGGACGTTTACTGCGGAGGTTGAATCTGCCACGTATTCTGGATCTTTGACGATAAAAGTACCTGGGAGGCCTACGACGACCGAATCCATCATTAGTCTCATCCCTTCATTGTCCCTCCTCTTCTTTTCCAACCTACTAGGTTTCTATATCCCATACTTTGTTACTTTTTAAATAATTTTTAAGTGTTATACCGAATAACTCTCCTTATGAAAAATTTAAGAATTTAACAAAAAGAAAATAGATTGCAAAAATATTAAGGGTCCACCAGTTCAAATATTTTAGAGTTTGGTGTAACTAACTGTAAATAACTCAGATCCAAGGATACAAGATTAACTAATTAATATTTTGAGGGCCTTTGTATTTGCGAAGTATTTATTTTTAACTTATATAAGTGAAACGAATTCATTTTCAGCAAATATATAAATTGGTTTACGTTTCATAAGATTGATGAAAAGCTTCAGTTATATCAATTTATACAGGGTTGCTCATTAGTGCGTCAAAGGTCAATATAACCTTTACTAAATCAGATTGGAGAATTTTTTTTATGAGAATGATACAGTATCAAAAGACGCATATTTTAAAAATAGTTTGACATATACAGGGTGAATCACTAACTCGGAGCACGTTCCAACATATTTTTTTTAAATGAAACACCCTGTATATATATTTCTTCATAATCCACTTAAAATTGTTTTTTCAATGACACAAAGATTTTTGGGTTTGGATGTTGCATTGTTGAGTTAATAATGAAAATGTAAAAAAAATTGGTTGCAACAGGGTTTGGCTTTTTAGTTCAATGCACGAGTATTACGATTAGTTGAGATGAAATATTTAGTAGTTATGCTGCTAACGGATGTAATAAACCTAAAAAATAATAAAATCATAATTTTATTATACAGGGTGTTTTTTACGGTGCAGTCAATTGAGCAACCTTCAAAGAGCGATTTCTCCATTTTTTCAAATGAAACACCCTGTATATTATTGAATTTTTGGAATGATGCGTTAATTCTGCTTAATGTTTCTTTATAATATTTTATACATAAACCTCGTAATTTCAGAGATATTTCACTTTTTTCATTATTTCCAGCTGATTATTTGTTTTTGATTTGATCTAGTGTGCTGATCGGTCAGATTTGACAAGTTGGCACAAGCAAATCATAAATGAATAGGTAATGTGCCTAATACATCTAATAATTTAATACGTTAAGCGTGCTGTATTAGTGACTATTACAATTATTTTTGCATTATTGTCATTGTCGTATCATACCAGTTTGATTCGGTTCGTAGTTTTCCTGAACAATTTTTGCTTGTCAGATATTACTAGGGATTTTAGTTAAGTCGGTATTATGCAGTTTGAGAGAAACGAACTCGTTGATATGATTTTCATTATGGGATCAGCTGAACAAAATTGTTTGTTAACTCAGCGAATGTATGCACAGAGATATCCTAATAGAAGACAAACTTCAGTTAGCAGTTTGGAAAAACTTAAGGAAAGGTTCACTAGGACAGGAAATGTCAGTTATGAGAAATGTGAAAGGAAAAAGAGAACAAGTGACGAAGAAAATTTAAATGTACTATCCGTAATTGAAGAGCCATCTACTAGTTCGACAAAAATATCAAAGAAATGAATGTACCACGATCTACTGTAAGCAAGATATTGAAAAATAATAAATATCATGACTACAGTATCTCCTTTCATCAAGAACTGTTGGAGCCCGATTTCGAGACTAGAAGGATATTTTGCGAATGGGGATTGGAAACTGAAAGGATAACACCCAATTTTTTCCAAAAAGTGTTATTTACTGACGAATTTACATTTACTCTGAGTAGTATCCCGAACCGTCATAATCTTCATCATTATGCAACTGAAAACCCAAAAATACTGAGATCGGTTGATAAGCAGATACAATGGATAGTAAATGTTTGAGGTGGTAGTATGGGAAACTTTTTAATTGGACCACATTTCTTTCATGAACGTTTAAATGGTGCACAATATTTGTATTTCTTGCAACATGATTTACCTCGGCTTCTGCAAAACGTTCCTCCTGTTTTAAGGGAAAATATGTGGTTCCAACACGATGGTGCTCCAGCACATTTTGCGTTAATTGTCAGAGGGTTCATGAATCAACAATTCGGAGATAGATGGATAGGTCGCGGTGGTCCTATCAGTTGGCCACCTAGATCGCCAGATTTGACGAAACTCGATTTTTTTCAATGGAGCCACATAAAAAATATTGTATACAAGACTCCTCCAACTACAGCAGACGACATGAGGCAACGTATAATCTATGCCTTTGAAACAGTTTCCGTTGAGATGTTACAAAGAGTGCATAGATCCTTTCTGTCAAGGGTGCAAATGTGTTCCAATCACAATGGAGGACACTTTGAACATTTACTTTAAATAGTAAACGATATTAAACTTTTACCATCTATTTATTTATTTACGTTTTAATTGTCTCAACTTACCAAATCTGACCGATAAGCACACTAGATCAAATAATAAGTTGGTAATAATGAAAAAAGTGAAATATCTCTGAAATTACGAGGTTTATGTATAAAATACTATAAAGAAACATTAAGCAGAATTAACGCATCATTCCAAAAATTCAATAATATACAGGGTGTTTCATTTGAAAAAATGGAGAAATCGCTCTTTGAAGGTTGCTCAATTGACTGCACCGTAAAAAACACCCTGTATAATAAAATTATGATTTTATTATTTTTTAGATTTAGTACATCCGTTGGCAGCATAACTACTAAATATTTCATCTCAACTAATCGTAATACTCGTGCATTGAACTAAAAAGCCAAACCCTGTTGCAACCAATTTTTTTACATTTTCATTATTAATTCAACAATGCAACATCCATCATTGAAAAGACAATTTTAAGTAGATTGTGAAAAACAAATAATATATAGGGTGTTTCATTAAAAAAAATATGTTGGAACGTGCCCCGATTTAGTGATTCACCCTGTATATGTCAAACTAATTTTAAAATATGCGTCTTTTGATACTGTATCATTCTCATAAAAAAAATTCTCCAATCTGATTTAATAGAGGTTATATTGACCTTTGACGCACTAATGAGCAACCCTGTATACTGTGTAACCGAGGTCTAGTGTCGTGCAGTTTCAAATTTAATAATTTAGTATTTCTGTCGGTACACCCTTCTACTACTAGGTCACTGTTTTGGCTCCTATATGACCATACAAAAAAGAGAACAGAGAGATACGTGATAATGCGGTACAATTTCTAAATTATTATTGGTCAGTGCTGTATACGGGTGAAATACTATTTTATTTACATGTATTTTTTAATACCTATTGATAATATTGATAATATTTTACAAATTTTTAAAAAGTTATTCAACAATTTATAATCTGAAATGTTTTTTTTTTTATTTTTTGTTTGTCTTTTTAATCAAATCTTGGATGTGTATCAATTATTATTTTTGCATATGTTCTTTGCTGATTTACCGGGTAGATTCAGAAAGTTGTGAGCCTTATTGCATCTATTAACATTTTTCTACCGTTCAGCATAATAATTCTGTGAGTATTCACGAAACTGTTTTATTTATTTGTGTCTCTTTCGGCTTTGGATTTCAATATTAAATATGAGGCCTATATTATACCCTATTATATATATTATATCTTCCCAAACGAGACCTCAGGTAATTGTGGCGTTATGAGTTTCCTACAAAGTAGAATGTCACTGAACATTGTTTTCTAGCGATAATAATTGTTATAGGTACTTATTTTATGGTACGCATCTCACATTTGCTGGGATAAGAACGTGATTCTTTTCCCACGCAAGCACTAGGCTAAGCTGGGACATCCCAGACATTTTACATTTCATTTAATATAGTTAGGTATTTTTGCATTTTTCGTGCCTTTTATTTCTCCTAATTTACGTTAATAGCCAGAGAATATTCGAAATCCACGAACAACGTAGGGGAAGCTTTTGACGATTACACAGGCCTGAGTTGGTTTCACTTACTACCTTAATACGTAAAGAGACATATATTCATACAAACAATAAATCTACTCGAAAAAGACCCTACCGGGGTCTGAAAGGTGGGCGTGGTTTAGGTTTATCAAAAATCTCATTTCTTATAAAGCTCTCATTTGAACCTCACAAGAAGAAGAAATGGCAATAATAATTATTTCAAGTTTGTTAAAACGCAATAATCAAAGATATTAAACTACAAGGATGTACGCTCGGGGCCTAATGAAGGCAGAAGACCTAATGACATGTGTTGTATGCGCCACCTTTTTTCATCTATCTCTGTCGTTGTCGTTAGGTAAGAAATGTTTTCAACTTTCACCAACTTTGAACTTAGAATGAATAGAAACATAGAACTTAAAAAACTTTTGGGTGTTTCATTTCCAACCAATATTGGTGGGCGGGCTGCACCTTCCCCCCCCCCACCCGACCTGCCCTCTTGTGCAAAGTTGGAGGGGTAGGGCGGAAGGCCCCCTTCAGATTCCTTCAGGAATCGTGGGAATGGGTGGGTGATGGTTGGGGGAAGAAAGGTGAGACGTACGAAATGAAGACAGAAGAGAAGTGAAAGATTATCTGTGGAATATTACTACCCCAAAATTTGCCTAAATGATCCAAGGAAACTACAGAAAAGCTTGGACCAGAGTAGCCAGCTCCGGAATCGAACCGGTGACCTCCCGAATGCTAAGCAATGGTCTAGACGACTAAACCATGCCGCTCAGAAACATAATCCTGCTCATTGCTAAGTATAAGCTCCATCTCTAGCGAATCTCGTACAGTTCGCAGCTGAATTGGTATTGTCACTTGAACATTCGACCTACCTTCTTTATGACAATTGTTTTGCACGAATCACAGCATAGAAATGTACCATATCTATCACATCTTAGTATCATTGGCATTATCTTTTTGCGGGAACTTTTAATATCGTTTACACAATAATCCATTTTTAAAATCAGACCACTATCGCTTGGAATGTTTGAAATTATGAAAATGTTCAGGAGAGGTCTTAACGAAAATTAATGCTTTTTAGAAAATGTAAATACTTTGTATTTTAAATTAATTGGTGTAAGCTACAGCAATGTCTGCAACAGTACAATTCGTGCATTTATTTAACTTTTGATAGTATGCTTTTAATTAGAAAATTACTTACGTCTACGACATTTACAGTTCATATACAGTACAACTATCAAAAAATAACCTTTACAAAATCACACATGTTGATATGTAGGCGGTAGCCCTTTTGATTTAATTTACTACTTCACTTTTTCACGGACCATACGTGTTATTACTTATTCGTTAATAAGGTCGCCACACGCTAGATGGATCTGTCACTGCTTGTACCCGTTCACTGTCTTCGATGCCAACTTCCGCACCAGGCGCATGAGTTATAGGTCCGGACGCATGCGTAACATTACCGGTCCCACTAACTTCCACTTCGTTGCTACTAGATGGCACGCCTCCAATGTCCGTACCGTTGTCCCTAGAGGGCGCTAACGATATAGAGTCATTAGTTAAGTATTGGTCTAATTTATCACTATTCCCATGTAAATGGAAATGAATTTGGGGATGAGGATATAACACCATCGTCGTGCTGCCAGTGTTTAGGTAGGGCTGTTGATTGTTGTTTGTTGGGCTGTAATAGTTGTAGTTGTTGGTGTAGCCGGTGTTTGAACCCCAATTGTTAGGATAGTAGGAATTGTTGTCGGGGTAACGAGGAGTTGAACAAAACATGTCTAGGTCTGGTCCTGTAGGGGGTGGTCCAGGGGCCCCAATCGGTTTTGTGTTGTTGAATACACTGGGTGAAGTAAGTGGTGTGTTGATAAACTCCTGCTGGGGGGCTTCAGGAAGAACTGAAAATACAAACATAATTTGTCAAGATATTTTAATTGTTTTATTTTACAAATATGCACGTGTTTTAAAGTTTTAATTAGCTTCGACTTTATCGTAAGTGTGTCACTAAAAATGAATTACATTTTTTATGAACGAGCCGTAAAGTTAATTCAGTAATCCGTGCTCTCTGCAATTAATGATGGACCAAACAAATATTTTATGTGTTTAAAATCAAATGACTATTGATTTTATATTCAATAAATAATTAAATAAATTGAGATATAATGCATATAGATTATGTTTCATACCAAACTTTTATAGTTTTTAAATAATATTTTTACTTTTTTAAATGCAATATAATAGGTATTTTTTGATGTTGTTGAACAGTTGTTGTATATAGGAATATATTTTTAGCGTATTGTTGCACCTGCGACCATACATTGTTCATGAAATTATTGACTAATCATGTGAAGAATACCAGACACAAGTTTGAGCCAACCGAGCTAATAAAAGAGGTGGGTCACGTAATAAAGTTGTTAGTTTCGAATAATTTCTGTGGCAAATTCCTTGAAGGATATTGAGTATCGATGTAACAGTTTACGGGTGTCGTGAATTTGAAGTATTCGTGTTAGTTGCTCATTTTGTTACTAACCACAATTTTCCACTGTTGATGTAAACACAATTCTAATTTTGTACTCATATAAGATAAAAATACAAGGGATGTAACTGTATGTGTTAACGAAAAATAATACTGAGCTCATTATGTCATTGTTACAAGGACAAAATAATGCCGATCCTGTACTGACCCCCATATGAATATTCTTATTGAAATTGAAACTTAGAGATCCATAATTCACTTATAAAAATATTTAAAAATAAAACAGGTAAAAAGTTTCACCAATTTAATAAAAACCTGACATGTTTCGGTCACATGACCATTATCAAAGGTAAGACTAATGTCTATATTAAAGGCTTAAAACTTATACACGCAATTTATACCTTACAACATAAAACGAGAGGGGAGTCTACGAAACTTAATTCTAGTTGGTTGTTGATCAAATCCATATTTTGTGCTAAAGCTTTTCTTAATTCATACTGTGACGTGTTCGGTCACAGAAAACACAATTAACAAAACAAAACAACGAGTTTATTTAATTACTAAAATTAATTTGACTACACTACAGTTATGAACAAGTCCGCACAATTTATTTCACTAAAAGTTTCTTTTTAATCGCCGTTCCGGTAGACACTATTTATCGCTCTCTATGAACACTATCACCTCTATGGTTCGCCTGTATCGCCTATCGATCGCTTTGCATCAGCTGTTACTGTAAACTGTCAACTAACTCGGTGTGAGTGTCTCGTCCGCTTTTATAGTCTTCTCAGCCTTTTTCTAGGGTATTCTACAGCCGTCTAGTAATTCAATTGTTTTCCCATTGATCTTTGCTGGTGTTTTCTAGATGTATCAGGAAAGCCGAGAATATTCCTTATGTAATCAGGGAAGATGTTCATTAATTATGTTCACACCAACTTAATTGGCAAGTACTCGTAACACTGCCCCCTTCTTAGAATTGATCGTCCCGATCAATGTCTTGACCTTTGTAGGGCGCCAGGCGGTCCAAGTGTACAACTTTCATCTTGGCCTTTGGTCCTCTCTGAATACGGTAGACCACGTCATTCAGTCTTCTGACCACGGTGTAAGGTCCTTCCCAGGCTCGCTGTAGCTTCGGTGAGCGTCCTTTCCGACGGACAGGATTGTAGAGCCACACCTGGTCCCCTTCTCTGAATCCTGTGCTGTTGGCTCTCCGGTCGTACCTGGTCTTCATGCGGTCACTCCCTACTTGGATTTTGTTACGAACGGCTCTATGGGTGGTATCGAGTCGTTCCTCTAGCTGCTGTGCGTAGTCGGTAGCTGAAGGTCGCCGATCTTCTGGGTGTCCAAACCGGATGTCCATCGGTAACTTCAGCTCTCTTCCAAATAAAATGCTGGCTGGTGTTCTGCCGGTGGTCTCGTGAACCGCACTTCGATAGGCCAACAGGAACAAAGGTATATGCTGGTCCCAGTCTGTCTGATGATCGTTAACAACCATTTTCAAATTGGTTTCTAGCGTCGCGTTAAACCGTTCGACCATTCCGTCAGATTGTGGATGTAATGGAGTGGTCCTAGTTATTGCCAGCAGCTGTTGTTGGGAATGGTCCTGCTACGTCCAGAGCTATTCTCTCAAATGGGGCACCAACATTGTACTGTTTCATTCGCCCTCGGCTTCGAGTCTGAGGTCCCTTGGCTGACGCACACGTTGGACACTTCCTACACCAATTTTCGACGTCTCTTCTACACTTTAGCCAATAAAATCGCTCTCGCACCTTCTCCAACGTCTTTGTTACTCCGAAGTGTCCTCCACCAACACCTCCATGGACTTCTGTCAGCACCTCATTGACTCTGTTCTTCGGGAGAACTACTTGATGTCGAATTTTAGTTCCGTCAGGGCTTTCCCACACTCGTTTTAGTACCCCATTCTCGACGATGAGCGAATCCCATTAGGCCCAATAGCTCTTCGTGATGGTACTCGTACTACTAACATCTGCCCAGGTAGGTCGTGCTGTTTCTGCCTTTTTCCACCGCAGTATCGGTTTAATGTCTTCGTCGTTATCTTGGTCTTTCGCCAGGTCTTCGTTCTGCCAGTGTTCTTCAGGTTCCACCATCGTCTGACAGATCCGTGCCAAGTTGACTGGTTCCTTCTTTTCGGCGGCCATGCAATGTTTGCAGTTCTTCGAGCATGGTCTTCGCGAGAGGGCATCAGCGTTACCATGTTGTTTTCCAGCACGATGCTCGATGCTGAAGTCGTATACTTGTAGCCGCTGTAGCCATCGAGCCAGTTGTCCTTCTGGGTTTTTAAATTGCAGCAGCCATTTCAGGGACGCATGGTCTGTCCTTAACAGGAATTTTCGTCCGTAGAGATACTTATGGAAATGTTCGAAAGTTTTGACGACTGCCAGCAATTCTCTACGGGTCACGCAATAGTTTCGCTCCGGCTTTGACAGTGCCTTACTGAAGTAGCCAATGACTTTTTCTTTTCCTTCCTGCATCTGCGACAGTACACCACCAATTCCTACATTGCTGGCATCCGTATCGACAATGAAGTCTGTGTCGAACTGTGGGTACGTCAGTATTGGGGCTTGAGAAAGGGTAGACTTCAGTGTTTCAAAAGCTTGCTGACATCGTTCTGACCATTGGAAAGGGACACCATCCTCTGTTAACTTGTGGAGCGGTCGAGCTATATCTGCAAATCCCTTTACGAATCGTCGGTAATAGGAACACAGCCCCAAAAAGCTTCTCAAGTCGTGTTGGTTCTTCGGGACAGGCCAACTTCTCACAGCTTTAGTCTTGTCAGGATCAGTTCTTATTCCTTCTGAGGTGATAACGTGGCCAAGATATTTCACCTCCTTACAAAACAGATGGCATTTCTTGGGAATGAGTTTCAACTTGGCTGCTGAAAGCTTCTTGATCACTTCTTCGACATTCTGGAGGTGGTCTTCGAATGTCTTTCCCAGTACTATCACGTCGTCTAGGTACACCAGACAAACCTTCCAATTGAGTCCTTGTAGCACATTTTCCATAAGTCGCTCGAAGGTGGCGGGAGCGTTACATAGTCCAAATGGCATAACGTTAAAGTGCCACAGCCCGTAACCAGTCGTGAATGCGGTCTTCTGCTTGTCTTGTGGATCCAGTTCAACTTGCCAGTATCCACTCTTCAAATCCAACGTTGAAAACCATTTGGCACCAACCAAACTGTCAAGGGTGTCGTCGATTCTGGGTAAGGGATAGCTGTCCTTTAAGGTTACGTCGTTGAGCTTCCTGTAGTCAACGCAAAACCTGGTCGATCCATCCTTCTTCCTAACCAACACTATCGGAGAAGCCCAAGCACTTTGTGATGGTTCGATTACCCCCTGTTCTTCCATGTTCTTCACCAGGTTGTTGACTTCTTCTTGCTTAGCCCATGGAACTCTTCTAGATGGTTGTTTAATAGGACGAGCTGATCCCGTGTCTATACGGTGGTATGTCAGATTCGTTCTCCCAAAGTCGTTGTCAGAGAGGGCGAAGGCGTTTCGATACTTGTTGAGCAGTTCTTCGAACTTTCTAATTTGTTCGCTGTTAAGGTTTGTGGCCGAACGCTGCACTAAGTCTCGAAGAACGGTTGGAAGCGGTTCGCTCTCTGCCCTTGTGGATTCAGCTTCGACTTCGCATTGGAGGATGGACACCACGGGTTCAAGGACTCCTACTTCCATTCCTTTACACACTTTCTGTTCGAAGTCCTTCAAATTGACCACTCTGACAGATGCGTTCGGCGTCCCAGTTCGAATCAGTGTTCGTCCTATCAGTATGGCTTTCTGTGTCAAATCCGGGTTTTTGGCTTCTACTATCCCCACCAAACCATCCGCACCTTCGCCGTCGATGTTTATTTTGAGAACTACCTCGGATCTAGCAGGTAGTAATCGGTCTTCTGCTACGATGACCTTTCGAAGACCGTACTCTTTGGTGGGTTTTGTCATCACCAACTCTTCCTTGCCGATGCGTAAAATGCCGGAGCCCAAATCCAGATTAATTTTGTTTCGTTCAAGAAGATCCAATCCAATGATCACGTCGTCGGCGACATCGGCTACCCTGTGTCGAAGGCATACTTCTCCCAATCTCAATTCGATGTCGCATTCTCCTCTAATCGGCGCTGTTTCTCCGGTAACCGTGGTCAAACGTAGCTTCCTCTGCAGGGGACGGATTCTCCACTCGTTAACGATGTTCGGCCGGATTATGGTCTTAGAAGCTCCCGTATCGACCACCATTCTAACCTTCTTGTTGTTGATGTGACCTTCGACGAATAAGGACTTGCTTCCGTTTAGTTGGGAAACGACGATTTCTGCTGGGGCTTGGTGGGGAGAAGCCAACTTGCGCCCCTCAAAGTTGGCTGATCTTAGTTTCCCGACTGCTGTCGGTCCGCACGGCGTTCTTCGGCCGGGCAGTCTCGCCGTAAATGTCCGTGCCTTCCACATTCCCAGCACCTTGGTCTTCCTTTGTTTTTGTCACAGTCTCGGGAAAAGTGACCGACCTTCCCGCATTCCCAACATTTGGCCGATTCTCTCTTGTCGTTGATGGTAGTCTTCTTGACAGTTTCGACGCATTCTTTAATCAGCCTTGTGACTTCATTCTTGTATTCGTCGTCTTCAACAGCTGTTTGGCGTACACGCACGTGCCCTTTGGAAGCTTGTTTTGCAGCTTCGAATTCTAAGGCGTGCGCCAGTGCGTCACTCGCAGTCTTGTGGCGGGCCAAACGGAGAACTTGTTGTAAGTCGGTGTCCCTTACACCATCGACGAATGTTTGGACTGCTAGTTGGTCTGCGAAGTCCTGCGGAGCGGTAGGATAGGCCAATCTAACTAGACGTTCCATATCGGCCTCGAACTCCTGTAGATTTTCTGATGTCCTCTGATTGCGACACTTTAGTTGGGTTTGGTACACTTGTTGTAAATGTTTGTCGCCATATCTCATTTCAAGTCGCTCTAGCAGCGCAGAGAAGTCTCGTTGTTGGCGCTCTGGAATACCTTGAAGGACATCCAATGCTTCTCCTCGCAGAGCTATGACCAGCGCCGTTGCTTTCTCAAAATCGTTCCAGTTGTTTGCTTCTGCCGCTGCCTCGAACTGTCGTTTGTATACAGACCAGCAAACTTTTCCGTCGAAAGTCGGTGGTTTAATTCTAATCGTCTTAGCAGTGTCTTCGGACTTTACTTCACTTGCCGGTTTTGTGTTCTCGAACTTCTGTCTCATCTTCTCTACTTCCTTTTGTACTTCTTCTTTCAACTCATCTCTTAGCTTTTCTTGTCGTATCTCCAATTCTTGTCGTACTTCCTGTAACTCTTCTTTTAATCCTTCTTGCTCAATTTTTATTGTCCTTATATCTTCGACCAATTTCTCTTGAACTGCCTTAATTTCTTCTTTGCTTGCTTTAATTTCTTCCTTCATTTCTTCTTGTGCTAATTTCATTTCGTCCTGTCCAGCTTCCATTTTATTCTTCAATTCTTCCTGTCCACATTCCATTCTTTCTTGTCCAGCTTCCATTTTATTCTTCATTTCTTCCTGGCCTACCTTCATTTCTTCCTGGCCTGCCTTCATTGCCTTCATCATTTCCATTAAAGCCTTTATTTGTTCTTCCATTATCGCTGATTGTTTTCTTGTTACTGGCATAAGGCTTCAAAATTCTTCTTCACTTCGGATCTCTGCTACGATCTGTCGCACTAACTTTCTTCGGGAATCTTCAATTCCCTTACTATCCCACTCCTGACACCAAATGTGACGTGTTCGGTCACAGAAAACACAATTAACAAAACAAAACAACGAGTTTATTTAATTACTAAAATTAATTTGACTACACTACAGTTATGAACAAGTCCGCACAATTTATTTCACTAAAAGTTTCTTTTTAATCGCCGTTCCGGTAGACACTATTTATCGCTCTCTATGAACACTATCACCTCTATGGTTCGCCTGTATCGCCTATCGATCGCTTTGCATCAGCTGTTACTGTAAACTGTCAACTAACTCGGTGTGAGTGTCTCGTCCGCTTTTATAGTCTTCTCAGCCTTTTTCTAGGGTATTCTACAGCCGTCTAGTAATTCAATTGTTTTCCCATTGATCTTTGCTGGTGTTTTCTAGATGTATCAGGAAAGCCGAGAATATTCCTTATGTAATCAGGGAAGATGTTCATTAATTATGTTCACACCAACTTAATTGGCAAGTACTCGTAACAATACGTTTCGAGGAGAGACAATTTCTTGCTTTTACTGACCCCACTGTGGAGAACAATAACATTATCTATTGTAACGTTTTTTTTCTATGAAAAATCCCGTTACTGAAGTCTTATTTATTTCGATTCAGTTTGTGTTTGTCTTGGTTCAGTTTTGTTGATTATTTCTTAATGTTGATCGACCTTCCGTCTTATCATCAAGGCTAACAACATTCGCGCAGGACTAGGCGATCGATGGAGGGATCGATGAAATTTTCCGGTCGGTGCTCGAGGTCTTCTTCCTCGATCCTTGACACTGACGTGACGTGTGTGTGTGTGTTTTTCTGTTGGTGTTCTGTGCTTGGTTTTGCGTGAGAGTTTTTTTTGTGATTCACTTACCTTTGCATTTTAATAGTTCATGTAAAATTCATTCAAATTAATTATTTCTTTTAAAATCTTTTTTGCTATTCACTCAATATTTATTTTTGATGTAACTTTGATTAATTTTTACGAAATTTTCCTTGTTACCACGTGGTCTGTTTTTTAAATATCTAACTGTATATTCGTAATCCTTTGGGCCTTTGTGGCCAATTTTTAAATTTTTTCATTTAATTAATTTTTCTCACCTTTTAATTTATATATTTTTAATAGTCAAAATTTTTTATGGTATCTGGGGTGTATCTTGAGTGCATGTTGGTTTAACGACAGACACCCCTACTCCTCCCTTTTTATCCGTTTTTTTAAGCATCTTCAATGCGAACAACTTTTTAACATTTGATTAATATTTTTTAGTTTTAGGAAATTTATCAGCACTTTTATTTGTGCCCTTATTTGTCAGCCCATTGAAATTTTCTTAGAATAGGTTCCGGTTGGATTAGGGGGCTGGGATTAAAGGGTAGGGGTGAAGACATCCTGAAAACTATTTTATAAAGGCAAATAGACAAAGCTCTGGTTTCCAACTAATCTCAATAACCAGTTAGAGGCCGATAAATTCCTGCAGGCGGCCCCCTGAAGATTATAAGGTTGCTCCATGAAGCTGGTTCACTGATATCCTCTTGCCTCACAACACAGCACGATAAATCCCCGATTATACCCTGAAACCAGCTTCCAGTCCCTACATTGGAGCAGGGAACTTTTCTTTTTGGTGGGCTACATGTGTAATTGTAAGTTTTGTTGTTTATTTTGTTGTGTGTAATTTTTTGTTAATATACTCTTCAAGTTTTATTTGTTTTTTTTAAGAGAGCTTCGAGCTCTCTAAAGCTTCAGGATTCTGCAGGAACCACCGATGCACTACCCGGTGCCCAAGAAATTTGTCGTTTCATTTATTCTTTTCTTTGTTTGACAAAGTGGCGCCCGAGCACGTTTTCTTATTAATATTTCATGTTAATTAAATTAATTATAAAACAAACTATTCATAATTTCAAAACCAAGTAATAGTTTTGTTAAACTATATCTAAGTGATGATTTAAAAGAGTCAAAATGATCGGAAAAAACAGTTCTTTTGTCTTTTTTATCTATATTATTTAGATGCTCTTTTATTCTAATATTGATAGCTCTACCAGTTTGTCCTATATAACAGCCACTACAATTGTTAAAACGTATTTTATATATTCTACTTTTTTCTAAAATATCTATCTTTGGTTTAAATTTTGAAAAAATTGAACATAAATTGCAATTATTGTTTTTTACCAAAGTTACTTTAAATTTCTTAAAAATATGTTTAAAAAAGCTAAAATTATTATTTACGAATCTAACAGATGCAAACGTTTTATTTTTTGTAGGAGAAATTAAACTATTGTTATAAAGAAGTTGCGATGACATATTCCTTTGTTTTTTGTTGAGAAGTTTTTCTATGATCTCAGGGTTAAAACCATTATTCAAAGCAATGTGTTTTATAGTTTTAAGTTCTTTGTTAAACTGGAAGGTAGATAAAGGTGTTTTTAGCAATCTGTTCAGTAGTGAATGAAAAACAGCCAATTTTGTATTTAGAGGACGGCTAGAATCAGCGGGAATAGTAGTGTCTGTGTGTGTGTAGGCTTTCTGTAGATTTTAGAAGTTAATTTTTGGTTTAAATTGGTAACGGTAAGATCTAAAAAGTTTATGCTGTTATGGACCTCTTTTTCAACTGTAAAGTGGATGTCTTTATCAACAGTATTTAGGAAAATTGAGAAATTATCTAACTGTCCAAATGCAGAAGCTCAATTCATTTAATAAGTTGGAAAATTAATGGAGAAAACTTGAAGTTTATGTTGTGTGTTGGATTAGGTTGGGTTGATTAAGTAGGTAACGTTGTATTGACTCTCCCACATGAATATTCCTACTCAATTTAAAAGCTAAGGGCATGGCCGTAGCTAGGGGGGAAGCATTGTGGGACTGAAATCACAATGCCCTACTTTAAAAATACCAAAAACTAAGATAAATTCTTATAATTAAACTGTTTGTACATACTTTGAGATAAAAAAAATTGTAGCGATAGATATCTAAACTTTTCGTTACATACCACAGTTTGTGACATTCATTTCATATTACAATAATTCTTTGTTCTGTGTATAGACGGTATTTGAAGCGCCATCACACGAAGCGATGGGTCTATTTAATTATAGTATCTGTAATGCAGAGGTGATTCCCCGTAGCATATATTGCAATATGGGCTATATTACAATCTATGGTACGGAGAATCCTTAGACTAAGCTAAAATAAACATAAACTAGAGATTTTTTATGATTGTTTGTAGTTTTTGTAAGTGAAGTGTACGGTAAAGAGTGTTTTAGTCAAAAATCGATACCTACAATTGTTATTTTTATTGCTATAAATTGAAGATTCATTGATTTCGCGATGGATATACGGGCTTTCTTTGAAAAAAACGAAGAGTTGAAGAGGAAATTGACCATGAAGAACCTTTACTGCTCAAAACAGGTGGAAGCACAAAATACAATCGCTACTCCTAGGTCCATGGCAACAGGTTGGTCAACACATGTTGATAATGTTAGCCATAGTATTCCTTCTGATATTGCACAAAGTTTGCAGAAACAATATGATCTAAATGGTATTTTTGGTCGTATCTATTTACTCGTATCACCCCACACAACAATTAATTATAACCTCACTCTCACTCAGACGTGGATCTCTACATCCAAATTTGGAAGTTCAACCATCTTGTTCGCTTGTTCTTCATCATTGAGGATTTAATAGTTCTTAGATACATGCTCATGCTCTGTCACAGAAATTATTTGTTTACGAATAGCTATTGAATGTACATCACTGACCTAGAGGTCAGTGATATACATGGTGATTGATTTAGGAGCCCGTGCTTCGAGGGCAGATCAATTATGATCAATTTTTTACTTCTGCCCTACCTGTAACCAATGCTGCCCTACCTCAAATTAGACTCTAGCTACAGCCCTGTCTAAGGGTCATAATTCATACAAATCCTTTGGTAAATTAATGGAGTAAACTACAAGGTTAGGTTGCGTTAGATATATTAGTTTAGTTAGGTCTTACTATAACATCTCCAGATGATTACTTTTCAGTATAATCAGTTGGCCAAGTAGGGAGAAAACTAGGTCAGATTATGCTAGGTTAGGTTTTAAGTTTGTTGTTACTTAATGTATGTAGGTAAATAAATTCAAAATGTCTCTAAGTGTGATAGGATTGATTAATGAAACAATACCTTTTGTAGTACATCTAGAATGTAGATTCAGTTGATAAATTTTGTGTAGTAAAAACTATTAAAGCTAATTAAAATTAATTAACGTAAATTTCGATTGTATTTAATTAATACCAACACGAATAAGTATTAATTAAATTACATTATTAGAATAATAGTTGATACTACAGTGACTTTATACTAACAGTGTGACCATAGAGTGGTATCGATTTCTATTGACTGCATCAACCGAAGCCATGTTTTCTCCAAATTTGAATGCAACAGCATGGGGCAATACTCAATTTCTGGGGTTTTCAAGATTAAATATATCAAAAAACGCTTAAAATGGTATGCTATTTGTATCAAAAGTGGTGTAAAGTAAGGCTGGGAATTTTTCAAATTTTAGTAATGGAATATTCGTTTGAAAATGTTGAATATTCGAATTAACCGCGAATTCAAATATTCGTATATTTGAACATTTGACTAATTATTTGCTTTTTTAGTTGAGATTAAAATAAATATTAGGTTATTACTAATATGATTTTAGAATCGCACGTGGCACACATGGGATTTGGCCACAAAGAAAATGTTTTTATGATTAACTATTTATATTTACATACATTAAACAAACTTTAATCACACTTTATTTTAATTATTTATACCTATAGCTAATAAAAAAAAAACAAAAGTAAATATCTAATGTCCTTAATGTTGCATATCACTTAAAAAACAAATTTACTTTCATTCTCAGGTTTGAGGCAGGAACGTTTGGAGGTAACAATATTATCTGCCTTAGAAAAAGCCCTTTCCGAAGGTGTGGAAGTATTTAGATTAATCAAATTAAATTGTTCGAAAATTCGAGTTATTCAAATATTTGAATTGAAAAATCGAATTTTCAAATACTGCGAATATTCCACTAATTCGAATAATCGAATTATTGGAATATTGGATTAATTTGAATAATTCCATTACTTAAATTTGAAAAATTCTCAGCCTTACTTTACACCTCTTTTGATACAAATATCATACCATTTTAAGTGTTTTTTGATATATTTAATCTTGAAATCCCCAGAAATTGAGTATTGCCCCATGCTGCTGCATTCAAATTTGGAGGAAACATGGCGGCTCCCGGTCGTATGGCCACACTGTTACTATAAAGTCACTGTAGTTGATACCTACTCTTTTATAAGGTATACAGTACCTATTAAGTATTTATATATCAATTATGTAAAAGTTGGATGTGGCAAGAGATGGTTTGTGTAAGTTTTTCTTCTCTTTTGTCCAATATGAGTCCTACCTAGACATTCCTTTTAGTTACGCCACTGATTAGCGTACTGCGGTGAACAAGGGGGGTAACTGGGTTGCATTTAATGCAAAACTTGCGATTTATTTTATCAAACGCTAGCACTAAACACTTGCACTATAAAATCTTTGAAGTCATATCATGTTTTGAAACGATTTAGTTCTAATAAAAGGGCGTGCTAATTTGTTTATTTAATATTTTTAAACTATTGTTTTTACGACACTGAAATTTTAATTCTTAAAAGCTTGTGTGCTTGGTCTTTTTGATTAAAAATTATATTAAACGAAATATTTATTTTAAAACCAGTTTCCAGGAGAAATTTTACTTTCAGCCTACACATGTGTTTGCTGCATTTATTTTGTATAACATTATACTATACTACTATACTAATAAACCTAATAATTAATAAATTAATAAAAATAGTTTTCAGTGCATGCTACCAAGTGCGACGATAAAAAATCAAAAATAGAAGCAATATTTACCTGTTGGTAGATGTAAACTATTGGAATGTGTTAGATCTTGATGTTCATAATAATTTGTTGGTTGTGGAGGACTATAAGGTGCGTACGGGTTGGTATATTCAGGCCATGGTCCTCCAGGACAATGAGGTGGTAAGGGTCCATTTAAACTGTTCGTGGAATCTGTAACAAACGTAGGATCACATACACTTTTTGTTACAAAATATGAAATTTATTATTATTATTATTATTATTATAAAGGTGTATCGTTCAAAATGTGCTTCCAGTTTTTTCTAGGCCTAGAAGTTCTCGCAGAATTATTGAAACTTCTTCAAAATGCTTAAAACCCTCTTTATAGAAGTGGTTAAATCTTTGAAATTAAAGAACACCCTTTTGGCTTAATTCAAACTTTCATGGTATTCTTAAAGACCTTTTAATAAGTAAATAGGGCTCGGAACTTAATTTCATTTCGATGTAATTAGAAATTCAAATTTCTTGATTTTTAAAGTGTAACACTTCAAGAACGAACTTTGGGCTTAGGATTTGGAGCCTTTCTGATATTACTAGATATAATTTTAATAATGGCGGTCACTATGATTTTCGTTTTACGAAACAGATACAGATAGTTTGACCCTCAACTGAAAATATTGGTGAAAAGTGGTAACTCTTACAAATTTCTGCAAATATAAAGTCTAGACAGTAATTTTGTCAAGTTGAAATGTTTTTTACGGCTATTAAAAGTTACATTTTCTGCATTTGTTTTATTGTCACAATAATATCTAATAATTTGCAAAATATTAGGAAATAAGTTAAATTAGTAAATTTGCCATGAAATCCTAGTGAGGTATTGGGCCACAAATAAAATTTTCTATTGCAATTACTGATTTTCGGTAATCGTATAAACCTTGACAACTTTCAAATACTGTCAAATTGAAAAAATGGCGTAAAATTCTCTAAATTAATTTTCCACTTCATACTGTAGCGAAACTTGGAAAAAATACGTTGTATAATTATTATTTCGGAAACAGTGTTTATGGTATAGATTAATATCGGAAATCATTTCTGATAATATTTTTTAGGTCAATAGTCAGTATCCTAAATAATTCAGTGACTGGTTTTATTACTAAATTATGCAATAATATTATAAAGTAAAACTAATTCATATTTTTTTTCAGACAATTAATTGCAGTAAATTAGTTCTCAATTCAAAACAAAGAACAAAAACGGTTAAAAAGTGCAGTTTATTAGTCAACAAAATTATATTTTAAACTCATAATTAAATTGCACTAAAATCCTGAGCTTTTGGGTAACAGAATTAATTATACACAACTATAGCAAATATATATTTTCTTTACTGAAAAAAAAAAGAGAAAACTAAAAGTGAAGTTTATTTAGGGATAAAGAGCAATAACCAAATATAACTATCACACATGATAGCCCTATGGATGTAATTTCAGTTTTTTTATTGGGGTGGTAAGGTCTACCGAAGGTTAGGGGGTAGGGAATGGAGAGTCTCTATGTGGAAAGTGGATCCGAGGAACCAAATTGAATAGAACACTAAAAACCCGAAACTCTTACTGATCTGTTGTTCCGGCTAATCTCTGAAAACAAAAAATAGAAAAAATAACAATTGGGTCCCACGAAAAAAAAAATTAAAACCAATGAAATATTGAATAATTAGTAAATAAATTTCGTTTTCATTACATACAACGTACGTTTAATGGTACAAAGATTTGTATGTGCGATGTTTTTTAATCCGAGCAACGCCGGGTTTCACAGCTAGTATACAGGGTTTTTCAAGTTGATGGGCTATTAGAAGTATATGAATTAGTAGAAGGAATTCAATTCTGAAACTTGGGCTCATTTGGTTATTGTTTATGCCGCTTCTTTTAAAAATATTTTCAAGTTCGATTTACATCCGGTTATACTTCCTATTTTATTTGAAAAGTTTGGAATAATTTTGAATTATTACTTAAAATAGGAAATATCCATATAGATTGAAAGAGGATAAAAAAAGGAATCGATTGAAAAAAAAAAAATAGTAGGTGCCGTTTGAAAAAACGAAGTAATTCGTGTTTGAAGTTTTTCAATTTTAGAATTTTATTTTGAACGCCCTGTATAAATTATTTAATTCAATTTTGTCAAGGCGTTAGCACTAATATTCATCTATTACTAGTAAAAATTTCAACACTCTAAGTCGTATTTTGTGGAAGTTATGATTTTTTATATAAATTTGAGTTGCGGTAGCGATTTTTTTTCTACAAATTAAATTAACTCAGAAACCGATCGTCATAGGCGTACAAGTTGGTTATCAAACTTACCTTAGAATTACACGTTTTATTCGAATTCAGCGTGAAAAATATAAGAAATATATATAAGAATCGTTTCTAATACATTTTGAAAATGGGAATGAAAACCTGTTTATTAAAGCATAGTCCTTACAAGGGGTGGAGTTTGAGATATGGACGACCTAATTTTAATTCAATGATAACTTGAAAAGATCCTAGTATTAAAGAGGCCACCATCAGAATTCATAAGGTTGTCTTGTAAATTATAAAAAACGCATTAAATTTTTCAAGCCCTTTCAGCTATTTTACATTTGAGGAGGTAAATCTGTGTTAAATAAATATACCTTTACAGTTAATCTAGTGAATACTATCGAACACTGCTTAATGCTACAAAAACTAAATGGCATTCACTACACTGTCTATAATTATTGCTTGAAATATTTAATTAAATAAAACCCACACTCGATTTAGTCTCCAACGGGGGATAATACCCTGGGTGTCGAAATATTAGGTTTCTAAAAGGTCTTTGGAATTTTGGGTGTTTGTGTTTATTAAGGAGCTTTATCAGTACTTACTTCCACTAATTCCCTTGAACGATTTAATATGTGTTTTAATTTTGATAAACTTTGTATCTTTTTTCTTAACATGATAAATTGTTATTATCCAATTAATGCGACATTTGTTATGACCGTTATTATGCTCAGTGGTTCCACCTTCAAAAGATCTTCCAATTTTTTCCAATATACATATACGGAATTGCGGTTTCCGAAGTTGAGTTTATTTTAAACCACGTTAGTTATTAATAATTCTGTTTCGTTTTTCTCGTTGTTAAAGTGTTATTTATTTTGATATGAAATTTTTGTACTGTCTGTCTTAAGTTGTTTTCCAATTTTTGTTATTGCATTTATTATAGGTAGGTAAATGAATGTGCAAAAAAGTTATAACTATTTTTAGACTTAATAACAACTTGTTATTGTTGATTATTAGTTGTTAAGTTGTTTATTTACACATTTATTTAAAAGCAGCTAATTATTTTCCAAAATTATTTTCATTTAATGCAGTATTATACCTATATATTATAAATAATATCTGTAAACACTGCCACCATTATAACGAAAATCACTTTTTCATTAATCAATTACAATTTAAAAAATGGATATCCTCTTGCTTGTTTGATACATGGTAAGTGCTAACGAACTGAAGCGAATTCTACAATTTGCGGCACATAAAACTTTCTGCCAGTCAATTATCGGATCATCAATACTTTATTGATTGTTTCCATAATCTATTGTAACCTTTTAGTTCAAAGAAACCATTAACTATATAAGAAAAATGATTACGACAGCTAAGTAGTTACTGATCTCCTAAAGAAGTTATTTCTATGAAAAGAAGCGAAATCCTTCTATTTACAAGACAATAGATACAAGTTGAATTTATTTCTTCCGGTATCTAATTTAGTTAAAAAGTAATCTCACTAACGGGGACGCAGGGGTTAAAATTAAAAGAAAAACACTTCACGTCTTCTTGTAATTGTGAGGAATTGTATTATTTCTTTTTGTAGTACTTAAGACTTATATAAAACTCACGGCACGCGAGTTTGTATCGCATATTTAACCGCTATTTTTTTTTTTTGTTTTGGCGATGTTTTTTATTGTGTACGTGCAGCTGGAACAGTGTCAATATTGTTGCTATCACATTGTTCGAATCATTAACAATATATCTGACTCATTACGTCTTCTGTCTTGTCGGTACAACTGTAAGTAAGTGTCCTGCATACGAATGATCTAACAGTGAATCATGCAAATAATCACGCATGCATCGCCCGACGTAATAAATTTTGGGCATATATTCAATTGTCATTGACGTCACAGGTGCGAAGAACGTAGAGTGAACTCTTTATCTTATATCAAGTCCATTATTGGACACAATTTATTAGTAATATTAATCAGTATGTAGGTATATAAGGCATCTTAGTGTACCAAAAAACTTCCAGGGGGATCTCATTTTTATTTAATAACGATCAACATTAACAAAGTATAAAAAAAATCAAAGCGACTCAGTACTATAGAAAGACTAGGCAAACGAAATTTCACAAATGCATTTAATTAAACGACCTAAAAAGAATTATTTTCAAATATTAGGTATAAGAGACTGACTGTAGTAAGTATAGAACAAACTTTCAAAAATCCCGTTTCTATCACTCACTTTTGATTATTATCACAGCTAGATTGTAGAATATTTCTACAAAAATTTTTATTTGTATTAAAATTAGCTACCATTAGCATACATTAAAAATTGAGAGGGCGAAAAAACCTGAAATAACAGTGGAAGAAAGAAAGAAAATGGTTACTTGTCTGTTGTCTTTGATTCGTACATTAAGAGAAAATTCAAAAAGAATCACTACGAATTGATTAAGATTAACATGAACTTCTTAATACATCAATCATAATCAATGTATGAAGAAATCTAACAATAAAAATGTAAATACTAAGAATGTTAAGACAGTGACTTATGCTCATGTACCAGTGTGTACTTTGTAAAGTAAACCTTTTTTAAAAAGTCTGTTCCAATTTTGGAATATAACATTTGGCAGTCAGTAGGATTAGTTTTGATAACATTCCACGTTTCGTGACTTATTCAAGGACTGTCGAGTTTTAAGAGTTATTCGCGAAGCCTTTTGCATCTTCCGATACACCCGGACATTTCGAAAAAGACGTTTGGTCTTGCCTACACTTTCTTCCCCAGAAGACCAATGATATTTGGCTACCTGGTGATCGTCGCCGTAGCAGCATATTCAAGATGCTGCTGCGAGCTGTTCACAATAAAACTACCAAACACCGGTATTTACTTCGAAGATAAAGGTTCTCTTTTTCTCTCAGATTCTTCATACGATATACTAATTTATAAAGAACTATCATCCTTATTCCGAAATTTTGAAATAGTTAAATCCTATCAAAAAGAATTAGACGAAATAAATAACAAAATTAATAACGTTAATCTAAAATTACATGCTTCAATCTTAAAAAATACCTTAAACAATTTAGAAACTAACCTAAACGAAATAAGATTCATTGTACCAAACCCGAAAAGAAAACGAAGAGGCTGGTTTAACATAATCGGAACGGGTTTACACACCCTTTTTGGTACCCTAGACGCCGATAACGAAGCCAAATATAACAAACTAATAAACGAATTACAATCATCAAATAAAAGGATATTAAAATTCAGGACGAACAAGTTCACTAACTCTGATGATAGTAGCCGATTTCAATGCTACTTTATTTAAGGTCAATTCAAATGAATAAATTATCCCACCAAAAACATTTTCATGTAAAAATGTTGCCAAGACGAGTCTACATAACTTACCCTGTGAAAAAGTTATCAGATCTCGTATAAAACCAAGCTCTAAAGACTACACGCTCTAAACCTACAAGCTCTACACTACACCTTAATCAAAATCTATGAAAAAATAGTCAGATCGCATGTAGAGCCAAGATTCTTGATCTAGGCGCCCTTACTTTACCAAGCCTAACTTCACATACTCTACATTTTAGTCAAAACGTGTGGTTTGGCCGTTCACACACGATGAACGAATGCCTATGAAATCTTCGTAACGGTAGCAAAACGGCCAAGTATCACGTTTTGGCTAAAATGTATGTGAAGTTAGGCTTGATAAAGTAACGGCGCATAGATCAATAATCTTGGCTCTACATGGGATCTGACCACTATTTCATAGATTTTGATTAAGGAGTAGTGTAGAGCTTGTAGGTTTAGAGCGTATAGACTTTAGAGCTTGGCTTTATACGAGATCTGATAACTTTTTCAGAGGGACTCGTCTTGGCAACAGAAAATGTTTTTGGTGGGATTTCATTTATTTTTGTAAGTTGCTTAATGCACTTTTTTGAGTAATTTGGAACAGTAACTAAAGTAACAAATAATACGAACGAATTATAGAATTATTACGACGATACGATACGACTACGAAATTACGAATATGAAATGCGAATATTCCCTAACAATCGATCATCATTCGCAGTAGAAAAATGTCGATAGCGTATTTCAAAATACAGTCAGCGCCATCTAGTGACGTCGGCTGATGCCACCGTCACTATTATACCGTGCTTAAACTTTCACCCCATTTTTAAGAGTTAGGGGAGGAAGTATTTTATTATTTTTTTCATATATCAAGCTTTTAAATAGTTATTACTGCATGATTGTGTAGTTAGTGCAAATGTAATGCAAGTCTCATACAAACTTCCACCTCCTATTCCGAGGGGATAGGTTAGGTTAGGTTTGGTTTTTTAATTTTTTTGTTGTCTTTGTAGTAATATTAGCTTACATACCAAAATTCAGCGTTCTAGGACTTCAGGAAGTACCTTAAGAATTTTGATGATCAGTGAGTGAATCAGTGACGAAATCGGGAGTTTTTAGACATTAATAATATCTAAAGTATAATAGCTACGACATTCAAACTTTGTGTGTTTATTGATTGTACTGGTATCATTATAGCTTGAAATTTTTAACTATTTAGCATTATCCAAACCAAAGTTATGAGAGTTTAAAAAAACGATGAAACGTTTCGAGAAAAGGTAAGTAGTGCCCTTTCGCTCCGCTTGGCTCGTCTTGGCGGGGGTACTCCCGTGTCCCCAGATACAAAAAACTACGTATAGCCAAAATTAAATACACATTAAACGGAAATGCAATAAGAATAAACGAAAACCAAATTACATTACAATTTTTGAATACGTTAACACTTAATGATGTGGCATCTGTAATCAACAAAGACGTAAATAATATCATAGAAACACTAACTTTTGCTAGAATTAACGTTTTGCATCCGAGCGTTCTAAATCACGAACAATTAAAAGAACAATTATAGCAAATTCATCTAAGAAATGAAGGTGTAGCATTACCATCTCCATTCGACAATACAAATATCTACAAATATTACCAAATTATAAATCCAAACATTTATCTCTATAGAAATGGAATTTTAATAAAATTAGTTATACCACTTGCAAATAACATTAAAATGAAACTATTTGAAACATATTCCTATCCAGTAAAATCAAGCGTTTCATATTACCACACTCTCATACCCAATAATCCTTATGTGGCAATTTCTGACGACCATTTTCGTTAAGAAAACCTCACCTTATTGTACAACATTGAACCTCAAAACGCAAAAACTCCATACATTGCATACCTAATCTAATCCTGAAGAAATCATTTCCAACATAATGCAAAATTTACACCTTTGACGCCATAGAACAATCTATCCAACAAGTCAACACTTTTAGGTGGCTTTTTTGCATCTAAGACCCCGTTAAACTTAACTTACAAATGTAAAAATCAGCCAATTAAAAGGTCAACAATCCGACAGCCTTCTTTACTTAAATTAAGTGAAGAATGTATGCGTTTGATAACGGACTGAGAATAACAACAAGTAAGAAACAAAATCGAATAAATAATTTTGCGCTTGTTAACACTCCTGAAATTGCAAACAATCAACATTCACCCTCAAACAAATTGAAGAAGACCCCCTTGGATCGCATCTATCTAAAGAAGGAGAACCTTCCACTCTTGCAAACTAAATTATCGACTCACCAACAAAAAATACAAAAGGAATCAAATTGAGTCTTCTAAGATGCCTACTCCCCATGGCGTCTCCTACTTCCAACAGCTATAATTGGGACTGTGACAGCCATTTTCCTAATCAACTATTGCTGTCCAAAACGGGTTAGTCGGATGATTCACAAGCTCTCCCACTACTATGTGAATAATAATAATTATTGAGAAAAACATGCATGCCACCCCTGTGCGCGCTGTAGCTCGGAATGGTTCGTGATTCCTTCGAGTGGGACTACTCGTAGTGAGGGGTGCTACGGGTTACCCGAATGTCGTGATTAGGTTCGCGAGGGTAACCTCAGGTAGGTGCCCCCGAACTGCTCTCTGGAATGCTAATAGTTGCAGTGATTGGAGTCCAGGAAGCCTCCGTTTATTTTAAGGGGACACTAGCTAGTCGCCGAATCAAAGAAGACAAATGGTAACAAATATAGATATTGAAAATGAATGGAATTATGTATATCAGTTCTGGGATTACAAAGGGGGGTTATTTAATTAATTATCACTCCAAATGGAACAGTAACTGTAAATGTTATTTTCAAATTATGTGTGGATTGATCTGTCGGGTCTATAATTTACCTGCTACTGTTGAGTGACCGGTTCATTATGACCCATGTGGGGTAAGTTGACCAAAGGTAATAAATAAGAATGATTGTACATATTGAGGAATATATAGACTTTTACAGATGTATTTATGTGTTCGTTTCTTTTTTTGTGGGTACCGAACATCTCCACCAAAAATTTTATCTCGTCCTTTACCTTACTTTAAAATAAATGTACCTTCTTCAAGCTCTTGTAGAACTCATACTCACTGCATTCCAATTGGGGTTGGTAATCGAATTACAGCAGAACCTCCCCGATTAACCGAGTCGCGATTACCCGGGCTCCGAATTAACCGAGCAAATTTAAGACCCTGATTATACGAGATATGGGCGCCTACACTCCATATTAACCGAAATATATAATAATTACACATATTTCTATTGAAAATTGTCAGAGTCGTTGAGAAATCCCCACCCCGTTTCTGTACGATTGCGTGAATGCAGTGCGTTATTGCGTTTACTACGCAGAAGTATAATCACATATTTATGTAGAAACTACTTTGAAATTTCGTTTGCATTATAATAAGGGAAGAAAATAAGCATAAAAGACTTTATCGTTGCGTTGGACATTGGAAAAAATTGAGTGTATAAAGCAAACCTCTTCGTCCTCAGGATGAAAATCAATAAAAACTGGCGACTATGAAATGTTGTTAAATTAATAAAAAATAAATTCCAATTTAATCATACTTTATCAGGGTTTATATTTTTTATTTCAAAAAAGGCCTCCAAACACTTTCAAATAATTGAAAGTCCTTTCAAAATGCTCTAAACCTTATTAAAAATGTTCTTTAAATGAGCACAAAGGTTTCAATGTACAAAATAAAGCAAAACTATCAAAAAAGCTCTGAGCACTTTATACGTATATTTGAAGCAGTCGTTTTAAAACGTTTAGGGCTTTAAACTTATTTTTTTTTATGTAACTGGTAATTCAATGTCCTTAGATTTTTAAAATATAAATGGGAACATCAAGGGCCAAAGTATTTTAGGTAAGGAATTTGGGCTTAAAATATGAAGCCCTTTTGATTAAGCCTTTGCCCAGCACTTAATGAAATAATGTCGCCGTCTGATTGGTGTATGAAAGTAGGTTATTTATTGAATGCTAATAACATTAAATTCCCTTTCATCCAATTTTGGGTATTACATATAGGCATTTCTAACTATATTTTGTTTAGTAAGCTATTTATTATTTTTTTATTAAACTACTAACCCAATTCTGATAAATTTAAGGGAAGGATATAAATCATTCTGTTTTGTCATTTAATTAAAAGCTGAGTAACTTCCTGTTTATTGAGAAAATTATAAATAAATAATAATGTGTTATTTTTAAAACAAACGTAAACTGGAAATATATAATTCACTCATTTTAACAGTGATTCAGAAGGCTTGATTAGGATAAGAAATGTAATAATTTGTATATGTGGAATAGGGTGGTGGTTAAAAATTAATTTTCTTCTGGCGCCCTAAAAAAATCCTTCCCATTGACGAAAAACTACGGGGAATTTTTTTTTTTTGTTTTAAACAAAGTGAGTAAGTACGTGCTCCTAGCAAATTTAAGTTCACTGTTCGATAAAATTATAGTTTTTTTAAAAATTTGTCACATTACTTAAATTTAGATAAAAAATATGAAAATAGGCTTGTAGGAAATTAAGTAAATTCTCCACAAAAAGGTTTCTTCTGATTTTTTAGGAAGTTCACATCCATCAAGATAATCTTATTTATAAACTAATAAAGTCTATTCAGTCGTCACTTTGAGCACTAAAAACTTTATTTTTTCTGAAATATGACCTATTCCCTCAAGGACGCTCCCAAAAAGCAGTTGTGCTCAACTTGTTAAAAAATTCCCCCGTTGTAAACTACCATGACTACAATAGGATACGTGTTGTTTATGTAGAGAAAAAACTGTGTTACTTGTATTTTATGTTAATTTAAAGTTTATGATATTAACATGCTACTTATTTCTATTAAATACGAATAAATATTTTTAATCGTAAGAAAATTGATTTTTTGGGAACGTCCTTAAACTATCATTAATTTTAGACATTTTCATGATTTTTGTTTAAATTTAAATAAGGTGACAAATTTTTGAAGAAACTATAATTTTATCGAAAAGTGAACTTAAATTGGCTGGCGGGACGTGTTCTTTTGTTTAAAATAATTAAAAGAAAATTTTTAGGGCGCCGAAAAAAAAAAATTTTAACGATTGCCCTAATGTGAAATCATATACCTATGATGTATTGATTAGTGTACATACACACATTTTTTTATCATTTTTACAGGCTTATTTTAGGATTTAACTAGATATATTTTAATGATTATTGGACAATACAAAATTCATTATCGTTGTCAGAATCGTTAGCATCAGTTATTAATAAAGGAATATTTATAAAGCATGGTAATCGTAACTGCAATATTTTAATTTTTTAGTCTCTCTGAAATTGTAATTATTTAAAGATTCAATGATTGAAGTTAGGGAACGTCCATTTAGTATGAGAGATGTTTTTTATTTGGACCCCTCCCTCTCCATTTATTAAGATATAGTGGCACCCCCACCCCCTTCAGGTAAAGTTTACCTTATAATTCATTGAAAGTGGAAATTATAACAATTCATAAAATAAGTTAGTAAATTAGAAAATTTAGAAGTTTATGATAGTAACATAACCAGGATAACATAAAATTATGCATGTAAGAACTCAGAAAATACAAAGCAAGTCCATCAAAATTGTTTGATGGATACTAAAATAGTAAAAACAAGCTAAGAAATTAATTTCAATTGAAAAAACTATGATAAATTAAGAATGAAAATGTAACTATACATTCACCTTATGAGAGAGGGTTTCTGTTTCTATCACGTGTACCTGTTATGTTCTTTTTTTTTCTTGTTATAAAGGGTTAAATTTCGTGGGAATTCATAAAAGAGGGACAAGATTTTGAAAGACGATAGTCTAGGTAGCTGCACTTTCACGTGTACCTATAGGTAATCTCTTAGCCGGAGAAGCCTTATTTCTTACTGTCCATGAATTTACTTAGGAAGTGAATTTCATGATTTTGTCGTCTTCCGAAGTGTACCTACAACTACTCGCCTTTACTTAACACGCTTGTAATATTATCCAGAAAATAAAACTGTGGGTTAAAATGCACCAAGATTTTTATTTTACTTTTTTGGCTGAAACGGATATCGGCTGCACTGATACACAATGTTTGTAATTAAAATAAAAGAGGCTTAAAGTATATTAAATTTAATTAGTTCTTTCAAACACTGGTTTAGTGCCGATTCCCCAACCGACCTTATTTAATTACTTTATTATTCCCGTTTCGCTAACTATTCAGGTAGTTAGATAGTTTTACCATTAGTGGTTGTATGTTTAACAGAAATATATACATAAGAATTGTTATTTTTAATCATTTAGCTAAATACTATCAGGTATTAAATTTTTGAAGCAAACAGTTCAAAATGTTCAAAACATGTGTTTTTTTCTCGTTTGTTTTACACTTGTTTTAAACTGACCATTCTCTATACAAAACGTTCACCGAACGTAGATTCTTCATCGGTATTTTGTTTATTAACAAAGCATCACATCTCTCGAAAGCTTTAAATTGCATTTATTAGACATACTTTTTTTTATTTTCTATATGAAAAAAGAATGGCTAAAGATATTTGTACGAATTTACCTATACCACGCCGTATTTTTCAAGAAAACCACGAATTCTAGATCTAAAAACTACAGTCGTTTAAAAATATTTCGTGAGTAGAATTATCAAAACTAATAAATAAATGAAGTTTCTTCTAGTAATGAGTGAGATTGTTTCCTTATTTCATACCTACAACCAATAATTATTCTCTAGCCAAATGAATTTAAAGAATAATTAATGTTACTTTTTATTTTTGTTTTAAAAACACTTTAATTTAAACCAATTTTTATAAATCTAAAGATTGTGTTTTAAACATTGTTTGAAACACGTGTTTTAAAACCCTGTTTTAAACTTGCAAACCCTGAATGCTATATAAAAAAGGGGTTAAGCACGCTTAGTCTCGGAAAACTCCATTAGTACTCAGAAAAGAACATAATACAACAACAGAAGGGACACAACAAGTAAATTCACAAATAATCTAGTAAATATAAATTAAAATTCTCCTTTTATGAAGTCCCAAATGTATTTACGTATGCGCTCTTCTTCACAATGTATTTATGTGTTATTTTTTTTATAATTAACAATTAGGAGAAAATGGGATAATTGAGAACGGTGTAATATTTCGTATTTCCCGTTGTTCTACTTCATATAGCATACTCAAATAGGTAGCGTTGAGGTAGGAGGCTGAAAGTTGCGGGCACATTGTAGGTAACAGTAAGTAGGTACATCAAAAATATTGTTTCCTTTTTGATGTAATTTTCAACATTTAAACAATTGAGTGAAAACATTGTCTTTCCGTAGCTTTAAACAAAATTTATTTTACATTCATATTGTGTCTAATAATAGATTAATACTAGCAGCAATACCCGGCGTTGCTCGGGTACGAATATATCACACGTTTGATGATTCACAACATTTTCTAACTTTTTTTAACACTCTGGAACATTCTTGAATGATCTTCAAGATTCTGGAACGTTCTTGAACATTGCCAAATCATTCTTAAATGTTATAATAAAACATTCTGTTACTTCTTAGAACATATTTGAACTGCCTGTAACATTCTAAAAAAATCTGCTTCATTCTCATCCCCACTCCGTGCTGTTTGCTGGGTGAGTAGTGACATCAGTAGACGCCTGGCGGGGATGACTAATCGATTGATAATAATTGATCAGTTATCGACCACTGAGAGTTGAAGATTATTACAGTACTAATATCGCTATTAAAAAATGGGGGTTGGTGGTAGAAGGATAAAAATTAAGGGTTATATGTATATTTTAATGCCAAATCATAAAAAAATTTAAATAAATAATTTTGTCCAAAAAATTAAAAAAGTTAGGGGTGTACAACCCTTATCACTTCGGGGTATGAAAAATAGATAGTAGCCGATTCTCAGACTTACTGAATATGCATATAAAATTTCATAAAAATCGATAAAGTCGTTTCGGAGGAGTATGGTAACTAACACTGTGACACGAGAATTTTATATATTAGATTGTTACACGTTTGGTTATATTCACGCCTTATTTTTAATGGCAGCCATTTTTATTTTGATTGCTCAGTTCGGGTAATGGGGAAACACGGTACGTTTTCAATTATCCCAAAACTTTTCAATCACTTGTAACGATTTTGCAGAAAATAATTTATTGTTAGAAATTCGTTTCAGATGCCTCGAAATTACATTAGAAAGACTGTTCAGCAGTACACAATAGAATTCTAGTAGATACCACTTACTAACACTCCTTTAACTGATATTGTCAATTTGCCTGCTATACCAGCAAAATTTGTAAGTTCTAGGCGGTCGAATAAAAAACACCCTCAAATTTTATCTAGTAGCTCGATAAAAAAGCAATTACAAGAGAAACAAAAACTAGAGAGAAAAATAAAGAAGGCAAGACTGGGAAAAATGAAGAGTGTGAAGATTGAAAAAGCTTTAATCAAAAATAAAAAAAAACTTAAAACCAAAAAGAAAGCCGTCAGAAAATTGAGAAATTTTGAAACCTGTGGTTATTTTATGTCCGTGGTATTTTGGGATACACTATAGGTATGTAAACTTTAGCACCTGGCCAGTTTTATGTTATTTATCAAATTATGAAATCTTTTTTTGTTATTAGCTTACCCGGCCGACGCTGTCCTATGCAAATTTGAAAACATTTTGAAAAGGCTATTGTAAATTATTAAAATTATGATCGAAAGTGAGTAAAAAGCAATGAACATTTTTTCCAGAAAAATTTTCTTTCAGCGAAAAAAGCAAAAAAAAACCTATCGTTCGAATTCAAGCCGCTTATTCATAGAAAAATTCCATAGAAAAAATACTTTCAATTTTCCACCCATTTTCTGATTTTTATAGCAACTGCTCCAGTTTTGACTTTCCTCTAAAAACCTTATTCGGAAAAATTAAATGTTCTCAAGTGATGCGTCTAATAACAAACAACATTTAATTTTTATTTAAAACGAAGAAATTGATAATTAAAAATAAATAAAATTACTGCTACTGAGATAATGACAGCACCCACGCACGCTTATTATTTAAACACTATCGTGTCATTGTATTAGAAACGAACAGGTTCTAGGAATTTATTAATTTCCAGATTGTTCATTCAATTTCATCGGGTTCTTCGTTTGAATTCATTAGTCATTGGATTTTTCCGAGGTTAATATTCCTGCTAACAGCAACTGTGCAAAGTAAAGAAATATTACATTCAATCGTAAAAATGGGTAAATACACATTGTAGTGCATTCTGGAAAATGGTTAATGTTATATAGTAGGGAATTCTTCAATTCTGCAAACTGTTTGGGTTTGCGCTATTGTGTAACTGTCTGCCAGCTGTGTCTGATCTTATGAGATATTGCAAGCGATTATAGTAACGTTATGTGTGGAAATACCTGTCTCAGCCTCTCTCAATTATCCAATACAGGTACACATGAAAAAATAATCTAAAAAACTTTCGCACAACTCTATTGGCAATATAATTTTGAAGTATTCGGTAATGCTGTTGTTGCTGATTTTGTACTGAATTCAGAGCACTTAATTAATTATCTCTTAGTATTTGTTTACCAAAATTAATAAAAAAAAATAACAAAATATTGGCTAAACGTTGAAGAAGAATAAGTGGACGAGAGACCAGTTAGTGCTGAGTAAGTAAAAGAGGACTTCATTTTAATCACTTGATATCACTCGCAAATTCTTATATAAATGTTAAAATAATAGCAACACTTATTTGCATATTATGCAACTACAGACCTTAAAGAACTTATGTTGCTTTATTTACGTTGGTTTTAAACCTGGAACCTGTTTTACCTACGAGTAGCTTCTTAGTAAACTAGCAGTTGAGCAAATGCTAATCTTTATTCTTTAATAAGTCATAGTTTTACTGGATTTATTAGACCTTTCTTTTCTACTTTTTATTGTTGTCATTCTTACATTTTTTAATTTTAGTACTGCCTCGTTCTAACATTATTTCATTCCTCTAGCACCACATTCCTTCATCTCTTCTTTCTTCTATTTTTCCATTTCTTAATTTTTACATTCCTCCCTTCCTATTAATTTATTCAATCAGTCATGCCTTGATTCCTTCATCCATTTGTTCCCCTACTGCTTTGTTCATTCCTTTCACAATTCCAATATTCCTTTATTTTAACAGATCATCCAATTCTCTATCTTTCATTTCTACATTCATTCATTCCTCAATTTTAAACCCACAATTCCTAGATTTCTTCATTATTCTATACTTTCATTCCTTCAATCATACAATTTACAGAATTTCATTCCTCAATTCAGCATTTCTTCATTCCTCCATTCTACCGTTCCTTCATTATGCAATCCGTACCTACATTCTTCATTTTATTATTCCTCAATTCTTCCATTACTGCAATCTTTTATTCCTTCATTACTCAATTTTTCCTTTTCACTGTTCCTGTATTTCGTTATATACTCGTATTAATTTCTATCGTTATAATTTTACCATTCCTCTATTTTTCTACTCCTTCATTTCTCCATTCTTAAGCTTTTTTGCTTCTCTATATGCCCCAATTTTTCTATCCTTTATTTCAATTCATTCATTCATTCTTCAACCCGTCCATTCCTTTAGTTATCCGTACTCCTTCTTCCAATTCATTAATTAGTCTGTCAATTTATGTTTTAATCCCACTATTCCTAGATTCTTTCATTCTTCTGTATTTTCATTCCTTCAATTTGACAATGTTCCATTTCTTCATTTCATAACTCCAACAGACTTTCTTTTCTTAATTCCCCCCTTTCTTCATTCGTCCATTCATCCGTTCCTTCATTCCATAATCCGTACCAACATTCATTCATTTCAGTATTCCTCCATTCTTCCATTACTTCAATCTTTCATTCCCTTATTGTTCTATTCGCTCATCTCACTGTTCCTATATTTCTTTATTTATTAATTCGATCCTTATCATTAACCATTCTTCTATTTTTCTATTCCTTCATTTTTCCATCTTTAAATATTCTGCTCATCTATGTCTCCGTTCCTCTATTCCTTCATTTCTACATTTCTTCATTTTTCAACTCTTCCATTCCTTCAGTCATCCTTGTTTCCAATCCCCTATTCATCCGTTTCTTCCATGTTTCCACAGTCTTTCATTCCAAAATTTCTATATTCCTGTTCTTCCTTCATCCTACATTCTCTCATTTTACTATTAGTCCATTTCTTCATTCATTTGATCCTTCATTGCTCCAATCATTAATTTCATCATTTGTACATTCTTTCGTTCTCATTTCTTCTATGTTTCCGTTTTCCCTCATTCGTTACTTCAATTCATTATTCGGTCTTTTTTCTATTTCTTGATTCACTCGTTCAAATATTCCTTCATTCATTACTTCCTCCATTCTTTCATTGGTTCACTTGTTCCTATATTTCACCATTCCTTTCGTTCGGCTCTCTTTTCCTTTGTTTACGTTTAAAGGTCATTTTTGGTAGTTTCTATCACTACTGTTTTCTGAGACAATTTCACTCAAACAAATTAATAAACCGACAATTATTTCTATGCAAAAAAGAGTTAATTACAATAAAAGAAATTTTAATTTTGCTTCACCAATTACATCAATCAGGTATTCGGATTCAAAGTACGAATGGTGAAATAAATTGTTAATTATAATTCTAGCGCTACTTTTAAATCGAATTAATATTCAATTCATACATAAATTCATTTCTCTTGCAATACGAAGAAGAAAATTATTATTACAATGACCTTGAAGATTATACGAAATGCCGTTGTTTTATAGCCTAAAGGTACTTTTTACGAACAGAATAATAAAACAAGTTAAATAATTGTATCCATTGTACTTACTTTTAGTTGAATTATTATTTTAATTTATAATTAAACTGCTTTGATACTATGTTTATAGTTTAATACTCATTCATTCTATCAACGGTAATTAGAATTAATTTTGAAACTTTAACTTTAGATATTAGAAAAAAACATTATTAGCTGCAGTTAAAAAGTTATTTTCAACAGTTTACATTTTCTTTTGGTATTGCACAATGTCAAATGTATCATTGGTAGGTTGAACTATTAAGATCGGAGAAATATATACAAATAAACAAAATTGGAGTGTCTGTTTGTAATATTAAAATAACTGCTTTTTACTAAATACATACGGATGTATACACGGTACAGGTACATATACCAAAATAATAATAATTTTTAAAAATTTTTGTCTGTCTGTCTGTTTTAGACCAGTTCTGAAGCCTTTAAAAATAGTAAAAAGTGAAAAAAAAAATAAAGTAGGATGAAACCCATTGGAAAAGGAAGAAAATATAACAGAAATGAAAGGAAAAATAATTTACGGGCGATCTGAGGTCGGAAGGGAAAGGGGGTGAGTTTTTAAGGGTAAAAAACGGTTTTCCTTGATTTCCGGAAAAACTACAAGTCTTATGGAAAAAAGTTAAATGGCAAAGTTGTAGGTAATAAAAAGATCTACAACTTCTGTATTTACACGTTTTTCACATAACCTCAAAATTTATGTGAAAAATTCAAATAACCAAGTTTTTGGTATTTTAATTTTATTTTACAAAAATTACGAAATTTGGTGAAAACTTACCTATTTATGTCCCAAACACGCTGTAATTTCTTTGATTTGAAATATTTATTTTTTCACCTTATTTTTACTTAATATCGAAAAAACACCCTAATTTTAAATCAAAAATTCTTACGTCAAAATATCTGCTTTTTAAAAAACGTTGGTGCCGTTGGTGGGCTTTTTTGTCGTTGAAATCTCTACTTTCTGATGGTGTGAAAAAAAAATACATTACTATGGTAAGTTTTCTCAGGATATGCAATTGTCCGATTTTAGAATTATAAAAAGAGTTCAAGATTACGCAAGTTTCTTTTTAAAATTTTTATTATTTTACATCTACCTATACAACCCTACTAAAAAACACATATCTGTATTGTTAAAAGTTAAGGTCCCCCTTTTTCAATCCTCTTCGATTGAAGTTCTAGACAACAACTAAATGTATCTTTAAATAATTATAAAAATTAAAAATAGAATTCAAATACAGTAGAACCTTGATAACTTAAACCTCGATAACATAAAAACCTCTATAAATTTATAAAATTTTGTGTTCCCTTCCCGTCGGAGTCCAAAATCTCTTTTACTTAAAATACGAACCCTCTATAACTTAAACGAATAATTTGGGCATCGCACCTCAGTAAGTAATAAAATTGATGTGGAAAGTGAATTGTTTGAAACAAAAAAAAATTTTTTACCGACTTTTTTAAGTAGAATAAAATAAACTTGAATAAACGTACATTTAATCCTAAAATAAAGTATGTATGTACATAATAACATTTCTAAGTTTCATTTACATTGAACCTAGCTCGTCTATCTCTATAATTCCTAAACAACACTCATAAACGGACCTCTGTAAGTAAAAATATAAACCAATAAAAACTCCTTAACTTAAACCCTTAGTAAGTAAAAACCTCAATAACTCAAATTTTTCAACGTTTCCCTTGGTCTTTATCTTATCGAGGTTCTACTGTACCACTTTTTCAAAGTAGGGTATGCAAAGCAGCATGAAATGTAGCGACAATAATAACTTACACAAAAACATCACGTAGGTACATATATATAATGATATCTTTTACATTATTTCCTACGCGTAATTTTTCGTAAGCAAATGTTAATGAGTACCTATAATCAGTACCAGACTGATGTCAATAACAAGTGTGTTTTGAGCAGTTATCTAGTCTCACGTTTGGTAGTAGGTAAGAAGGTAGGTACATTTTTATGGTCGACCTTGCAAATACGTGTGTTACAATAAATTGTAATGTATTTTTTTACTAACGGGAATTACCTTTAACTACTTATACATGAAAACAGCGATTTAATTTGATTTATTATTTATTTTTATGTAATAACTAGCTGCGAAACCTGGCGTTGCCCGAGTCCCCGAGTTAAGAAACATCGCAAATACCTACAAAAGTACGTTCTATGTAATGAAGACGAAATTTATTTATTCATTATTCAATATTTCATTGGTTTTAATTTTTTTTGCTGATTTTTTTTTTCTGGTGATTACTACCAACATAAGATTAAGATTTGCCAAGTGTTAGCTCATAATATTGTACTGTTGGAAAGTGAGGATTAATTGAAAAAAAATTGAAAAAAATCTTTTCAACGGTTCGATCGATTTGGCTGAAATTTTAGTATGCTTTGCATATTTTTATAACAAAAAGAAAAAAATTATTAATATGAAAAGAAAATTTTAACCCCCCTAAAAAAATGATTCCATAAAAGAAAATTTTTTTTCATAAACTTATGGTCATGGTACAATTACCAAAATTTTTTTTAATTTTTCTAACACTATTTTTCACAACATATGATTTTTTCAAAATTTTTCTGGGTGCATCATAATTGAAAAAAATAAAATGTCAAAAAATAATTTTTTTTAGGTTAGGCTTTATGAACAGTCACGTAATTTTTTTGTAGATTTCCAAATGTATTTGAAGTTGTATAAAAAAATTTACGTAACTACATAAAGTCTAACCTAAAAAAAATTATTTTTTGACATTTTATTTTTTTCAACTATGACGCACCCAGAAAAAAATTTTGAAAAAATGATATGTTGTGAAAAATAGTGTTAGAAAAATTAAAAAAAAATTTGGTAATTGTACCAAGACCATAAGTTTATGAAAAAAAATTTTCTTTTATGGAATAATTTTTTTAGGGGGGTTAAAATTTTCTTTTCATATTAATAATTTTTTTTTCTTTTTGTTATAAAAATATGCAAAACATACTAAAATTTCAGCCAAATCGATCGAACCATTGGAAATATATGATTTTTTTTCGATTTTTTTCAATTAATCCTCACTTTCCAACGGTACAATATTAAGAGCTAAAACTTGGCAAATCTTAATCTTATGTTGGTAGTAATCACCAGAAAAAAAAATCAGCATAATCCGTTTGGGGGCATCCTATCCTTTCTTATCTCGCTATAGCCTTTGGTATAAAAAACGTTTGAGATTATCAGGTTTAGCGGCAATAGAGTTGAGATCAGAATGGGCGCTAAGTTTTATACAGGGTGTAATATTGTCATAAGGAAGAGCGAATTATATATGGTGGTTTTTAAAGATTTAATGAATTAAATCATGCTTTACAAAAACACTTTAAAAACTAACAACAGAAATATATAGAAACTACTTGCCTAATTAACCATCAACCAGGGGCGTTGATGATGGCAGGGACTTTTGGGACGTTAGAGTGAGTGATAGCGGTCACCTACTACACCACCCTAACCCTCCTCACTCGCTTACTTGATCTTACTGACTCCTCTTGAGCCCCTAACTGGTTCTTTTATAGTGACCCATATAGTGTTCTTTTAGTTATCCCCAAACGGAACTTCGGAAGTTGGTCACGGCCTACTTTTGCCGTGCAATTATGTCGAACTTCCGTTTGGTAGTTTCGTGTTTCGTTAAATCAAACACGTTGCAAATTTAATTTGGAACAAATGTAATATAACAAAATAAAAAACAACTAATTAAAAATTAATTTTGGAAAAATATGACCACTATGTGACAATATATTAATTAAATTCGGTGATATCGAATTCTCATAAAATCAATAGATTACGTTTAACCTAATTAATACAAACTTGCCAATGTAAAAAACGTAATTATTGGAACTTGCCACTTATTCAGATCATAACAAAAAACAACAAACGTCGTTGTAATACCGAAACATGATTCCATTTTTAACATTTGTGTTTTTGTTGAGAAATTACTAATTTTTCTTTTATATGTGTTTAGTGTTTTATCTCTATTGTATTTTTGACGACTACATCGTAAAATTCTGTCCACAATCTTGTAAGTTTGCACTACAAAATGCCTACTTACGGTAAATAAAATGCACGACTCGAAATGTATATTTGTTCTTAGAAGAAATAAAAACGAGTGGCATATGGCCACTGTGGTATATATTTCTTTTATCGTATAAGATGATACAAAAACCACAATGTCCTGGTGTTAGATTGATCTTAGGTAGATTACTTAGATACATGGAAATCAACAGCTTCTGCCCTCTTATGATGATGAAACCTTTTTATACTTTATATGTAATAAATTGTAATGATTCCAAGGTTGTTAATTATAATAAGAGATATTAATTATTGACAAAACAAAATACCTAAAAGTGTTCATTTTTGTCCAAAACCATACTTACTTATCTATGAGATATTTAAATATGGCGTTTTTGTTGTCGTCTCGGAGCAGGTAGTTTAACCAACCCCCATGACCATGACCGACAGCCTGTCGAGAACAACCAATCTGTTGTTCATTGAAATGTTAAACGTAATGATTTTTTGATTAAAAGAGCAATCTTTGAATTAAAAAGACGACCTTCTTCCTTCTTTGAGAGTAAAGAGTCTCTCCAAAACATATAACTGCAAAATTCATTGCATCATTCTCATACAACCGACTGCCTAGTGTGCAAAACACTTAATTTCAGCCAAAATTTTCAAGGCAATTACACATGTAAAATACAAGTGGTATGTAAGCTTTTATCTTAAGCGGAATGTTTTGTGTATCATAGTTTACAAGGCTTTTAGAGAAACACAAAATTCCCGACTAAATGGTGTTTCTCAGAATGTTATGGCGCTATTGAGGCAAAGCCAGGAAATCAGGGAATTTGTTACATATACACTGATATTGCGAACCCATGAATAATTGAATATGCAAAATTGGGTTGGGATTTTTTACAACTCCATGATATAGATATGGATGGCAGACGGCGTGCGCATATGCGTGTATAGAATGATAATGAAGCGAGGCTGCGTGCAGTTTGAAAGGAAGGTGAAGGTAATCGTTCGTTGTTATTTTTGTTTTGGTACTATTATTTCAATAATATTATGCGTTATTAAAAAGTTTATTTATTTGGTTGTACCTACACATTTATGTAAATGCGATTTAAATATTTTATGAACTAGATTTATCAACTTTCGTAACCACGTAATTTAAATTTTATTTAATAATATTAGAGCACGTTTTATTTACGTTTGTTTTAAATAAATACTTATTAACACCGACGTAGTTAAGGGTGGCTCGGGCGAGACATCTAACATGCATTTAAAGTTCTCGCCTATAAGTTGGCTCATTCTGAATACATATTACTTTAATCGTATAGCTAACGAGTAACAAAACCGTAAGTAAGCATTTAATTTCATATACAGGGTTTTTCAAGTTAATGGGCTATTAGAAGTATATGAATTAGTAGAAGGAATTCAATTCTGAAACTTGGGCTCATTTGGTTATTGTTTATGCCGCTTCTTTTAAAAATATTTTCAAGTTCGATTTACATCCGGTTATACTTCCTATTTTATTTGAAATTTTGGAATAATTTTGAATTATTACATAAAATAGGAAGTATCCATGTAGATCGAAATAGAATAAAAAAAGGAATCGATTGAAAAAATAAAAAATAGTAGGTGCCATTTGAAAAAACGAAGTAATTCGTGTTTGAAGTTTTCAATTTTAGAATTTTATTTTGAACGCCCTGTATAAATTATTTAATTCAATTTTGTCTAGGCGTTAGCACTAATATTCAGCTATTACCAGTAAAATTTTAACACTCTGAGTCCACAAAATGCGACTCAGAGTGTTGAAATTTTACTAGTAATAGCTGAATATTAGTGCTAACGCCTTGACAAAATTGAATTAAATAATTTATACAGGGCGTTCAAAATAAAATTCTAAAATTGAAAAACTTCAAACACGAATTACTTCGTTTTTCCAAATGGCACCTACTATTTTTTATTTTTTCAATCGATTCCTTTTTTTATTCTCTTTCGATCTACATGGATACTTCCTATTTTATGTAATAATTCAAAATTATTCCAAAATTTTCAAATAAAATAGGAAGTATCCATATAGATCGAAAGAGGATAAAAAAAGGAATCGATTGAAAAAATAAAAAATAGTAGGTGCCATTTGAAAAAACGAGGTTATTCGTGTTTGAAATTTTTCAACTTTAGAATTTTATTTTGAACGCACTGTATAAATTATTTAATTCAATTTTGTCAAGGCGTTAGCACTAATATTCAGCTATTACTAGTAAAAATTTCAACACTCTGAGTCGTATTTTGTGGAAGTTATGATTTTTTATAATTTGGGTTGCGGTAGCGATTTTTTTTCTATAAATTAAATTAACTCGGAAACCGATCGTCATAGGTGTACAAGTTGGTTATCAAACTTACCTTAGAATTACACGTTTTATTCGAATTCAGCGTAAAACATATACCATTCCATTTAAAATAACAAAGTTGGTATCGACTTCCGGTATAACCGGATGTAAGTCGAACTTGAAAATATTTTTAAAAGAAGCGGCATAAATAATAACCAAATGAGCCCAAGTTTCAGAATTGAATTCCTTCTACTAATTCATATACTTCTAATAGCCCATTAACTTGAAAAACCCTGTATACCAATAGTCCGATCAATTTAGACATTCGAAGCTACATAAATTCCCACCAAGCTGAAAATTAGTAAGATTGTTTAAAATATTAATTAAAATAAAATTTGAAAGTTCCCCATCTTTCCCCTGTATGGAAAAAAAATTATTCGAGGTCAAAGGTCAAAAAAATGAATTTTTCGCGATTTTCATCAAAAAGTTTTATCATAAATATACTTCAGACAAAAATTGTAGATCATAAAATTATCTATAAAATATGTATCAATATTTTTTTTCCTAAGAGCTACCGTTTCTGATATATCAGGTAAAATGAAACCCACTCCCTTATTTTATACGCCAGTGTAACCTCGAGACAGCATCTGTCTCCTGTTCAATTGTATGCGTGGCTAGGGTCTTATACCTGCTTTATGTCAGTGTGCCCAATAAATGAAATACTGTTAATCTCAGGGTTGCCAGATTAGGGGATTTTCCCCAAAAAATAGGAGATTTTCTTCCTTGGGGGTATTTTTTGGGGATATATTTTTCAGGGGAATTCTTCTGGGGAAAAAATTTTTTCTATTTGTACTAAATATTTTCTAGTTCATGGGGATTTATTTGTCACATAGCTTATTTTGGGGTATTGTAGAGATACATATTTTATAGATAATTTTATGATCTACAATTTTTGTCTGGGGTATTTTTATGATAAATCTTACCGTTTTGCTGAAAATCGCAAAAAACTCATTTTTTGACCTTTAACCTTGAATAAAATTTTTTCCATACAGGGGAAAGTCGGGGAACTTTCAAATATTATTTTTAATCATATTTTAAACAATCTCACTGATTTTCAGCTTGGTGGGAATTTATGTAGCTTTACTCTTATTTTTTGGTCTAATATGACCGGACTACAAGACGACTCGAGCTTATGTAGCTTAGGTTAGATTAGGTGAAATTAACCGAATTATTTTTAACATCGAACTACGTCTTCCTCGGTAGTATGTGGGGATGAAATGCGTCACGAAAAAGTGTCACACTTTGAGAGCTTATTTCCTAAAATAATATCTAATCTTATTAAACTAATTAATCAAACACCGATAAAGCTTATGTAGTACGATTTTTTGAAAATAAAGTTTCAACTCTTTATCCTTCGTCCGTTAAATACGGCAGCATAAAAAACTAACTATACTACGATACGTCACGGATTTGCGACATAGTTGCAGTAGCTGTGCCACTGTATATTTTTTATATATTTTAAAGTAGAACATTTGTTTAAATTTAAAAAAAAAACACAATTTCCACTATAATTTTTATTTAACTCTACAATTGTTTCACCCTACCAGGGCATCTGCAGGAGAAGTATTAACATTCGGTGTTATACTTTTACTCCTTATATATTATTACAATATTTATTAGTCTAAATGGGGGAGAAATTTCTACTATTTTATCTAAAATTATTGAATAATTTCAATTTCATTTAAAATTCTTGTGTTATTGTTTATCTGTTTTTTAATTTCTAAGGTTTCCAAAATGCCTAGTTTTTATCTTTAATTTTGTTTACGTAAAATTTTGACGTTTTGTTCATGAATGTTGATTTTTTTATTATAGTTGTTAATATGTTCTTGTATTTTTTTTTTGAACCATCTTCCTGTTTGTCCAATATATAGTCTATTTAGGACATACTTCAAATACAATAGCAAATAAAATAAAAAAGAACAATAAGACGATTCAGAATATCATCCATACTTAATAACATTAAAGGCAGTTAATATCAGGAAATTGGACGTCAACTGTATAAAAACGCAGACAATCAATTCCGCAACGTTTCGACCATTTTATTTGGCCTTCTTCAGGCGTCTATAACATACATAAACGAATCATGAAAATAACAAATAATATAAAATAACAATAACATCCTTATACAACTTAAGTAATATAAGAAAATAAGTTTTCGATATAATTTTAAAAAAATAATGAATTCGTGTGGAGTATATAAACACTTGTAATGTGCTATATTATATTGGAGAGTTAAATAAAAATTATAGTGAAAATTGTGTTTTTTATTTAAATTTCAATTATGTATCTAAATTTCCATAAAGTAGAGGCTGATACAATTAATTATTTAAAAAACACCGTAGGCTAGAATTTTTAGTAGTTTGGGTTTTCATTTCTATTTATGCCGTTCTGTAGTGTAGTTGTTTTTCTGTTAAAATATATTTCTCATGTGAGGAGGGTGGGAGAGTTCCACAACATCTGTTAAAATCTCACTAAAGGGGAGAGTTACCCAATGTACTTGTAAAAGAAAAATACCTGAGGTAATTATTGGACATCCTTCCACATAATTTACAATTTAAAGACAGATCGTGAGGCGTAACCCTTAAATCGATATTTTTCTGCTGCAATAGTTTTGTTTATAGATCCAAGAAAAAGGCTTGACCCAATGTTCTTAAATTTTTCTCTAACCATGTTGATGTCAATAACACATTTCGAAATAAACATAATTTTTTGAAAAGTATTTGTCAATCATTAACACTCCGACTAAAATAATTGTTTCAGAAGGTTCAAAAAACTAGCGAGCATTTATTGTTAAACAAAAGTAATGTACCTCTTACATTTACCATTATGTACCTACCAGGTTTCATAGACTACTAGGTTTCATAGTTCTTCGTATCAGCTGGGATTTTCCTTTCAAAACATTGTCGACTACCAAGATATTCAGTGATCAATGATTGCATAACCACAAAAGTCGATTAAAAGCGTAAAGTCAACTGTAAACGAATCATCGATTATGTTTTAAGGATCCATTATTATATGGGAACGCTCATAATTTAGTTACAGATCAAGTTTTATTTTAGTTAAATCGATTACACCTTTTTCTAAACATTAACAAACTTCAGTGGCGTAGCGAGGGGGGCTCATAATATTCCATAAAACATTAATTAAAGAGTCTATTCCTACTTCGGAACTTCCCATTGCGGGACCTCCCATAGATTTTTCCCATTTCGGGACTACATACATTTTTTAATTCCCAGTTCGGAACCTACGACTTATACCTGAGTATTAGATAGTTTAATTTATGTACTTCTTATAAAATAAGAAAGTTAAACACAGTAAAATATTATGTACCTACTCATATAAGAGAATGACAAGACCACGACAACAGTCACATTGTCCGTGTTGTGTTTACATACCATAACCTTGTGATCCTAAGGAACCAAACAAAATCATTCGTTGATTAATAAGTTAAGGTGAATAAAAAAAAGGAAATGCCACCCGACCTAAAAATGAAAACAGACTAAAAACGCTTGTTATAATTTAATTTCAAAACGATATTTCTTCGTTTTAAAAGAAATCAAACTCAACAAAGCTCTTTAGAATCTACTATTACTAACGGCTAATATCGTTAAACTCATTTAAATTTATTTCTATTAATGCCCACCTGGCTATACATTTTGTCAGAAAAGATTGGCAACAAATGGAAAACTTTTTATTCTTCATAAAGTTCTGCAAGGCCTTCAACCGAAAATGCAACTATCAGATATATGAATTTTGCTCAAGTATCTACCTTTATTTTTGAAATATGAAAGAAAGTTATAAAAAAAAAGCATGTTTCTAATGACATTGTACGTCAACATACCAATTTTTAATAATATATATTTCTACTTTAAGAAAATCTGATTTTTTTAACATGTTTAATATCTACACCTCTGTAATTGACAATTTTGAATTCATTGAAAAAAACTTAAAAAGGACGAAAAGACAACAATTCCATACCAATTTTTGTTAATCATGTTCGACGGTGTAGTTAGTAATATGTTCTTTCGTATTGTAACGAATTTTCTAGTCAAAAATATTTATTTAAATAATTATTTATTTTACACTATTTATATAACACTTAACACTAACTTAAAACTACTATTTATATGAGAACAATTATCTTATTTATATAACAACTTATTTATATCATTCTTGTCTATCGCTTATCGTCTTGATTCGCGCACGGATGCTTTCTCCCAACTACTGTCTCCCGGCCCAAACAAGATCACTTTAAATTGATACATCTTTCGAACTTTCTAGATAATTTCTCAAAGAAATCCTGATTGTTCCCGAATGATGAATAATAATTAGAAAGCTTTCGATAATTCACAGAAATTATCGTCTCACTTGGAGAAAGATTTAAAGTCGATAATGATAAAAGAGCCGCGCGCTGTGACTGCGCCGTAAACATGTTAGCGATAAGAAGTACATGCACACAAATCGTTATCACACACACGCACGGTATCACTGGGCGCTACAGTATTTTTAAGCTTTTTTAATTAACCCAAAACTGTCAGTTATTTAAAAATATTGAAAATTAAATTTTTGTAAAAGTGCGAATATCTTATTTAAAATCGGTTTTTTAACTTACAATATTATTAAAAACAAGTTGTAATAACTTTTGCTTTTCATATTTCAAAGGCAAAGGTAGGTACTTTATTCTTGAGCAAAATTCATATTTGTTTAACAAAACTTGTATACCACTTACAAATAATTATATGTGATAGTTTCATTTTTATTTATATTATATAGGTACTTAAATATTACGTTGATTAAATTTCGGTTATGGGATAAGAATCAAAGTCAACAAGGATTTGAAACATATTTTTATGACAAAGAATGAATAGCGTATATAACATAAGTTAACAAAAAATATTTTAAGTTGTCTATTAAATTGTTGAAAATTATTCTGTTAAGCGAAAACTGAGTCAGAAAAAAGTTCTCTTTGAATAAGTCAATGTACATAATTATATTAGGGTTAATAAAAATAAAAAGGTTTTAAAACCCTGTTAACTTTGATACAATACGAAATATTATACTTGAGGGAAGAAAGGAGGAACATACTTCAAAATCATTTCTTTCTAATAACATAATTCAATTAAATGTTATTATTACAAATAGGAAATGGCTTCCGCAGTTAATGGTTATGTCCTGATTCGGGCCTAAAGGCCGCCGTCGCGTCTGTTGAAATTTCTTCTTAATGTTTCGCTAGCAAAAGTGATGCTTCTTCAGAGGTCGTTCCATCTGCGATGCTGGACATACTTATTAACGACGGCCTTTAGATCCGAATCAGAATATCGCCAGTCTATAATGTTATCCTTTCTGTAATATTTAGAAGATCTATTGGCCTCCAAATTTCTGGTGTAATAAAACTTTTGTCTCTAATTATTATTGATTGCGTTGGCTGTTACTTGGTGGAAGTTTAAATCCATATTAAGTAAAACAAAATTAAACTTTTCATAAATTTTTATTTTTCACAACTATAGTTTCGGTACACTGTAGCTTTCTCAAGTGAGTAGATTCTGTAACTACTTAAATTTACAAAAACACCTTATTTATAATCTACCGTAGCCTGAGGGGGGGGGGTTTATCTTGAATAAATACAATAGTGGTGAATTATTCAAGTCTAATTGATCGTTTAGTAACAGGTCTGGGTTATGATTTTTTATTGTATTGATTTCTAAAGATTCTAAAACATTTAATTTTGTGTTTTTTCCTAAAACATAGAATTTTGAAATCATTATTGAAGCTGTGGTTTTCTGTTAGTAAGTGGTTAGCATAATTAGAATTGTGTTTTTTATTTTCATAACATTTTAAATGTTCATCGGTCCTGGTATTGAACGTTCTTCATGTTATGTCCTATGTAAAATTTTTTACAAGATCCACAGTTTAATCTGTACACAACTCATAGTTTACATTTGTCTATTTTCTCTTTGTTGTTTTTAATTAGTTTACATGTTTTTTTTTGTAGTTTTAAATGTTACATTTATATTTTGTTTTTTTAGTTTTGAAGCTACACTGTTACTTAATTTTCCAATGTAGTATGTTAAACTAACATCGTTTTTATTTTTAATTTTAAATGTGGGATAAATGAATTGAACTGCTGATTTATACAATTTGTATTTGAATAACTTATCTATTATATTTGTATTATAACCGTTATTGTGTGTTATTTGTTTTATGAGATTTACTTCTGAATCGTAATTGTTGTCAGTGTGTACCATAGAGTGGTAAGCTGAAAGTTTATGTTGTATTGGATGAGCTGATTTTGAATGGATATACGTGTAGGTTTATGAAATATTTTTAATTTATGTTTATTGTTGTTTCTCGTTATAGTTAGATCTCGGAAAAGTAAACTACGTGAATCTTTTTCTTCTATTGTGAACGCAATATTTGGGTTCAAATTATTTATTTAAGAAAGTTTCTCAGAGCTATTATTCTTTGAGTAAAGCGAAAGATCCTGTTCAATCTCCTATTGTAAAAATGAGTGGGGGGTTGTTGAGAAAGTTCAGATGAAATGAATGAATAAAAATGATATAAGGGTGTATTGGGTAGTACAAAATCAACGAAGCAATCCAATGATGTGAATGCTTATTAATTACATGGCGTTTATCTTTTAATTTGGATCTACTCTCCCAATATCATCTTGATTTGATAAGTAGTGGTGGGACCATCTATCTCGCTCATGTGAGCTTTTAATTGAAAAAGAAAACGAAACTAAAATAATATTCTTTGAATTAAAATGTTGACATGAGATTTGCCATGAAATGACCTCCTGCTCTTTAAATGAAATTCGATGAGCTTTTATTGACCTTTCCCATCTTTCAACCCCTTTATCCTATATAGTGATAATATACACTTTTCGCCACATTATATCTTGCTTCTAATTCTATGTACAATACTTTAGAGATGTCACCAATTGCTTTGTGACAAATATAAAGAAGAAACTTAAAAGAATTTCAAAAAAGAACACTACCATAGCGTAACGGTCAGATTTTGTTACGCTCAAAACAAAAGTTCATACGGAGTCGGCAGCAGCGTTTAACTAACATCAGCTTGCATGACTCTGTGTTAAGTTGTTCAATTAATTTTATTGTCACAACCTAGTGCGTCCCAGTTGGAAAAAAATCACAGCCATATCCAGATATTTTCCACCTGTTGAACAGATGAGAAACTGCAACGAAATAATCTCGGTAACGACCGCTGCTTAATTTATGACGATTTGGACGTTAATTGCTTACGAGTAGCAATTAGCTTCACTTTAATCTGTCGCAAAATTCTCATTAATAGCGTATTCTTATAGATATTTAAATGTTGGGCAATTTTTAATGTTTAACTAATCGAATTATTCAACAGTGTTACAAAACATTTTTAATTAATTGGGCAAGTATTTAATACGCTATTAATTAAGTTGAAATTTCATTGTTAAGAGACGTCGACGCCCATTAATTATGTGAGCTGTTTCTTTATGGACCTCCCTCTCACCTAGTGAGATTTGGTAAGATGTGGCGGGATCTTCCACCTCCCTGATGTGAGATTTATCACTTAATGAGTTTCTTATCAACAGAAGGAAAAAATCACAACAATTCCTTAATTTAAAATGCTGTCATGAAATTTTGAATGACTCCTCTTACTCCAAAGGAAATTTCCTACTCTGACTTAACGTAATTAATTGATAGATCCAAAAGCTAACAGGAGACTATTACCATTTGGTCGGTGTTTTAAAATTCATTAATATACAGACGTAGATCCTTTAAGATGTTGTAGTTTCCCTCACTTCTGACTGATTTGACTATGAAAGACTGTTTCCCAAATTTAACCGTTTTCAAGTTATTGCACTTTTAAGATTTTTTATAAAAATTGCCGATTTTTTGGTCTATTGTCCCATTCTTTTGTGTTTTGTGTCACTTATTTATTTCTTTATGCTATTTATTTAGTATATACGTTGCTTAAAATTACAGGTAACTGAACCAACTGGGTCGCAGTCGATGATTGATAGTTAAAAATCTTAATCAATCAATCTTCGTCAAGCCGTGTTCCTTACAACACTTGTTGAAAATCCATCTATACTGCGATTTCTATTTCTTTTAAATCGGCCTTCCTTCAATGTAATATTTAGCAGTACTTAATTCAATATTTTCTAGGGTTAGTAATCGTTACAGGGTCTCCTTCATGTGGATAATCTTTCAATAATTCATCTCAAACTGGGTACGTATTTTTGGTGCAACTGCATGTTTCAGCAATCCAAGTGTTTAAGAACTTTTTAAAAACAAATCTATAATCAAATTGACTCCATTCTTGACACAGTAGTGATGTACTGACCTTTGGATGCACAATGGAAATAATAAAAAAATGCAATTAGCCTCTTTTTTAATATGTGAAGATAAGAACTTATGTACCACACTACGTTACACCTTAAGTCGACCTAGATCCTTTAAGTGGTTGAAGTTTTCCTCATTTATGAATGATTTGACCATGAAAGTTATTGGACTTTTAGGTTTTTTTTATCAAATTGCCGAGTTTTTTGTCTATTGTCCCATTTTTTTTGTGTTTTGTGCCTCTGGTTTATTTATTTTTGCTATTTTTCAGTAGTACATACGTTGCTTTATTATTCCCAACACTAAAATTACAGGTAACTGAACCAACTGGGTCGCAGTAGATGATTGATAGTTAAAAAAGGTAATAAATTCATAAAAAATATTTTTTTTCCTTTTTTTATACATATATATTTAAAAAATATATGACAGTTATGCTGCAGATGTGTTTAAAAATACCTATGGTTCTTTAGCTATCCAACAAGGTAAAACAAGGTAGGGTATTATCAGAAATCTTACAAAAAAACTTTGATGAAATGCTTCCAGATAGTGGTAAAAATAACAGTATTTCGTCAAGTACTCGCTGCGTCTATTGTTCTTCTTAGAATTTTTAGAATTGCGGTGAGTGCGAGCGAGATATCTTACGATGTAAACGGGTGTCATAACTGTCATAGACTTTTTTTAGTATTTAAAAAGGAAAAAAAATATTTTTTACGAAGTTATTACCTTTTTTAATTATCAATCATCTACTGCGACCCATTTGGTACAGTTAGCTGTAATTTTAGTGTTGAGAATAATAAACCAACGTATGCACTACAGAAAAATAGCAAAAACAAATAAATTAGAGGCGCAAAACACAAAAATATGGGACAATAGATAAAAAATCGGCAATCTTTATAAAAAAACTTAAATCTTCAATAACGTGAAAACGGTTAAGTTTGGGATACTGTCTTTCATAGTTAAATCAGTCAGAAATGAGGGAAACTATATCCTCTTAAAGGATCTTGGTCGACAACCTGTACCCCTGTAGATATCACTAAGTTGTCTTTGCCTCATTGTTAGTAATGGTAAAAATTATCGTTACTGACATGTACTGTGGCATGAATTATGGAAACTATTGGCAAAATAATAAAACAGATCTCTATTTTATGAATATTTTATAGAATTTTGAATGTTTCTTGTTCTAACAATTTCTTATAAGCAAATAAACTTTCAAATACAAAATTAACTTTAAATATAAATACAGGTATCTAATTTATTATTTTTTTTTATATTTAACTTTGGAAGAAATGTCTGCAAATATGTAAATGTACAATTCAAAATGTACGATTTCTTTCTTCCGTTTTTGTATTTCAATTACTCACTTAAGCTAGCATTAAATTCTCTTTAAACTTGCTTCATGTAAATTAATGTTGATTGTGAAACAAACAAGTAGATTTTTAGAAACGAGTACCTAGGTAACACGGACTATTTCAATAAAAGCATCGGAATAAAAATAAAAGTCATACCTTAACCAAGGTCGTTATTTAAAGTAGGTACACAGATAAAAACTTAATGTGATCGACAGTGGTACTTTTAAAGTGACAGAGCATTTTAAAAACTAATTAAGTCAAGCAATCGTTAAGACGGACACATAAAAACATAAACAAAGGTTTGTTATTAATTACAACACTTATTAGTTGAAAACTGGAATGTGAAGTGCTATGTAACCCTTTAGCTTTTTTAGAATGTTCGATCTGATAGACCACCATTTTATAAACATTGTTAGCAGTTTAAAATTGATAAAACAACAACAGTTTTGGAATCAAATTAAGTATCAGTTCGTTTATTTGAATTTATACAAAATTTAAGTTTAATTAATAAATAGTTGGCAATTATTATTATAAATATAAATGTTTTATCATTTTTTTTTTAAACTGTAATAATACATAAATGTGCATATAGTCCGAAAAAAATAGTTTTTCTATTATTTATTAAAACGAGTAAAGAACAGATTGTTCCAGTCAACATTTCTTATTCCATACACTTGCAATCTTCAATTTTATGGGATATACCTACAGTAGAACCTCATTAACTTATCTTTTAAGCACTAAAAGCACTAAACACAGGACTGTGGTATGCAAAATTGTTCTGTATACTGTCGAAAAAAGGGGCGTGGCTACACGAGATGATTAAGCAAGAGAGAAAACCTATAAGGGTGGCGGGTTGGGCCACACCCACCTTTTCGACGATAAGCAGAGTGTCTATGTTCAGTCACTCATCCTGTTTCTAGTATATATGGTCAATCAGTCACCTTTTCTCTCTTTGGAAACTGTAGAAATTAATTTTATTTATCTCATAGATTTTTTCTTGAGGGTTATGTTTAACTGTAGTGAAAAAAAATCTTTGATAAATTGTATGACCTACACTATGAATGTTTTTGACTTTATAATTGATAATCCTCATCAATAGGGCTTGAAGACATAAGTTCAAAGCCTTACTTGAAGTGCTTTTGTTTTTGAAGTCTTAATTTCCTCTTAAAGTCACATTGAAAAGTTATTGATTTAAAAGTCCTAAGGATAAATTTAAAATCTTCGAGTATACAACGAGGGCTTAAATTAGCCCTAAATAAGGAACTTAGAAACATCAAAAGACGACGCTCATTCTAAGTACAAAGCACTCCTCAGCTTCGAGTACACCATGAGAACCTAAATTAAACCAAACCAAAAGGGCTCTAAATACATAAAAATACTTTCAACACATTTTCAAGTACCTACAAAACAGTTCTGTTTGTCCATAATGAATACTGTTACCTACTAAAGAAACATAATTCGGTCTTCCCATTGTATCAAAGCCATAGCTACAAAATTGACGCTTTATGTTTTATGAATTTAATAAAAAAGGCATAGTGAAGAGGTACCACAAAACAATACTTGTATAAACCGACCGAAGTGAATTCTTTCACAACTAGCTGACCATAAACGCTTCTGCGTGAGCAATAGAGCTGTCGAGTGTAAAATCTGTGAGCGTCAGCTGTCACTTTTTTCCCAATTTTTAACAGTCGAACCGGAAGCAGTTATCCGTGACGTCATTTCTGAGAATTTTCGAAAGGAAAACGGGCAGATGTTTCCATCAACTAACCCGAACGACAATAATTATTAGAAATTCGATTTGCACCGCGAGTAGAAAAAACAACGGGGAAGTCGAATGGTCCGATTGGTGCAAACAGGTGAAATTTCCTTTCCGAATCCGTCTCAAATTAATCGAATTACTAACTTTTAATTAACTACCAAAAACGGCTTCTTGATTATTTTCGGTTCGATGCCGATATTCAAAATACGCGACAGTCTAGTGAGGTTGTGAAAATAGTATGATGAATTGAGTTCAATGAAGGCTCTAATTTGATATCACCTAAGCGAAGTAGCCGATATTGATTAAACATTACAACTTTTTGTTTTACTTTCTCTAGTGTTCACAAAAAATATATTAAGCATTCTAAAATTTGTTAATTAAATAATCTACGAATTGTCCAAATGTCTGATTATTTTGATGGGAAAAAAACATCTTTCCATCTCTTAATAGCTGTATATATTGGCTATTTTATATACTAAAAGTACAAACAAAAGGATTTCAAGTTCTAAACCCAAAGCCATTACTTAAAGAGTACTTTGATTCTCGAAGTCTTAATTAAATTTTAAAAATCCAAGGATTTAGAATTAGGAATCACTGATTAAATCGAAAAGCAATTGAGTTTAAAGTACCATAAGCCTGAATTACGTCAAAAGGGCTTCAAATACTTATATAAAAGGGCTTCATGCTCTTTTGGTGCATGGGATTACTTTGCTTTGTACTTTGAAAGACTTCAGGTACATTAATTAGTGCTTGAAGTCGACATTGAAGGAACTGTAAGCAATTTAAAGTGCTTGAAGTCCTCTTTAAAATAGAAATCAAAGTATTTTATAAAGTAATTCGATAATCAAGTAACTAAAAGTGCTTAAGATGCATGTTTCTAAGTCCCGCAAATGCTTGAAGAACATTTTAAACAAAAAACGCAAAATTCTGCCCTGCTTTGGTACAAACCACAAACGACGTGGGCAGTGGCTAATTTGAAAAATATCCGCAGTAACTAAATAAAAGTGTGATTCTAATATTGCTAGTACAAGTTTTGTAAACAGTATACTAAGTGTTTTATTTTAAACCTAATTAATTGTAAGTAAAAGTTTAAAGTTGAAACTACCTCAACTTATTTAAGGATCAAGCTATTTCATAAAAAGCAAATAATTTTAAAAAGGTATTGCATAGGGTCCATTAACAATAAGAATTGTTAGAAACAGAAAACAAATAAACTGAAGAAGGTCTTCATCATAATATAGGTAATGTTTGAAAGACAAAAAAACTATGGCGGTGTTGTCAGAGACTGAAGAAGGTAGTTTTGTTACCGAAAAAAACTTAGTTAATAAGTTTTTTCTATAACATACCCCGATATGTATACTATATGGTTAAAATATGGACCTTTAAATTTAAAAGTCGGTCGTATTTAGGCATGTGACGCCTCAACAGATATGGTCCGGATAAGAAGAGGAGGAGGTCAGACTCATTAAATCTTTAACTACTAATTCTATATATGAATTCATTTCTGAAATTATTTATTTTTTTATTGTAATTTATTATTTACTAATTAATTTTTTGCAGTCAATCTCGTTGCAATATATTAAATATGGTATACTTACTACCTTATATGGTAAAATTAATAGTATTAAATTCATTAAATCCTGTTAAGACAATTAGGCCTATATTTGAGAAATAAACGTTACCATATTGTTGTTGTATTAAGGCAATGCACATCCAGAACTGACATGGAAATGCGTAATACATCGATTTGTTTATGCGTCGGATAAGGCCCATGAATAAAATTTCGTACTCATTCGCAGAAACTCGATTGGCAGAATATCTAACCTATTCGCAGAAGTCCTTTGGGTAGAAAGAGAAACAAATGCAGGTTGAGTCATTGTTCTTTGATACAGTTTTCTTTTCTTAAAACCTAAACGATTCTTTTTTGATACAGTGTCTCAAAATTCGTTGTATGAAAGTTTTATTTAATACTAGCTGCGAAACTCGGAGTTGCCTGAGTTAAAATACATCGCACATACGCGGCCCTTACGTGTCTTACAAAAAAACCCTTTAGGGTAAAATTTTTACAAGCATTGAATGTCGTATTTATTTATATCTAATCAAAAGCCTAAAAACTAAGTTTCAAGCTTCTATCTTTAAAAATTACGTAATTTCCATACAAACTTTCCCAAGTAGCCCATGCCCTCCCACAGGCTCTGAACCATCTCTGTACCAAATTTCATTTAAATCGGTTCAATAGTTTAGGAGTAATTGTGTAGCATACAGAATTAGGTACTTTGGCATTAATAATATTAGTCTAGATATAGATCTCGGTAATTACAAATGATAACTGAATAATATATCATATTGTAACGAATTTTCTAGTCAAAGTATTTATTTAAACAATTATTTATTTAACACTATTTATAGCACTTAAACACTAACTTAGAACTACCATTTATATCACAACAATTCACTTATTTATATAACAATTTATTTATATCACTTTGTCTATTATCGGTTTTAATTCGCGCACTGATGCTTTCTTCAACTAACTGTCCCTCGATCCAAAGATGATCACTATGTATACACCTTTCGAACTTTCTAGACAGGAACTCGAAGAAATCCTGTCTATTCCCGAATGATGAGTAATAATTAGAAAGTCCTCGATTATTCCAGAATTTAATTTGTTACTTGTCGCCGGAGAATGATTTACATCTTGTAAGTTGATAACACGAAAAGTACCGTGTAAGCATGTTCGCGATAACAAGTACATGCCACAAATTGTTATCGCACACACGTACTGTGTCACTGGTCGCTACACTACCCCCTCCTTAAGGGTGATTCGTCCCGAATCACATTCTGCCGTTCCTTCAGAGGATCATGCCGGTACTTGCAGGTGGATCCGCTTCGGCATCCGGTTGTCAGGTGGAAATGGCAGTCAACGGTCTTCAATGGTGACGGTCCTCGTCGTGGATTTCCGGCGCACACCAAGATTTCTATGCCAGTGTATCGGAACAAAACCTCCAGCATGTTTCTGACCACCCTCCAATCCAGCCCATCGAGTCCACATCCGATCCTCGGTATTGCTAGCTTCAGGATGTTAGCGTGCAGCAATTGCTCTCTTAGTTCTTTAAAAGAGTCCCATAAGGAGTGGTAGGAAGGCTTCTCCGACGACTTGCTTTTGGTGACTAGATAGAGGATGGATTGGGTCCCATCGAGTAACTGTAGTACTTTTCTTCCATCTTTGACCTGGTCGAGTAACATCGGTAGTCGCCCAAACTTCTTCCGAAAGACCGTGGCAATCCCACGGCTCATGTCCAAATCCCTTGCCACACAATGAGCCAGCGAGTATTCTTTCGGGACGGCGAATAAGTCCTGCTGAACTTCGGTGGTGACTCCAAATCGGGCTTTACGGTGTAAGCTCTGTTCGGCCATAAATTCTTCGTACTGGGGCTCTGGCGATCGAGCCTGCAAAACTCTAACTCGAGCTTCTTCATGGTTGTCCCCAGCATATGGAGCCAGTCGATTGAAGTGGACTACTCTTAGTTTTCCATTGGGAGTACGTCTAATTCGGTAGATTACGTCATTGATTCGTTTGATAACTTTGACGGGCCTTCCCAATCTTGTTGCAGCTTCGGCGAAAGACCCCTTTGACGCTTCGGATTATAAAGCCTCACCAAATCTTCCTCATGGAATCCTCCATCAGTGGCCTTAATGTCATATGCGTCCTTCATCCGGTCACTGGCTATCTGCATATGGGAACGTATCTCGTCATGGATGTCGTCCAATCGTCTTCGGAGTTCACTGACGTAATCTTCTCCAGCCACGTCTTCGCCAGGTTTGCATCCGAACTTTAAGTCGCATGGTAGTCGCAACTCTCGACTGAACAGTACCCTGGCTGGTGTTTGTCCAGTGGTTTCATGTATGGAAGATCGGTATGCCAAAAGGAACAATGGCAGATAACGATCCCAGTCTCGCTGATGTTTGGAGACCATTTTGGACAGGTACTTGTTAATGGTCCTGCTCATTCGTTCTACCATGCCGTCTGATTGGGGATGTAGGGCTGTAGTTCGAGTCTTATGAATGCCCAATATCTTACAAATATCTTGGAATATGGCTGACTCGAAATTTAGTCCTTGGTCGGAATGCATCGGCTAATCGACTCTTTCACGAGCGTTTCCGCCACTGTAGTTGCCGTCTGGTTTGGAAGGACGTACGCTTCAACCCATTTCGTAAAGTAGTCCATTGCCACTACGATGTACTTATTCCCATCTTCAGATTCTGGGAATGGTCCGGCAACATCTATGGCAATTCTCTCAAATGGGCTGCCGACGTTATACTGCCGCATCGGAGCAGGTTGTCACTTCTGAGGTCCCTTACTGGCGGCGCACGTCATACACTTTCTGCACCAGTCTTCCACGTCCTTTTTGCAGTTGACCCAGTAAAATCGTTCTCGTACTTTGCCAAGGGTCTTCTTTACACCAAAATGTCCTCCTGAAGGGTCGTCATGGAGGCACTGCAGGACTTCCTTTACCAAGCTTCTCGGTATCACTAGCTGACGTCTGCTTTCTGTGCGATCTTGGTTCTCAACGACGCGCTTCAGGAGACCATCTTCTTCATCAATGAAATTCCATTGGGCCCACAACGATTTCACTTCTGTTGACTTGGCAGCCACTTCCTGCCAGGTTGGTCTTCTGCCTTCTTTCTTCCAGTCCAGGAACATTTTTAGGAGCACGTCGGAATGTTGTTCTGCCTTAATGTTGTCGGGCTGCCACTGCTCGTCCAGGATAGTTATCCTCCTGACCTCTTCGTGTTCCTCGACGCGTTGACAGTGTTTACAATTATCCGGGCAAGGTCTTCTGGATAAGGCGTCGGCGTTTCTATGGCTAGTTCCCGCTCGATGTTCTATGTCAAAGTCGTACTCTTCTCTCTTGGCCAGTGGTAGCCTCCTGGGTCGCTGGCGGATGGGTTGGGCTTCGCCAGTATTTATTTTGTGCAGGACGGCGTTGGTTCGTCCCTTCTTGCCACCTTCTACTTCAAAGACGTCTTGGTATTCTTTAAGTAATCCTTCTGTCTAGCGTCGTTGGTTAGGATTACATTTGCCTCCTGCTTCCTGGCGCAATTTCGTCAAGGCTTCTGGTAGGCGTTGTGCGTCTTCCGTTCTTGTTTGTAGCTTTCTGACTTGAGAAGCAAATCTCTCGCTCTTACAGCTGCTTCTCACGTGGCCTAACTTCCCACAGCTCCAGCACCTGACTTGTCTGGGCTTCCTTTCTGTTTTAGTCGTTACGCGACGGATCATCTCTTCCAGTCTATCCAGTCTATCGTCCCGACCGGCCGACTCTTCTTTTAATTCTCGCACTCGACATTGTCGTTGCGACGCCTGTTTGACGACGTCGTATTCGAGTGCACGGGCCAACGTGTCTACCAATGTCCTCGGCCGGTCCAATCGGAGTCGCTGTTGTATTTCGTCGTCCTTCAATCCGTCAATAAACGTGTCGACGGCCAATCTTTCCAGAGTATCATCGGCCGTACCCGGATAGGCGAGCCGGACCAACCGTGCGATATCTGCCTCATATTCCTGAAGACTTTCCCCTGTCTTCTGCCGTCGATTCTTTAGCTGCACATGGTACACAGCCGTCAGATGTGCTTGGCCGTATCGCATCTCTAATCTTTTTACTAGCCGATGGTAGTCTAGTAGTTCTTTCGGTGGTAACGTGTTCAGAATTTCGCCAGCACCATCACGCAGAGCGAGGGCAAGGAAGGAAGCTTTTTCTTCTAGCGTCCATTTGTAAGCTTTCGCGGCCACTTCGAATTGCGTCAAAAACATGGTCCATGATGTTTTACCGTCGAACGTAGGTAGCTTCATGTGCACTTTGGAGATGACCTGTTCTTCTTTCACGTCGGGGATTTCTTTGCCGTCAACCGCTGTATGTCTCTTTTCCGTAAGTTGGTGACTGATCTCTCGTCTTTCCGGATTCAGAACCATTTCTTCCATTTGAGCCAATCTTTCGTCGAAAGTCCCCAGCTTTTTGTTTATTTCTTCTTGTTCAACCTTTACTCCTTTTAATTCTTCTCTTGTTTCTTCTTCGAATTTTCCCAGTTCTTCTTTCAAATTTCCTTCGAATTTTTCTAATTTTTCTTCCAGATTTTCATTTAATTTTTCTTCCAGATGCTTTGAATTTTCGTTTAATTTTTCTTCTAGATTCTTTGAATTTTCCTTTAATTTTTCTTCCAGATTTTTATTTAATTTTTCTTCCAGGTTCTTTGAATTTTCGTTTAGTTTCTTTTCCAATTTCTTTTCAAATTCGTCCTCAAATTCATACGTGCTGGGATCGAAGCCTTCTTGTATCAAAGCCTCCTCGAGCCGTTTCTGTAAGATGTTCTTAGTACCAGACGTATCTTCGTCTCGCTCCTCCAGTTCGCTTTTCAATTCGGCGACTTTCAACTCGAACAACTTTTTCGGCATTTTTATTTATTTTGTATTTTTATTACACTAGAAAATTCTCCGGAGGTCGATACGCAGACCCCACACCTGACACCAATTGTAACGAATTTTCTAGTTAAACTATTTATTTAAACAATTATTTATTTCACACTATTTATAACACTTAAACACTAACTTAGAACTACCATTTATATCACAACAATTCACTTATTTATATTACAATTTATTTATATCACTTTGTTTATTATCGGTTTTAATTCGCGCACTGATGCTTTCTTCAACTAACTGTTTTTCGGTCCAAAGATGATCACTATATATACACCTTTCAAACTATCTAGACAGGAACTCGAAGAAATCCTGACTATTCCCGAATGATGAGTAATAATTAGAAAGTCCTCGAATTTAACTTGTTACTTGTCGCCGGAGAATGATTTACATCTTGTAAGTTGATAACACGAAAAGTACCGTGTGCGGTGTAAGCATGTTAGTGATAACAAGTACATGCCATAAATTGTTATCGCACACACGTACTGTGTCACTGGTCGCTACAACTAATTAATTTTTTGCAGTCAATCCCGTTGCAATATATTAAATATGGTATGCCTACTACCTTATATGGTAAAATTAATAGTATTAAATTCATTAAATCCTGTTAAGACAATTAGGCCTATATTTGAGAAATAAACGTTACCATATTGTTGTTGTATTAAGGCAATGCACATCCAGAATTGACATGGAAATGCGTAATACATCGATTTGTTTATGCGCCGGATAAGGCCCATGAACAAAATTTCGTACTCATTCGCAGAAACTCGATTGGCAGAATACCTAACCTAACCTAACCTATTCGCAGAAGTCCTTTGGGTAGAAAGAGAAACAAATGCAGGTTGAGTCATTGTTCTTTGATACAGTTTTCTTTTCTTAAAACCTAAACGATTCTTTTTTGATACAGTGTCTCAAAATTCGTTGTATAAAAGTTTTATTTAATACTAGCTGCGAAACTCGGAGTTGCCTGAATTAAAATACATCGCACATACGCTGCCCTTACGTGTCTTATAAAAAAAACCTTTAGGGTAAAATTTTTACAAGCATTGAATGTCGTATTTATTTATATCTAATCAAAAGCCTAAAAACTAAGTTTCAAGCTTCTATCTTTAAAAATTACGTAATTTCCATACAAACTTTCCCAAGTAGCCCATGCCCTCTCACAGGCTCTGAACCATCTCTGTACCAAATTTCATTTAAATCGGTTCAATAGTTTAGGAGTAATTGTGTAGCATACAGATTAGGTACTTTGGCATTAATAATATTAGTCTAGATATAGATCTCGGTAATTACAAATGATAACTGAATAATATATCATATTCACGCTATACGGCACGGAATATTATAGCTAAAATATGAAATTATATCAATACGCTCCTCTTTTGAATAAATTTTCATTTTGAATAAGAAACACTTCAATAATAGGTAACAACATCTGACAATAAACAGCAACGGCAACTACATACATTGGAACTTTTATTTAAAAAACTCCAAATGACGCATAAAACAATTATTTAGCGTTTCCTGAAAAAACGCGAAGACTTAGCTTATGAACACCCAAATACCAATCGATAGGTAATTAAAAAATACATCTCCTGGTATGTTAAAAAATATGACGTTCCATTTAAATTAATCAAGTTACAACCTCTCAAAGTTCTTACTTAAGTAGTATTAATTTTTGGACAGCCTGTATAAGATGACAAGTTCATTATAATTGGGATATAAAATATGATCTATTGTTACACTTCATTGTAAATTTCGCTTACACAATTTAAATACTTCTTAAGTATTTGAAACGTGAAAATTAGGTTAGATTTCGATAAAATTCAAATTATTTGAAAAACTTTAAGGTTTAGGTGTTATTAACCTTATCAAAACAAACACTTATATTGATCGAACAATCCAAAAAGGCAATAATATACAGGGGATTCCATTTAAAAACACATAACTTTGATACTTTTAGGGCATTTGGAACACCCTGTATAATATGAAAATAATTTTAAAAGGTAACCATAATAGACCCCTATATAACCCGAAAGTAAAAGTTTTTGAAATTTTTATATTTTGGCCATAATATTCCGTGCCGTATAGCATAAATAACCCTGTATAATTAAAAATTTAATTTCAATCGGAATCACATGCTTCTGTGTCATTAGCGCTAACCTAACCTAACCTAATCTAATCTAACCTAAACAACCACGCAAACATAGGATCTTCTTCAACTTTAATAAAATCACTCATCTTTAATTACAATACGATTCCTTTTTAATGAACCGGTTTGTTTCGAGATTCCAGTTCACTAAATCAGTAATTTGACTAAAAAGAGACACAAAAATGGAATCAAACTGTATAGCACAATAAAACTGAAACAAAGGGTTAAAGGAAAAGAAAACCGTTAGCACATGCCTCACGAAAGGAGCGCCCTCTTCTCTTACAATCGGGTTTCTGCGAATAGATGTGACACGATGAATAGCACAGTGAAATGGTTTCTTTCATAATCTTGACAAAGATCTACCATTGGTTAATTTAAAATTATTACTCAGTAAATGTTGAAAAGACTAGATAAATGGTTCTTCATCAGGATTGGATATACACTGTGACACATCCAACCATGACAAAGAATAAATCCATGAGAAGGGTCAACTTTTGATAAATAAGTTAAATTCTTCATCCATAAATTTTAAAAAGATTTGGTATATGCTTTGTAGTTAGATATATTACAAGGACACTCAACTTTGATAATGAACAAAGGCTTCAAAAGGATCTATCTTTGATTAGTTTTGAATATTTTGCCCCTAAATGCTGTAAATATTGTGATATAATACGATTTCTACTTGGTACAGTGACAGTTATTCTTGAAGGACAATCTTTTTATTGGTTCTTATTACATATAAACAAATCGAATCAGAATGTTTGTTAATTCATAAAACAAAACTGTTCACAATCTGCGACCACGGCGACCTTCCATCCTGCGGGTACAATCTTTGGGAATTGGAGTTACATCCTCAATCCTACTAATTTTCATGTTAGAACGAGCCAGAGCTCTTAGGGCAGTTTGTGCACCAGGTCCTCCTCGTGTTTTTGTCTTATTACCACCTGTTGATCTTAATTTAATGTGCAATGCTGTTATACCTAACGACCCGCACTTTTCTACTACTTGAGCAGCTAACATAGCAGCACAAGGGGGTGCTTCGTCCCTGTCGGCTTTAACTTTCATGCCTCCTGTAGTGACAGGAGGAAAGTGTTTCCCTTTTCGACAAGTCGATTACATGTACGAATGTGTCGTTGAAACTACCGAAAATGTGTGCTACACCAAAAACAACTTCACCTTCTCTGATTTGAGGGCCTAGGGATACTTGCACCTCTTTTTTTTTGAACTTTACCTTTCCTTGGGGCCATTTTTTTCTTACTTCGAAAATGACAGAAGAACAAAGAACAAGCCATCACCCACTTATTCTTGAATTTATTCTAGTAAATGAAACAAGAAATTTCAAACTAAAGCAGACTATCTATCAGTATCCATATATTGGTTGTAATTATGTGTTTAAGAAGCAAAAAATACCTTTACTTCTGATTTTGTAGCATTAAATGCCGACCTAAATAACATCATTTATATCCGAATCGTTTGCAGTTCGGGTTTTCCTTACATTTGCATTTATTTCTCTCAATATGGAACATTTGACAATCGCCCCTGATAAGGCTAAATGAGCTAATTAGCATACAATGATTTGCTGAGGTCACTATACTCTCTACACGTAGCGAATACGTAAAGATGAACAAACATCAAATGTGGTTTTCTGTTTTAAATCTTTTCACGTTATTAATATAACTGTAACTTTCTTTAAAGTCGAGTACAATGAAAGAATAGTTCACATTCATATTCATTCTCTCCGTAAACTTTCCCGGGTGGGAGTATAAGTATAACGCTTTTTTGTGGTTTAATCATTAATTCGAAACGCACATAAAGCTGTGGTGGGCATTTCTAGCCCTACTAACACTAATCCAAATAAAATAAAACCGGACAAATACGAGTTAGATTTACATATTATCAAGGGCTCAATATTATGCGGAAAACTTTTTAAGTATTTTTAATTCAATTTTTCTCATTCGCTACCCAGATTTCACTAAACTGTATTCAAGCCGTAATCTGTTGAAATATGTTTAAAAACTCGATTGCTGCAACTGCCATTCAGTTCCAAGATATACGTATGTATTTATATCTCAAGTTTGTAACTCATTAGGAAATTACTTAAAAAGAAAAATTTGACAGATTAGAAAAATTTGTAGAGGTATTTCAATATCTCATGAACCATAAAATGTGTAGAAGGCGGGCCTTATTGCTTTTATATGTACATTTAGGATATAGAGATTGGGCTGCTAGCCGTACGCCTTAAAGGCAGTGGCGTAACTACCATAGAGGTAGACGGTAGGTATGGGTAACACAGTGTCGTATCACACAAAAGTGTTGACACTTTTCAGTGTGTCAGGTGTGTTGAAACAGCTCATATGAAACCAATGACACTTAACACAGTTGCGACACACGAGCGAGCTGAGGTTCGCTTGTATGGGAATCAGTGGGTATCGTTAGGTGTCATCGTGTCGTCAGTGTTAGACGGTTTTAGATGCCATAGAGTGTATCATTGTGTCGTGTTGTATCGGTTGATGCCGTTTTTCGCGGTTTGTCGTTTCGTATCAGACAGTCGCAAGCTTGCTTACAAGTTACAAACGAATCAACTTTAAGCCAGTCCCATAGATAATAGAAGTGTGGGTTAAAAAGATGAAACCATAGATATGTGAAACTGACAAGAAACAATAATGCAAAACAATATTTTATTTATGTAGGTATAAGTAAATAAATAATCCGTCTTGTATTTATACTTTATTTTTTATTTCAAGTTAAAAAGTTTCACACTTTTAATTTTTTTAACACAAATTTAATGTATTACTTATCGTTCTAATGAATAATTTTCTAATTCAAACAATATTTTTATATTTTATGTGAGAACTGTCTCTGTTTATGCAGAACTTAACATAAGCCTAACGCTATCGCCACTCTATGGTATACGTATCACATGCAAACGTGTCGCTTGCTGTTTCAGCACGTTTCAGCAATCGTTTCAAAACTGCGATTGCGTATGTGAATCTTTTACTGTGTGATATGAAACAATTGTGTTGAAACAGTGTGTTGATACAGCACACGGTATCAGTGTTACTGTATCGACACACTAAAATTTTGTGTGTTACCCATGCCTAGTAGACGGGGCAATGCCCCGGGGCCCCCAAGCTCAGGGGGCCCCTCGGACCCTAACTTACAAACTATAAATTATGTTAGAAATATCCACTAAATTTTATTTAAAAAAAGCTATATTAATTAATTTATCCAGTTATTCATTCCAAAAATTCTGCGTGTAGAACCAGGACGTGCCCTGCTATGCACAATAAAGAACTAATGATAAAGTAGCTTTGCAACTTTAAAGTATTTAAATGTAACTACATATTTATATTTTGAGTTGTATTGATAAAATTTTGATTTGTCGTAACCCAGATTTGTCGTAAAACGTACCTATAGTAGGTTAAGAAAGAAGTGTTATTGGATTCAAAATCTCTACTTAATTAGGATTCCGTTCTCAAAGGGTGCTCATCGGGATCCTATTAACGTGCCTCCGTTGTCTGTGTCTGTCACAGGACTGTATTTTTGAACGGTAACAGGTAGATATTTTCTTTTATTTTCATAAAATACTTTTAATTTGTTCATTAAAATAGGCTACAATTTGTATTTGGTTTTTTATTTTATTATGGAGTCGACTGTATTACGACGAATTTGAATTATGACAAATCTGAAGTACGTCGAATTCGGAACACGACGAATATGGAACAAACGATTTTAAATAGTTTAGTTGGGGCCCTATTTTATTTTTTGCCCCAGGGCCTTTGGCTACCTAGGTACGCCACTGCTTAAGGGCATAAGAAAATTCGAAATAATACCTTTAGCCATTTAGTCATATAAGCAACAAACTAATATGCGTCTAACAATGTTAGAGATGTCACACTTTGTTGAAAAAAATTGAGAGCTTATTTATTTTAAAACTCTTTTCAGAAAGAATGGGATATTTTTAAATATGTAGATGTAGTTAAAAAAATATACCTCACACGACGTGTAGCAAATTATGCATTATCGCTTATAGGATAAAAAGGTGAAAAAGAAATGTGTAATTTCTATGTTTGGTTTTTCTTCCAGGGATGGACTAATTGTAAGGTGCTTTGTTTATTTATTTATTTATTACGCATATATTAATACTTTTAAACTGTATCGTGCCAAATGTTACGCCAGACTTTGGCTTCTTCTGACGAGAGTAATTACTACTAAATATGCATTGACAAGTAGGTGTTTAAATAGTTTAAAAATAAGGGTGGTGGATGGTCAAAATAAATTTAAAAGCAATGAATTGTTACATTCCGCTTGTTCGTGATATCGTCGTATAAAATCTAATTTTTTATGTTTATTAATTTCTAAATTTTCTAGTAGTGTCATTTTATACGCTTTATTATTTAAATGTAAAATTTTCAGATTATTATCATGTTGATGGCCTTCTTCAGTAACGTGATATGCATAAGTGGAATCTGACTTATTTTTTATGTAACTATTTTTGTGCTCTAATAAACGTTTTTCGATGTTCCTGCCAGTCTGGTCAATATATATTTTTGGACATGGCCATTAACATTATCTTTGTTATTATTAATAAAATTTTCTATAGAAAAATATGTTTTATAAGCTATGTTAAGACCACATTGTTTTAAATAAGAAGATATTTTAATACATATAGGACCTAAATAGGCTCAACTTTTATATTTACCGTCTTTATTATTAATTATTAGACAAACTAAGATTAAGGCTAATTTTTGATGTTTTTTAAATAGTAGGTAATCTTTTAAAGAAGGATTGCAACCATTATTTACTGTAATTTGTTTAATTAAATTTACTTCTTGGATGTAATTATCTTTAGGCATAGGAACACTTAGGAGTCTATGTAGCATATTACTGTACGCTGCTAATTTATGTTGGGTCAGGTAAAAGGAACTATTAGGTGTTGTTGAATCTGCATGAGAGGGTTTGTGTAAAATGAAGAATGTGATTTTCTTATCCTCTTTAGTTAGAGTTAAGTCTAAAAAAATATTGTGTTGTTAATTTCTGAACTTAATATTAGGGTGTAAAACTATTGATGTGTTTCAGAAAGATGTCCAGCTGTCTGTTTGTTCCTGTGAAACAGGTAATGATGTGGTCAACATTATTATTTTCGGGAATTAAATAATTTTCGTATTCGTAGTCCAAATATATTAACATTTTTATTTAAATGTTATAAAGACAATAAAAATATGATTCATTCAAAGTAGGGTCAGGTGGGATAATTGTAAAACCGGGGTAATTATAAATAGGCTCTTATGTCGATGAAATAGGACTCTTGATTATTCCAACTAATGGAAATTATAGACTGTGATGTTGACTTTTGAAGGTTGGATGCTTTAGCGGGCTAAACAGCAGAGGAAGAGTGTCGCAATATTTTATGTTAAACAGTGAAAATATTTCTATATAGGTAATATATAATTTTTGGGGTAATTGTGAACACGGCTTTATAAATATAACTTTCGTTGGAATTCACGTTTGAAAGCGAATTGTTCACTTTTTTCCCATTAAAAACATTTATAAAGCCAATACAAACAAGATAATTGTTCACATTTTCGACTGCGTTAATAAGTGAAGGGATAATTGTAAACTTGTTTTTTTGCACAAAAATCCGAATTTTCATATTTAATAACAGAAATTCACTTAAAACCAAACAAGGACCTAAATTAATCATATAGTCGCCTAAATTTAATTTTCATCTAAGATACATCGAGCTTCAAAAGTAAAACTTCCAAAATCGTTCACAATTACCCTATATTTTCGATTAAAGTTGATTGATAGTTGAAGCAGACTATTAAAATGAGCCAAAGAAATTACTTTAGAAAAATTGAAAAATTTAGGTATACCGAATAAACAAACAACTTAATTAAGGGATTACAAGAACGAGAATTAATTTTAAATATGACATCTCATTTTAAAGTAACGTTGTGGGAAACAACTACCCTACATTAATATGTTTTCATTTAAGTATAAAGTTATCTACGTATTTATTTTTTTTATTCGGTATTCATGTAACACAAATCTCAATTATCGACTTTTCCTTATAAGCTCATTAAGTATATCTCTGGTAAAAGCCGTTGACATTCTTGTACTTATTTATAAGTAATGGAATTTTAAATAGTTCATGCTAAGAAATTTCTACTAGACCAGCCCCTAGGAAGCTTTAGAAATAAGGAAATGAAAGTGCTAGTCTACATACAAACCTTAATTGTATTATTTCTAGGGTAGTCATATTAAGAGTAACGACAGGCACTTTTGTTAGTTCTTTAGATTGTCCATGAACCCAATTTCAATTATTATTCACACATTTCTTAAAGTCATAAATAAATTAGAAAGCACTTAAATATGTGGTGTAAAATTAACGTTACTAATGACACTACACTCAACCAAGGTATTCTATTTTTAAATTTAATTTAATAATTGAATTCGTCTATCCCACTTAGTGAGATTTGGTAAAATGTAGCGGGACCCCCCCCCCATCCCTTCACTTGAAATTTACGTTTGAGTCCACAATAGAAAAAAGCAAAATATATAATAAGATTTGTTAAAATTATTTAGGCTTTCACGGCCGGCGTTATCGGAATAAGGTTCGATACTACTGGGGCTTGAGAGCTGTGATCATTTCCTTCTCCTTCAGTGAGGACACCGATGGAATTGTTCCTCCGACGTTTCGTCAATTACTGTATCCTGTCATCTTCAGTGCAACCATACCGATGGACTTTACGGCTTCGTTATATTCCCTGAGGACGGCAACCACAGTAGTCGGAGTCGTTGCTCACCGAAAGAAAAGTATTAGACCACGACCCTCAAGCCCGAACATCCAACCATATTTTGATTATACCTGACACAGTGAAAACAAGTCTTTAGTAAGAACTCGTTTTCCCTAGTTAAAACTACTTTCTACTTAATGCCTTTGTTAGAACTAGAAAAACCCAGTTAAAACTAGAATTTACCACTGATATATTTGATTTTCAGATAAAACTAGTTGTCACATCGAGCTGTAGTTAAAACTAGCACTAGAAAAACTAATTTGGGATTGAAAACTAGATATAGTTTTAAAAATAATCATTGAAAAGATCTAAGACACTGAGAACAAAATAATAATCTTAACACTAAAGGAACATTTTAGGGAACATCGACTTAAATTAGTTGCCAAAATGACAATATCAATTATAAGTAAGTAAATAAAATAATCAAATAAATCAACAGAACACAACCATAAAATTTCGAAAAGAAACATTGTTAAAGAACATTGATTAACACACAATAAAATCTAATCAGTCAAACTTAAATTTAAAAAAGGACGAGGATCTACTACGCGAACAGTTTTAAGTGACTCGCTTCGGAAAAACGCGTTTTGTCTACTAAGAACTAGTTTTAACTGATATTCGATTTGAGCATTAGTTAATTCTAGTATTAAAAAATGCTTCATTAAAAACTAGTTCTAACTAGGAAGAACGCGTTCTATCTAAAAATTAGTTCTAACTGTAACATACCTATATATATACATTTAATTAGCTCCTTTCAATTTCAATGAGATTGTATGAGATTTTTCTGGACTCCTTTCTCCCCTTAGTTTGTGTTAAATGAATTGATGTCCCCAAAAAGAGTTATTAAGACTTGATGTCCCCATAACTAGAAGTATTCTAAACTTTAAAAATATCTTATTATAAACTATAATGTGGTTATAAATTTAACTGCTATCAAACAAGCAATTTTCACAGTGTTTTTTCCGTCCACCTTTTAAGAGTCTTCCTTCAGTAAATAACAGCAAGCAATTTATTACAAATTACATAAATGTAATACAATCAATCGTCAACTGCAATGAATTATTAATTAAAATAGAACGGTAAAAAATAACGACTTATTTACTAAAAAGCTCATAATAATGACATCATTGACAACTTTAATTTTAAACAATAGGCCATTTGAAAAACAGACCACATCAGTACATCGTGTAGTAAAGGAGGTAAACCGACATTTACTTTGGTTTCGTCGTTGTACAAAAAGACCGTAATTCAGTGGCCGAATAAATTAATTGATATTTAAAACGGTGCGGTTCGCAATTAGCCGCACAAAACATTTCTTGAATGAACTGGTTGTGAATTAGTGCGGTTTCGATAAAAAAACGATTGTATTTCAGAGACCAACAATTGGAGCATCGGCAGTTATTACTGCAACAGCGCCACACGTTCGTCGCCCGACTGCCGTACCGCATAACGTGTGGCAACAATGCAACAGCTTTTGTTTTTGCATTCAGACAGTTTTGCGAGTAAAACGTATCTAATTAATTACGCGATATTAACAAATAATGGAATCATAAACACGTGCCACGGCATTTGGAAAGAAAACATGTTAATTGTTAGCGGCAACGGATATTTTGTATTCTTTTAGCGATCGCATTCGCTCATTGTTATCGATTGTATTCGTTTTGTTTGCAAGTTACCTTACTGATGCCATTGTTGTAGCAAATTCATACGTGTCCTGTTATACAACATGTATCCTAAGTAGGTACCAGTGTTCAGTTTATAAAACAATGTATTTAGGTACAAACTACAATATTTAATGGTTTTCAAATAGGAAATAAGACACCTATAGGTACTTTTTTCCTTTGGTACAAATTTATTAAGGAAGCCGTATTGTGGCTGTTTCTGAATTCTGAGCATATATTTAGTGGTATGAATAAAATAAGTTTCCGCTAATAAGCAGTAATTATTGTAGATACTCAAAATTAGGCTAAAGGACTACCTAATACTCCTATTTCATTAGCTAATAATCAATTTTGGTATACATAATTAACGAGCAAATTTAACTTTAACATAAAGTTATTCATATAGATTATAACCATTCTTACAAAACTATTGCCCAAGCCACCTCCTTACATATTACTTCCCTTCTTGGTTGTTATTCCTTTTTTATTGTATTTTTATGCTCCCTTTATTTTCTATTATGTTTTTTTCAAAATTTGATTTAATAAGGTCAGGCTATTGCCGTCTGTATTTATTGCTTTTCTATGCTTATCGATTCCCTTTTTGCCTGTTTCTTTCTCTAAAATGTGCGCCATTGTTTTACTCCCCTCTCTGCATACTCTACAACCTCCCTCTTTCAATCAACATTGATTCCCGTTACAATCATTCTCCCTCCTAAATCTCACTTTTATTTCTATATTTTTCCTTTCTCTTATAGATATCTCGACACGCCACCCCCCTACCAATCTTCCCATAGAAATTCCTTCATCTCTTTCGCGTATCTTGATTCCCATAAATTTTTTACAAGTCCTCATCTCTTACAATTTCGTTACATCCTTTCCCTACCATTTTGCTAACATTCAATGGCCTTTTTCTCCACTTATCCATTTGTCCTTCATTTATTGCCATTTTCCCACATTTCGTTTCCCTTCTAAGAATATTGTCCGGAGTATTTCTGTTTAAGCGCAACACCCATTATTGTCTATAACCCCCCCCCCCCCCCATTAAAGAAATATATTTTTAGCTAACGTTTTGAATAATATCACCCTTCTTTCGCAGGTGTTTTTACACAATCATTGTCCTATTCTTTATATTCTCTCCAGCATTGCATTTGCCTCAAGTACTTATTTATATGCACATCATCCAGTGGCGTAACTACCATAGGGCTAGACGGGGCAGTGCCCCGGGGCCACTCGGACTCTAACTTACAAACTATAAATTGTGTTAGAAATAATATCCACTAACTTTTATTTAAAACAACCTATATTAATTAACTTATCCAGTTATTCATTCCTAGAACCAGGACGTGCCTGCTATGCACAATAATGAACTAATGATAAAGTAGCTTTCAATTTTAAAGTATTTAAATGTAATTACATATTTATATTTTGAGTTGTATTGATAAAATTTTGATTTGTCGTAACTCAGATTCGTCGTAAAACGTACCTACAATCGGTCAAGAAAGTGGTGTTATTGTATTAACAATATCTACTTAATTAGGATTCTGTACCCAAAGGGTGCTCAACGGGACCCTATTAACGTGCCTCCGCTGTCTGTGTGTCTGTCACAGGACCGTATTTTTGAACGGTAACACGTAGATATTTTCATTTATTTTCATAAATTACTTTTAACTTGTTCTTTAAAATAAGTTACAGTTTGATTTTTTTTTATTATGGAGTCGACTGTATTATGACGAATCTGGAGTTCGACGAATCTGAATTATGACAAATCTGAAGTACCTACGTCGAATTCGGAACAGGACGAATACGGAACAAACGATTTTAAATAGTTTAGTTGGGGCCCTATTTTATTTTTTGCCGCAGGGCTTTTGGTTACCTAGGAACGCCACTGACATCATCCTTATTATTTTTTGTCAGTATGTGCCCTAAGTAGTTGTTTTACTAAACTCTTTATTTCTAGTACGAAAACAGCAAAGTATTGATAAAACTGTAGGTCCTTATGTAGAATGATCACATCCTGCAGTCTCACATCAGCTTGTCAAAATTTTTAGAGTATAATTAAATATGGCTGCCTAAAGAAAAATAATATTCATGAACAGTGCATCGTGCCAGATTTCTGTTCTAAAACCAATTATTTATATACGTAAAGTTTCACTGTCTTATTAAATTAAATAAAAGAAACACTCCTTTTAAGTTTCAAATTTTTATAAAAATTTATTTCCTCTTTTGCAAAAGTTTTGAAAACTTGATGGTTTCTTCAGCTACAGTTTTTAAATATATGGTTGAGAATTAAAATACACATTTGAACAAAAAATTAACTAGAACCCTCGTTCTGTCACGTCTATAGATGCGTATTAGTGGACAACACCTGTCCCTAACTTTCAGGAATAATTTATTTTCAACGTTATTACAATAGGCGCGTGAATTATCCTTTTCCCACCGATTGCTTTCTATTTTATTTCAGCACAGGTTTAATGTTTCACTCAGAGTTCTAGCTATACTTGTTGACACGTAAAGGTACTATTGAAGTTTGTAGAATATTGTCATAAAGAAGAGCAAATTTTACATGGTTTAAAGTAAAATTTATTAAATTAAATATTGCCTTATAAATCTAATAACACTTATAAATGTATAATAAAACTACTTGCCTAAATGATTATCAACTAGGGGCGTTGATAATGGCAGGGACTCTTAAAAGGGCATGAGGGTGAGTTATAGCGATGACCAGCTACACCCTCCTAACCCTTTTGACTCACTTGCCTGATCTACATTTTTACTTCTACTTTATTACTGACTTACTCTCAAAACTAATTCTTTTATACTGACCCACATAGTGCCCTTATACCCCAAAACAGAACTTATCCACTGGCAATTCACATGAAATCCGCATGAGATCTAAAATCTGCACGAGATTCACTGAGATCCGCATGAAATTTACTGAAATCAACAGAAAAATGTAACGGTAGTCAATGAAGTTCACACGAAATCTTTTAAAATCCCACTCAAAGTCCAAATGGTATCCGTGTGAAATCCGATGAAATAATAAATTTAGTAATCGTCTCTGAATTTTTTTAGAGGACCTTTTATTCTGTATTGTTTCTCTTTGTATATTTTTAATTTTTCGTATATGGTTTTTTCGTTTTAAGGACGTTCCCAAAGAACAGTTGTGCTCAACTTGTTAAAAAATTCCCCCTATGTAAACTACCATGACTACAATAAAAAATAGTTGAGATACAGTACATTCTTTCGCCTCTGCTCACATGCGCAGAACTACAAAAATTATTCCATTGCGTCGTTTTTCAGATCCGGCAGCATTTTATTTTTACTGTGCTTGAGATACGTGTTGTTTATGTAGAGAAAAAATATGTTACTAGTATTTTATGTTTATTCAAAGTTTATGATGTTAATATGCTACTTATTTAATATTAAATACGAATAAATATTATACTTGTTATAAAAATGAGCTCATTTTTAATATTTTTTAAAACAAAACCAATACCGCTTGTCATAGTGATTTTTACAGAAAGATATTCGTCATATCTTTAATTAACAGTTCTCAGTTTTTTAAAAGAATTGTAAGAAAATTACTATTGTTATTTAATAAAACATTCGCTTTAACATCGATCGGGATAGGGTTTCCAAGTTAAATATGCAAATTTTAATAGTCAATATTTAGAAATTTACTACCGCAAGAACGATTGAAAAAAAATCCTACGTATAAAGGACACTTATAGGTAAGTATGTGTATTGTAAGTTTCAAAAGAATCGTAAGAAAATTGATTTTTTTGGGAACGTCCTTAATTCAAACTATAATGCTTTGTCTTTTTATCATTTTTAATCGTTTTTATATACGTAAGGTATTCGTCATTTCTTGTTTTCGTAATCAGTGTCATTTATACTTATTCTGCTTATCATTGTGTGGTTTTATGATTTTTCATTTAAATAGCAGCATTAATAATTATTAGGGCAGTCAGTTAAAAGTCCCATCACAGTTACATTCAAGATGACAGAGTAAGGAGTGGATTAAGGGAGTGAAACGGGTGACCATTCTCACTCACCCTAATGACACTGTAAATTCGCTGCCATTTCCAATGTTCCTCAATTAACCATAAGGTAGGCAAATTATAATAATTTAATTATTAGTTAATTACTGTTATTAAATTATCGATCGTTTACTAGTTTATGAATGAGTTTGTTATAAATAACCATGATTGCATTTATAATCATTTCTTGCATTTCCTGAGAAAACTTACCATAGTAATGTATATTTTGTTTCACACCATCAGAAAGTAGAGATTTCAACGAAGGAAAAGCCCACCAACGTTTTTAAAAAAGCAAATATTTTGACGTGAGAATTTTCGATTGAATATTAGGGTGCTTTTTCGATACTAAGATAAATTAGGTGAAAAAATTATTATTTCAAATCAAAAAAATTACAGCGTGTTTGGGACGTATGTAAATAAGTTTTTTTGTAAAAGATAAAAATAAAAAACTAAAAAGTTGGTTATTTGAATTTTTCACATAAATTTTGAGGTTATGTGAAAAAAAGTGTAAATACAAAAGTTGTAGATCTTTTTATTACCTACAACATTGCTATTTAACTTTTTTCCATAAGACTTGTAGTTTTTCTGGAAATCTAGGAAAACCGTTTTTTACCGTTAAAAATTCACCCCCTTCCCCTTCCCAACCTCAGATGGCCCGTAAATTATTTTTCCTTTCATTTCTGTTATATTCTCTTCCTTTTCTAATGGGTTTCATCCTACTATATATTTTTTTTACTTTTTACTATTTTTGAAGACTTCAGCACTGGTCTAATAGCATAATAGCATAAGAAAGAAAATTAATTTTTATTATAAACTTATTGTCTACTGACATATTTACATTTTATATTATTTAAATTTTGAGTCACCAAACAAGATCAATCGGTGATTCTTATTTTTTAAATTCCTTATTAGTCCGTTTTTATTCTGAATACATAAACCCTGGTTTCAGAAAAAAAGAACTTTTATTTCAGAAAACATGTTGCAGTATTATTGTAAGGTCGTAACAATAGATAGGTAGGTAGGTATAATATCAGGTAATTTATGGGAAAAAAATTATGTGAGAGATGTTGAAAGAGAAGGTTTGGTCAATTACCCAATTTCAGGTATCGGCTCAATAAATTACAGGGCAGCCCACTAAATTATCATGTGTTTTGACACAATTAAGAGCCCCTTAAACTTGTCCTAATTTACCAAAGTTGAAAAGAAACTTTTTGGGGACGTTTCTTTTATCCTAAAAAATGCCGCTGATCAAAAATTCTTTTAGGACACTTATAAAAATGTTATTCGCCTTTTTAAATGAATACAATTTTAAAATATGGCGATTGAGTATTCTATTTCATACAGTTTAAAATTTTTTTAGATAGTTAAAAGCATAATGAGGTTGAAAATACTTGCAAATTACATCGGAGTAAATATAGCCCAAAATAATTAACGAAGTAAGTTATTTAATAAGCAAGAAAATTGCTAATTATTTCGTTACATTGACACCTTGTTTCGTAACGTTTAAATAGGGATAAGTGTCAATGTTAGGGGTGAAGTTTATTAATTAAAATGTCAAGAGCAAGAGACCCAAAGTAAGACGTTTGAACTCTGTCAACTGCAGAAATTAACGTGTTTAAAGTTTTAAGAAAATTGACTTTGGTATGAGTAAAAATTTTTTATGAAATACTTGTTCTTAAAAAATTGCTTTTTTTTACTAGGTAGGTAGGTAGGTATTCAGATTTTAATAAATTAAAAAAGTTGTTATTTTTAAGTAGGTATTATATCAGTTAGTCAACTAAATTATTTAAATATTATACATTTATGACTATAAATTACTTAATACGGAGGCTTAGGTTCTTAATAAATCCTTACTAATTTTTGTAGAATGAAAATGAGAAAGTTTACGAGACATTCTAAACCTAATGGCTTCGTTTTATTATAGCAATTTATTTCCATAATAAATAATTACCTACACGACGAGAAATTAAACACCTATATTTATTAAACTGTCTCATTGGCGCAGGATTATTATCCTTTTCCTCTCTAAATCAGACTTTGTTACGTAACGACCACGAACCGAATCGCGTTTTGCATGAAACAAAAGAATCAAATAAATTTTTCAGCTGTTAATCACGAGCCGCTACTGAAGTAAAACTGCACCGAAATTTAATCTCCATCGCACTATCTATTACCGTGTAATGTAAGATAAATTTGCCGCTCGAATAGTTATCAGTCAGTGCTTAGTTCTGACCACAATTTTTAACGTCGATAGGTATGCAGGCAACGATTGCTACTTGGAGCTGCTGACTTATTATTACTGGACAACGCTACATACATACAACATAACTATATACCTATTTACATCTAAATACATAAAATTACATATTATATACGTATGTTGCAATGTACGTACCTAAATAGGTGCATAAGTATGCAAGTTCGTGTGCACATTTTTGCGTAACAATTCCTGCACAACGATCTATCTTACACATTGTGTCGCACATAAATATTAAAAAAAAAATGAAACTGCATGTTCTTCAAAAAAGAAAGAAAAAAATTATAATATAACTGTGGACTATAAGGAAACTGTGGAGTTGAGAAGATCCATCCATGGTTTTGGGTCAATTTACTTGTTCAAAATATCTGAAGGAGTACTATGGGATACAATCTAATAATACAACACTGAAAACAGAAAAACTTTTTGTGGAATTTCGGGTTTTCGGTCATCTATTAAATTTACTTGCAAAAGGTTTAACTTTTGGATTATATGGGGGTCTTTCATGGCACTTTTTAAAAATATTTTCGTATTATACAGGGTTTTCTAAATATCCTAAAAGTATCAATGTTGTATAAGTATAATACATAAGTGGAACCCCCTGAATAATACCTATTATATTTTTTATAAACACCACTACGTAAATAGTTACAAGTAATATTTTTATTGCACCACTATGCACATTTCACCATACAATGGCTTCTTCAGGTGGAAGAAGTACATATTATAAAATTAAACTAAATTACAAATTACTTATATACTAGAAACAACAAAGATATATCAGATAAAAGATCTAAATCAGGCGTTTACAAGTTGATGTGTGGGAGTTGTAACAAAGCCTACATAGGTCAAACTGGTAGATGCTTTAGAGAAAGAATAAATGAACATCTAAAAAGCTTCGAAAATGAAAAATGTAATTCAACATACGCAACCCACTTAATAGAAAGTTCTCATAGGTTCAATGAAAATTTTAAAATTTTACATACCGAAAAGAAAGGTCTAAAATTAAACTTATTAGAAAGTCTCGAAATCAATAAATTAAATAGGATAGATTTAATTTTAAACGATCAACTAGATGTCAATCATTCCCCATTACTTAACTTTTAGTTTGTTGCACAGAAAAATCCTCCCCACCGCATGTTTCTAGTATATAAGTAATTTGTAATTTAGTTTAATTTTATAATACTTCTTCCACCTGAGGAAGCCATTGTATGGTGAAATGTGCTAGTTGTGCAATAAAAATTTTACTTGTAACTGTCTCCGTAGTGGTGTTGATTTTTGATTTTTAATGAATATGGAGTTACAATATTTGAAAGCTTCTTCAATCCAATTTGAATTTTATTAAAATCTGAACTAATTTTCATGTTTCAAATACTTAAGAAGTATTTAGGTTATGTAACCGAATTTTACAATGAAGCGTAGATCATATTTTATATACCAATTATAATAAACTCGTCATCTTATACAGAAAAATGTTTTTGCGGTTCTCAATTTGTCGTCAGAATATAAGCTAACCAGTTTCAGAATTATATGATGACGGTGAATATATGGGGCATTTCATGTGAAGCGGGCAACGAAACAAAGTTCTGAGATTCGTTCATATTGGGAATATATCTATTTGTACTTTTAGGGGATATAAACGTGTTCACATAATATTTTTCTTATTTTATATATAATATATAAATATAGAATACACCTTACTGACGGAAGGATTTCTTTGAGTTTTTTTTATTTTTAAGTAATTTACAATAAAATAATGAATTTATATTTGTTTACAGAAAATTTACTGTTCTTGTTGATTTTCGAATTAGATATTTTTCCAGTGTTAAAACGGAAGTAAATATTTATTAATTATTCAATATTTCATTGGTTTTAATTTTTGTTTGTGGGACCCTATTTTTTTTTCTAAAATAAAAAGTAGCCTAAGTTGCTCCTTATTACATCAGCTATCTGCTAGTGAAAGTTCCGTCAAAATCAGTCCAGCCGTTTCAAAGATTACCCGGAACAAACATACAGACAAAAATTGTAAAAAATGTTATTTATTTAAAAAGCGGTTATTTAATTATTGCAAACAGGAACTTTATTTATTTGTATAGATTCCAAATAAGGATTTATATATTATTTTTTGTGGTAATCTCGAATATGCTACTAGAATTTTCATTAACCTTATAAGATATAGGGGTTCAAAAAAAGTTTGTTTTAATAAAACACCCTGTGTATTTTCGTATATTTGAAATCCTCCTTTCTTCTGTTTTCAAAAAAATATATAATTATCATATGTTCAGATAAATAATAACCGAAAAAATTATAAAAAATAAAAATAATAAATTAAATATGATTTTGTTTTGTGGGGAAACAGCAGACTTTTCAACTGAAAAAACAATTGAACAACATTGTTGTTTGACAATTTATTTAATTTCTACTGTTCTGATAACGGAGGTTACAGGTCAGAAGACTGAGCGTCAAAGGAGAAATATTAGCTCCTTGTATAGGACGTAACACTTCCTACTCCATTTGATTTTTTCTACGTAATACGTACGGTGTGTATAACCGCAGGAATTTAATATACACCCCATAACTAAGTGTTAGTTATATATGGTAGTTATCTAGGCATTTTCCTTAGAAATTGAATTGAATTGTGCCGTTCAATACAAATAAAAAAAAATGAAAGTAGAAGATGATCAATGAGTTGGAAAATCCGTTTATATATTACATGTTATTTGTAATTCAAGAGGTGTGGATGTTTTCTATAGTATAATTTCGGTTTTATGGTTTACATGTACCTACACTTACAGAGTTAGTTCAAAACATTAAAGAGAATTGTTGAACTGGTCATGGTGACATTGGCATTTGTTGGTGTTTTTTTTCTCTCAAATAAAAAGAAACTTACGGTGACAGCGATTCAAAAAGACAAATTCACGGTTATACCCAGTTTTGTTCTCATTGTTCATCTAAACAACAGCAATAAAGAAATGCTGCCAAAAAATTGGTATGAAGCGATTCATTCCCATGAAATAAAAGTTACCTACATAAAGACTTAATCGTGGGTAAACAACAATCAATAAGTACAAATAATGCAACAATTGAGATGAGATACAAATTATTTTTTATTATTATCCTTACCACATTAATTATTTCGACAACCAGTGTCTTTTTCAGCAAGAGAAAAGTGATCTTAACTAATCTAAGTACAAGATATCTTAAGAGTAAAATGTCCATTGAGTTTAAGATATGCTAATAATATCATTCTTGAAATAGAGCAGTGTCACCTAAACTACCCGTATTGACTGCAATCTTTAATTTTTTATAACATTTTCACATTTTTTCAGATAACACAGAGAACAAAATAGGTTTCTAATAATAAGAACCTTGAAAGAATATAAATTTAGTCGAGATGGTAAAAATTTCGTTATGTAGGTATGTATATTTGTCAAAATTTGGTCCTAAATTTGATATGAATACTAACCTACCTCCTTCGCTAGATGTAATTGTCGACATCGCCCTCTGCCCCGTATAGTAGAAATATTTGCTACAAAGTCATCTCCACAATGAAAAATATTAAGTTAAAAAGAATACTGTATTGGACGGGAAAAGTGTTTTACTTTAATCACGAAGACACAACAATTTCTTTTTTTTTTTTTTTTTTTCGTAAAAATCTTACTGGAACTACAATGAACATTAAGAACGTTCCCAAAAAAGAATATTTTCTTACGATTCTTTTGAAACTTAAAATACACATACTTATAAGTGTCCTTTATAGGTAGGAATTTTTTTGAATCGTTCTTGCGGTAGTAAATTTCTAAATATTGACTTTTAAAACATTTGCATATTTAACGTGGGAACCCTATCCCGATCGATGTTAAAGCGAATGTTTTATTAAATAACAATAGTAATTTTCTTACAATTGTTTTAAAAAACTGAGAACTATTAATTAATGATATAACGAATATCTTTCCGTAAAAATCACTATGACAAGCGGTATTGGTTTTGTTTTAAAAAATATTAAAAATGAGCTAATTTTTATAACAAGTAAAATATTTATTCGTATTTAATATAAATAAGTAGCATATTAACATCATAAACTTTGAATTAACATAAAATACTAGTAACATATTTTTTTCTCTACATAAACAACACGTATCTCAAGCACAGTAAAAATACAATGCTGCCAGATCTGAAAAAGGACGCAATGGAATCATTTTTGAAGTTCTGCGCATTTGAACAGAAGCGAAAGAATGTAGTGATCTCAACAATTTTTTATTGTAGTCATGGTAGCTTATATAGGGGGAATTTTTTAACAAGTTGAGCACAACTGCTCTTTGGGAACGTCCTTAAAAAGAAAATTAACCAAATAAGACAATTTTTAAAAACATCCCCTCAGGGGTTGAAATTTACAAAATATTTTACATTGTATGTGATAAGAAACTTTTGTAAAAAATTACAAGTTTCTAGACCAAATCGCTTCGTGTATATTCCAAATTTGGAAACCACGTTATACCCCTTTATAGGTCGAATTTACAAAAACAATTTCTGTGTCAATTATGTTACCGTATGAAGTACCTCTTTGAATGATTCTAATCTTAGTTGTTTAGAATATCTGTTTATATTTTATAGGGGGTGATAGGTATCTGATGTAAGGAATCTTTGTACGCAACTTCAAGCTTTCTGACTTAACGATTTGGGCTCTGCCTTGACCAGTACAACAAACTTTTAGCTCCCTTTTCACTTTATTAAGGGTTGAATTTTAAAAAATCCATTCTTAGTGCTTACCACAACATGATTTTGGCATCTTCAAGCAGATACAGTTTGGTCCTGGAATTTTTGAAAAAAACTTAAAACTTTGGGGTTTTATTTAGCCAACAAAACTGCTAAGCGATAAGTCCCTTTCATCTAAACTCTAGTATATAGCCAGGGGGTAGAGCTTCAGCTTCCTCTTAGAAATCGTGGAATTAGACGAAATTAAGACAGAAAGGAAGTAAATGTTTATTTCTTTAATGCAACTGCCCCAACATTTGCCTAAACATTTAAATTAAGCCACAGAATATCTTCAATTAGGACAATCAGATGATCCGGAATCATAACAAGCAATGAACAAGGCTTCTAATAAACCATGCCGCTCGATTCTTGGTTTCAGTATATTTCCTTAAATGCTTATTCTAATAAAAAGTACTCGAAACAGAAAATAAAAAGAATCCAGTTATTACAGTTATCCTTATTATTGTACATGCATCTGTGTCTGTTCGTTAAGCCCTTTTAGAAGTGAATCATAATAAACAAGCTTAAAAAGTCTTCGTTCTGTGCTTGTTAACTAACTGAGTGGCCGATTCAGGTATTATTGTCAACGTGAAATTATGTAACACAAGAAACCATGTGAACAGTCTATTTCTCGCTCCCTTGTAAGGTTTTAAATTTACACATGCGTGACAATTTTTAGTAGAGAAGAAGTCGATGAAAGTTAAAATGAAACTTATACAGCACACAGGCTGTCTCGAAAAAAAATATTTATTGCGAGAAGTAAACCGATGTGAAATTTCGATATATATCTATGGTATATGAATGTGATGCACTCTGTTTTATATCCAGAATAATGAAACAATTTTAAACATTTGAAAATATACAGGGCATTCCAGAAGAAATATATAGTTTGTTTAAACCCCCTGCAATGGCACCAATAGGTTTACGAAAACGTTATTTTGATTAGGGTCTGTTCACAAAATACGTCACGCTAAAATTAGCTTTTGTTGACCCCTCCCCCCCGGTTGTCACACTGTGTCACACTTTCTGTAACCCCTCTGTAAATATTACGCCACCAAAATTAAACACGCCCCCTGAACATGATAAATTTTGATTGATTATACACAAATTTTGATTGTCAAAAATAATTATTTTATTTTCATAATAAAATTTAAATAAATCAATAAATATCTTTTGTAACGAACAAATAAATAATATTTCTATTTATCAGAAGTCCAAGGATTCTGTAAAAATTAAGTAAAATTTTTTGATGAACGGCGAACGTCACATTGCCGTAGACCTTCTGTCCCCCCTTATCACATCTTGTCACACTCAGAAAGACCCCTCTCCCCCTTGTATGCGAACGTATTTTATGAACGGCTCCTTAGAGTGCATTAATTTGAATTTTCAAAATGTCACTGGTACTAAAAAAGATGAAAAACGTAGCAGGTTAGAAAATACATCCTACAAATAATTCTTAATTTTTCATTCCGTGTTCCGCGTTTCACTGTTCCAGGATTTCATAAACATTTCTATTGTTCTATTAGAAAATTTAACAATAAATAAATATAAAAACAGTAATTTATTAATAAACGAATAAGTTGATATAGGTTATTCCCTATTACTAAACATACTCCTTGTTCTTACCCCACCTCCGCATGTAGCACTTAAGCACAAAAATTTTGTGTAAGCTTTTAAGTAATTTGTATAGGTACTAAAGAAGAAGTCACCAAGTGACGAAACAATTGTCAAGTGATTAAAAATTATATTGACGTTTAACAAGAGTGTATGTTTTATTTCTTTATTATTAATCTCAGTCAAGTAACGGTAGACTCCAATTACATATTTTTATTGTTAATGTAATTTTATTTACTTTTTTATGGTTGAAAAGAATAAACAAAATAGAATTTGATTTAGACTTCCACGGTTGTAGTCTGATGAAACTGTATTTCCGAATTGTAACCGTGCCTTTTTGACATCTTATCATCAAGATGTCCCTTGCGATAGGAGACAAAACGTCGAACACTACTGACGTCACCATCAAAAAGACACGGTTACAATAAGGAAATTCAGTTTCAATAAACAAAATTGTCTCAAAAATGGATTTTTATTTTTTTCGTTCCACGTTTCACCAACTTTAAAAATTTGGATAATTTGTAATGCGCAAATACAAACGGTATATATTTTTGTGATTTATTACCTAGGTTTCTTTATCATAATTTAAAATTTTTGAACGCATGTAAAATATCATTATTTACGCCAGAAACTATGAAAAAATATTCACACGTGTGTACCTTTAATTTTAATTTTGATATTAAAAAAAATTTTCAAAAATAGTAAAAGGATGTTTTTAAATGAAAGAAAATAACGAAATATGATCGTGTGTTTTTTGGCTAAGTAGGTACAGGTTTAAAAAATTGGTAAGAAGCCTTTTTATTATTATCTATAATTGATTGTAATTCTCTTTTGATCCTTGCCATAATCCTACATCAGAAAACGAAACGTCGGATGTTGGTTCAACAACAATAAAAAAAATTGAGCCTTACAAGCTTTGATTTAGATCTTATATCTATAATAGATTTTCAAAAGATCTATGCTCACTTTTTATTTTCTCATTTGTAAGGTCGTTGGAAGGTCCTAATTCATTTAAAAGTGCCTTATAGAAATTTTTTAAAGTCTTTTTGGTATCTTGTATCTTGTCAAGAGAGCGTTTTAAAAAATACCAACGCTTTATAATTTTTTTAAAGTTTTCTTGGTTTTAAACGAAAAAATATTTATACTGGGAGATTAAATTTATGAGATCTATAATATCATAATAGATATAATCTGGAAGAGACCTTAAATGGTTATAGCTCCATATTAGTAAATTTTGTTTTTAATACTGATTCGTCAGGTTTTCAAATGTGTGATGACGATTTCCTGAGAAAAGGGATACATCAAGAAAATACCAATATCTCATACCTATGCTATCAAATTACAAGAACAAGACATGATTCTAATTTTTATTATTTTTCGATAATTAGGCGACATTTCGCAAAATCCTATTTCAAACATCTAAAATTTCATTGATTAAATAATAAACAAAACACTTTTACAAAAATATTAGAAAAATAATCATATTAGCGAAGTTTATGTCAGGGTTATAATGGTATAAAATCCGAAGGGTACTAAAGTCCTATTTGAATCATCTATTTACCGCTTCTTTCCTTATTTTTATTTGGCTCTACGAGAAAAACAACACAGGAATATCAGATACAAAAAATGAAGATGCCTATCGATGTTTCGTTCTTTTTGTTGGCCACCTGTTAGAGTAGGTAACGTAGTAAGGTTGACCTGAATGAGCCGATTTCTGAATGAAATATTTCCCACCACCACCACCACCTATCTGCCGTCCGTCGTCGGCCTCAAACCGTTGTTTTGTTCTACCAATCATCCTGAGTACGCAAAGATACCATAGAGACGATCGGGACGGGACGGGACGGGTCGGGACGGGGACAGTAAAAATATATCCATTCTTCAATAGATAGTTTCCAGCTACCGCAACTGGATTGGAAACGTCTTTCGTACATTTTTTTCGCGCCGCACGAAATTCAATTATAATACAAACAGATAAACGTACAAGAAACGAAGAAAAGAGATGGACTCACGTTTCTCTTCAACGGGCCAATACAAAAAGTCTGCTCTCAATGAAGTTGTCGGCGAAACGAATGGCCTAAGCGAACAAGAACACTGTGCGATTGTTTCATGGGAATTACTCAATTGCACTAAGCTTGCGTGCTAATCATTCAAGAATATCACATTAAAACAACCGAGGGGAGGTGGGATCGGTATTCTCACAATTATTGACTTAATAAGACAGGTAGATATTTTATTACGGTTAGCGGAGGCCTTTTTTCGCGGGTAACAATGGGGTGGCAGTTTATTTTATAATTAGAAAGAAAAATTAAATACAAAAAATATTGCTTTTAGATGTTTCAATCAGTTGAATTTCGATCTGTTAAGTCTTTTTTAATAATAATTCATTTACTGGTAAGCAAAACGTTTAAATGAAAGTGATTGAAATTGAAAACACCTTAAAATTGTTCAATCTCAGAATTTGAATGTAAAATAGCCCGAGAAAGCTTAAAAATGTAACACCTTTTTAAGGGTTTTCCGTGGAAGGAATTACAATTAGTTACTAAAAATGTACTTACCAAAAGACTTCACATAGGTACATGATCGCATAGTATAAAATAATAAAATATATATGAAAAGATCGGGAGGGTGTTTTGGAAAAGATCGAAAATCTCTGATAACAAAATAAATTTAATAGAAGATGGGTACGGGATGAATTGCCATGTCAGTTGGTCGATTAGGCCAGTAATATATATAAAAACAATATATAGGAAGGACGATGAGTCGACATACGTTTTGGAACAATTGACATAAACAGTAGGGTGTTATGAATGCAAAATTAAATAAAAAATCTTAGTGATTGTTAAGATCCAGGTACCCACACAGGGTAATGATAATATTACCATTTAAGGGGTTTTAGCCGGCAGCAGATTCGCATAGACACGGGGGTGGATTTGAAAATTGAAATGGGGTAAATTGTAATTGTATAGGTACATGAGTGGGCTCTTTTTTGAAGAGGGGCACAGGATTAGAGGGGGGCAGTGATGAATTTGTAAAACGGTTTAGGTTGGGGCGGAGTGTTGGAGACTCGGGGGGTAAAAATACTCGAAACCAAGGAAACTTATTTATCAAATTGACGTTTCATTCGTATTGCGATATATGGTTTAGGTTATGGTATGTAAAGATCCCCTTCCTTCTCCCTGCCCTTAAGCAACAAAACCAAGGCAAGCTTTTATCAATTTGACGTTTCATGCATTTTGTGGTATTTGGGTAGATTTATGATATATAAAGATTCCTCTCCCTTTCTCCCTTTCGCCCCAAATAACGTCAGTTGGGAGGAGAGGAGAATGGGGAACTTTTACATACCGTAAACTAACCCAAATGTCGCGAAGTGAATGAAATATCAATTTACTAAGAAGATAGTTCACTGGGTTTATGTGTTCAATTTATTATTTTCATCCCCCTCTTAAACCATTCACCCCCGGCTATACACTTCCTCTTAGTGTTTTACAATGTCATTTCCATCCCTTCCACTCCCTTGTCCCTCTTTGATTGACAGCAATGTTGTATACACAGTTACATTTTACCCCATTTTAAATTTTCACCTCCACCTCCTGTCTATACCAATCCGCCGCCGCCTAATAACACTTGAACGGTGTTTTTAACTACCCTTAAACATTTTCTTCTGTTGCCCAACAGCTCTTTTTGTAAATTGTTTTAATTTAGCACTTACTTGTTTTAGTAATCTTTATTGGAAACCCAAATATTTTCTCCATAAAGTTCTAAGTAGTTTAGATAATATAATAGTTCCAATACCAGCATCCCTGCCATCATAATAAAACATATCCAATTTAAAGTACGTAATATTCTGGCATCAAAACATTTTTAGTCATCTTTTAGCCCCAATCTGTTGGATTTATTTTATTTCCAAGCCAGGTTGAAAGCTGTAAGTAGACTGCAAGAATGTTTTTTTCAGCGTAATTTTTCATTGTTCATATTTTTTTTTCTGTAAGTAGACGTACAAACAAAAAAAAGAGCTCTATCCGAAATTTCGTACGATAATTTTGCAAACCAGAAATTTTCTTCAAAGTTTGGACCTTTTTTTCGAAAAATGCTAATATCTCCGGAACTAATAAATTAAAAAAAAAAAATTTTTGCTAGATTCGTCATTAATTGTGCTTCTATTTCACCAATTTGCAAAAAAAAAATTAATTTTTGCGTTTGCAAAATTTAAAAAACCAAAATTCCGGTTTTCTCCGTTTTTCTCAGAATTTTTGAGGTTATGTTGAAAAGTGTATAGAATAAAAGTCATAGATTTTTTACTGATCTACAACTTTTATATTCAACTTTTTTTTATTGGAAGCTTAGTTTAGCCGCAAATCGCGCTCAAAAGTCAAAATCGCTCATTTTAACCCTTTTTCACCCCCCACCCCTAGTCTTCCAAACTGAGGAGTTAGCCACTATTTTTGTCTTCATAAGAATTACGTTTTCTACCGATTCTGATGGTCGCTATGCTGCTATTAATTTTGTCCAGTCTAAATATTAGCTAATGCAGACTATTAGTAAAAAATATGATCTAAATACAAAAACTTACTGAGTACCTTTCTATTAAGTATCTACTAGTACTACCCCACATAAAATATTTTCTTAAAGTTTATTATGTAAAAATTATCTTGTATTTTTTATAGATACTTATTGTAAAATATATTTTTAACAAATTAGATTCTCTCAGCATGTGTTGCACTTTGGCTCATCATTTCAACTATTTTTAACGTGAAATTTACTAAAATAGTATAAAAGAATCCGCTATTTCTCGTACATAGGAACTCAAATCATTATTGAGTTAATGTTAAAAAAGTTTTACGTTAAAGACGGGTAGAATACAACTTTTTCTGCGTAGAACCACTTTTCTTCACAATTAATTCGCATTAATCGCACTTTGAGCGTACGTTCACACCAGTGAAATAAGAATTGGATGAGGATAATCAACCAACCGGCAGCACAAAAACATTTGCAATTCTTAATTTTTTAATTCTGTCGTAAAAATAAAAATTTACGCATGATTTCGCATGATTCTGCTAAAACTGTCGGCCTTGTTGGGGAAAACATCTTCATTATATTATTTCAATATTTTTAAATCTATAAAAACAGTATGTTAATACTAAAACATTTTATTTTTTTATTAAACCAAACCAGACATTATTTTAAATAAACCCAAAGATATCTTAGAGTCAACCTTAAACTTCTCCCTAGAACATATTATTTTAATGTACTAGAGATAGTCCGAATAAAATATCACAAAAGATTATTGATAACTTAAAGCTAAAGTACGAAAAAAGCTTTGTAATAAATTTGTTTGCTTTCTATGTGTCATTTTACGTACCTATATCTACATTTTCTTGTACTCAACAGCGTTTACGCCGTTCATTCTGGGTAGTAAATAAACAAATATTCCAAAATTGTTATTACTCTAGACTCAGAACAGTGCAATACCTAGATCTGAATATTTGAGGGTTACGTTCTAAAATGTTTGATAAATAGAATATATCTGGAGTACGATAATCTAAATGTGAGGCTATGGAAGATTACCGAAAAGTCAAAACTAAATTATGGAAAACGGTTTTCAAAGTATAAGAGTTTTAAAATTTTCGCTATTGTGGACACGGACACTGGGATACATAGATTTAGGTTTTATGAAGGTTTCGGGTGAAATGTTGCATAAATCCTGAACTTAAACTTTTAAAAGTCGACACAGAAATTCTTTCTAAAATTTTTTGCATTATGTATATTTGACGACATTTAGGAAGATTTAGATTTGGACTTTTTAAGGTTTTCTTCTGATATATTTCATATATTCTGAAACTAAAACTTTAAAAAGGTGAACACATACTGGAGGATCTAGTTTTGGATTCTTGATGATTCCCATTGAAAATGTAAATTGTAAAACTAAAGTTACTGAAAAGTCTACACCGAAATTTCTCCTTGGTCCAAATACACGGCCACGGAATACTACATATCGAAAACTCAAGTTGGAAATGGAAAAGTCTTCAAAAATTTATGTGAAACTTGGAGTATTGTAGAAGTTTTAACATTGTAAGCATAAAATGCAGGAAGGAAGACATAGAGTCCTTAGGGATACATTCCATTAATTAATTCCGGAACTAATTTTTAGGGTTCCGCACCTCAAAAGGAAAAAGCGGAACCCTTATAGAATCACTTCGTTGTCCGTCCGTCCGTCTGTCAAGATCCTTTTTCTCAGGAACGCGTTAAGGTATCAAGCTAAACTTTATACCAAATACTCAGGTCTATTGTCCCTTGGAGCTGTGACAAAATCAAACTTCCTAGCCAACGCAATCAAAAGATACAACCGTTTATGCCGCAAATTTCCGCAAATTTTCGAATCAAAACCTACAGGGTACTTCCCGTGAACTCAGAATCTTGAAATTTGGTACGAAGCAACGTATTATAGCACAGATTAAGGAAAAATTGCGAAAACTGTAAATTTTTAGTTACATCATATAATAATAATATTTTTAATCATTTTAAAGTTACTACCCCTTTCCTAATGAACGCGTAGAGGTATTAAATTGAAATTCATATCAAATACTCAGGTCTATAATACATTTAAGCTGTAACAAAATCGAACTTCTATGTCAACGCAATCAAAAGAAACAGCAATTTAAGCCGCATATTTTCAAACTCGCAACTACTCGCAAGGGAATCAAAACCTAAAGGGTACTTCCAGTCGATTTAGAATCTTGAAATTTGACATGAAGCAATGCTTTATAGCACATATAAAAGAAAAATTCCGAAAACCTTAAATTTTTAGTTACATCACATCTATACAGGTTGTACGGAACCCTTGGTGCGCGAGTTCGACTCGCACTTGGCCGGTATTTTTAATTTTTGAGGATTCCTTTTGGAATTGTTTGATAAATTCTGGAAATAAAATGCGAATGTACCCAAGGTCATAGAAAAAGACATGTAGGAAAAATTCAAATATTTTATTATTTGTGTAAAAATTGGAATGTTCTAAAATTTTTAGCATTATGGATATGGAACATCTGGTGATACTCTGGAAATGCCCCGTAAATTCTGAATTGACATTGATCGAATTCACTCCTTGCACTTCTCTTTGTTGAACTATGCCAACATCATACCAGTTCTAGTTATTTAAAACGATTAATTTGGCAAATAGAGCCATGGAAGAAGGCTGGTATAAAATAAAACTAATAGAACTGTAGTGGAAAGTGTTATGTATTTTATTCTCACAATAACCAATTAGAGTCTTATTTCCTTGTAGTGAATAACAGAAACATAAAGCGGAAGCATCTTATTAGTCTCTTTAGGAATCGTTAGAATGGTGGTTGGGAATAAATCGACGAAAGGACCTGATAAGTTACAAATGAATAGAAAAGAAACAATTGAAAAAGTGGACCAAACCCGAATTTACCCCGTGTCAATAAATCACGGTCTAATAAATAGACCATAAGGCTCAGTAAAATTAATAATTAGCATACATAAAAGGTTAATTGTTTATCAAAAAACTAGATGGTTTAGTGCATTTTTTATTCTCAAGATGAATCGTTTGTGTAGCCAGTGCAATTGGTCGTTATCGATCGGCAGTATCGACGTTATCAAAAAACGATTTCGTGTTATTTTCTCAGATCGCCGCCGTAAAAATGATCAGCTAGGAGATCAAGACGCTATGGAATTACTGCATAATTACCGTGGAAAAAACACTGGCCAACGTCACGGTTGAACACGTAAGATCGCTGCTGTAGAACACCGTCTACTGCGGATCATCATTCCAACAACAGGTGGAAGAACCACTTAGCTACCTATATACGAGTATACACACACACACACACACACACAAATATTTCGGCCCGTACATATTGTATGAAGCTACGAATTGCTCGGTTTGTTCTGAATGGTGTCTAATAGTAGCGGTTTTGCTGGAATAACTTTGTAATATGAACTATTATCTCATTATCAACACAACTCCTCACACGTATCTATAGAAATGAAAAGTCCAGTTGAAAAAAATAAATCGGTACTTTTTTTTATAAAAGTACGTATATATCGTATGCGATCATAGTTTGTATTTGGTGTAATAGGTAAAATGTTAAATACCTTGACTCTCTTGTTTAAAAGAAGACGATAATTCAGATCCTTGGGAACTGCAATTTTTCCTACGTAAAACTTCCAAATCTCTCAGGTGAGAAGTAAATGGACTATCTAGAAAGGGTCTCTGACCTAATCCCAGCGCCCTGTAAGATTGCGGCCCGCCTGAAAATAAAACAACTTTAATTTAATTATAAGAGGTATACTATTTCGGTTTAAATTGAAATAAACCATTTTGCAACAATTAACGAAAGAAAAAAAAATTAAAGCTGGTTAGGGGTGGTAAACTGGTTTGTTAGTACAAAACCTACATCAACATTTCGTCTCCGGCTTGAGGTGAGTTTTTAGTATCACAATATATCGTTTTTAAGCCGGCGTGGAATGAGGTACAATTACATAAGTCCCCAAGAATGTCTTATTACAAAACACATAGGTACATATAGTCAGTGGCGGATTTACCAGCAGGCTGAATAGGCTAGAGCCTAGGGTGGCAGATTTTAGGGGGCGGCAAACTTTGCTCAAAATTTTTTTTGTCTTACAGAAATAAAAAAAATTATTATCTTATACACGGAAAAAACACAGCTCAAAAAATCAACAAAAATTACAATATTTTAGTGCTATACAGTATACTGAATACACTAACGTCTGTAAGTATATGAAAAATTACTAAACGCTTATTTATAAAATATACTATTGTAATTTTGAATTTTTAAAATATTCCAATAGCGTTTAAGTATTACATTACAAATTGATGATTTTTACTTATTTTTTAAATTAATTATTGCCATAATTTTTTCTTTAGGTCCACCCACACTATTCAATTAATGTGTAATACGTTTCACCACTTAAATATATCTATTCGAAGAGAAATGAGATCCGAAAAAAAATTGCTTAAAAATAACAATAACAAATATTATATAGATATATATGTGGAAAATTAATACTTTTCTATTGATATTTCTGATGATATTAACAACCTGTTTGAGTATAGAATAAAAATTTAATTAATTCACACTTAAAAAATTGCATATTGTTGCATAGAATTTCATTGCAGAAAACATTATATGCTATCACATCCGGATTGCCTGAAAATTAATAATGTTGAACAAATAAAGAAATTTTACTGCTTTATTACCAGTTGTATGAAACTAAGAAGTTTTGCATTGTGTGAATAGATCCTTTTTAAAAGCTTTTATTTAACTTGCAATGTATGTTTGCTGGGGTTCAATCTTGCTACTCAATTTTGAAGCAGATATCTTCAACGGATTGAGCTGAAATTTTGTATACACGTTTAGTTTGGATGACAATTCACGATAAGCTATGTGACGTCATTCTAAATCCAATATGGCGGACCATCCAAGATGGCGGAATAGTTATTTTGAATGCATTTCTACAATATGTGTATCAAATGAAAGGGCTTGCCGAGAATAATTAGAAAAATATTCTGACATCACTCTTAATTCAATATGACGGACTTTTAGTTTTTTATGCTTTCTTACAGTATGGGTATTAAATGAAAGGGTTCACTGAGAATAAAAAGGCAGGTTAAAAAAAAGATGGTGATTATAAGTTCCGTTGCTCTAATCCACCTGAAATTTGGTGTAGAGACCTCGATTATTCTTGAGGTAGAATTTTTTGAGCCTGTAACAACGGTTGATTAACTTTGACTTGTGTGATTTGGCGAGATGGGCGTCATCAGCATTGGTCTGCAACCTGTCTCGGAGTAGGACAACTCCAAAATCAAACCCGGAACTGTGTTTCGTCAGGAAACCTAGCCAGCGATAACTAAAAAGCAAAAAATAAATTAAAAGCAAAAAAACCTTTTTTTAAAAAAGCTTTTATTCAAATGTTCTAAAAAAATAAAACAAATCTTTCCTTTAAAATTTTAACTATCAACTTATAACCTCATTATACACAATTTATATGATAATAAAAGCTTGTCGCGAGGTTTGCTGAAATTTAAAAAAAATTAAACTAAGCAGATTAAGTTACTCAATTAAATAGGTACTAGTTTATTTACATAAGTAAATCGCGCGACAAGCTTTTATGATCGTATAAATTGTGTATAATGAGGTTATAAGTTGATAGTTAAAATTTTAAAGGAAAGTTTTATTTTCTTTTTTTTTGGAGCATTTAAATAAAAGCTTTTTTAAAAAAAGGGTTTTTGCTTTTAATTTATTTTTACAAATAGATAATAATTTAAATGTTAATTGAGTTAATACAAAGTAGTAGTCTGTATCGTAAGTTCTTTTTTTTTCATTTTTTCTTTTGTATTGGCTATCTCCATAAACAAATAAATCATTATTTTATTAGCTCTACACCATTTCTTTTTGTGAGTCCCTTTCATTGTCCTAGTGACTTGGGCGGCGACTATGCGTGCCGGTGTAATCGGAATTGCTATTTCACTAAAGGGTAACCGCAGAATTTCCCTATGTTGGGTCGTATTCAAAAATACCGGCCAAGTGCGAGTCGAACTCGCGCACCAAGGGTTCCGTACAAACCTGTATATATTTATGTGATGTAACTAAAAATTTGAGGTTTTCGGAATTTTTCCTTTATATGTGCTATAAAATATTGCTTCATGCCAAATTTCAAGATTCTAAATCGACTGGAAGTACCCTTTAGGTTTTGAATCCCTTGCGAGTAATTGCGAGTTTGAAAATATGCGGCTTAAATTGCTGTTTCTTTTGATTGCGTTGACATAAAAGTTTGATTTTGTTACAGCTTAAATGTATTATAGACCTGAGTATTTGATATGAATTTCAATTTAATACCTCTACGCGTTCATGAGGAAAGGGGTAGTAACTTTAAAATTATTAAAAATTTTTTTTATTATATGATGTAACTAAAAATTTACGGTTTTCGCAATTTTTCCTTTATCTGTGCTATAAGACGTTGCTTCGTACCAAATTTCAAGATTCTGAGTTCACGGGAAGTAGCCTGTAGGTTTTGATTCGAAAATTGCGGCATAAACGGCTGTTTCTTTTGATTGCGTTGGCTTAGAAGTTTGATTTTTTCACAGCTCCAAGGGACAATAGACCTGAGTGTTTGGTATAAATTTTAGCTTGATAACTTAACGCGTTCCTGAGAAAAAGGGTCTTGACAGACGGACGGACGGACGGACGGACGGACGGACAGACGGACAACGAAGTAATCCTATAAGGATTCCGCTTTTCCTTTTGAGGTGCGGAACCCTAAAAAGTGTAAAACAAAAAATAGTTTTTTCCATACAGATTTAATTGCAAAGAATTTCAGTTTCGATTTCGTTCGTCGGATTCAACGGAAAGCTACCGTTACGATAGGTCGTGTGTTATTTCGTTCCATATTAGTCGGCCAGTGTTAATTTTCGTAAAACAATCGATCCTTGGCAATTTGCGTTCGCAACCGACCACCGGCGGCGTCGAGACGCCACCGTCATCGAAGCTGCCGTTGCTGCCGCCACCGACCGGTCACTGTAGTCGCATGTGCGTCGTTATCGCGAATTTCCAATCGGGACGGAAACCATTACAGGGCCCTCGGGCGGCAATGCAATGATTTCCGGATTGTGCCATTTCCGTCATTATTAATACTAAATTATTTGTAGAATTTTGCGTGGGCGCTTGCCACTGTCGCCGTCGACGCTGCGCCGCCTATCTGATGGCTCGACATCTGTTAATGATTTGTTCTAATTAACTTCTCACACCAAGAGATCTCTCTGGGAGTAGGAGGGAGGGATGTTGTTCGATGGCGGGTGGCGGTCGCCCACCTGCTCTGCTACTGGTCATCTGTGTCACCTGCACCCTGACGCTCGAATAAAATAATGATCAAGCACGACGAAACGGTGCCACTGATGGAGATAACACTAGTCACTGTGACATTTTACGTTGTACCTATACGCAATACATATATACATACTTACAGACATGTATATCATCTCTGTGGTGCGTGTGTTCACAGCCAAAAGCAATCGTCAAACACAAGATTAAATGAAAGTTGATTATTCGTCCAGCGATTTTATGAACCCTTTTTAAACCAACTGTAGCTTGTCAACTGAGCTAAAAATCACAAAAAAGATTTTTTTTATTGTTAGTTTTTTGGTAGAATTGTTTCGCTTTGCAATGACTTCATTAGATCGAAGAAAGACAAACAAAAAAAAATAGATAAGCGTTCAATTTAACGTGGATTCAGTTGATAAAGTTTTTATGTTAAATAATTATTTTTTGGGGACCTTAGATTTTGTCAGTGCACGGTAAAACTTTTGCATCAATAGCATCATCTATTGGACTTCGAAGTCTAAAAAGAATAAAATTTTGTGAATACATTCAACTGTAGGTAATATTTGATAACCGTAAAGGGTTTACAATAACAAGAGTTAAAAGAATAGACTAAAGTCTCATGATGTAGATGAATAGTGGAATGTGATTATTAACTTCAAAGGAATAATAATAATCGATCAATTACACATGGACAGAGAAAAGTATTTTGACTTAATGATTTGAATTTTTCCCAAACAACCCGCTCGTTAGCAAAATACCAAGTGGCGTGGTTAGTTGGATTTCAAATTCAGTTACTCTGATAAAAGTTCCTTTGTGATTTCTTACTAATTTGGTAAATACTTGGACAGTAGTGCTCTACCCTCCTCAGGTGGTCTCTCTCAATTCTCTTTATCTTCATTTCGTCCGTCTCATTGTTCTTCTCCCAACTACCACCCAACCATTTTCACGATATCTAAATGAAGCTAAAGAGGGTCTTTCGCCTTATCTTCCAATTTCGCACTAAAGTGTAGACTTACCTATCATTAGAATGAAACACCCACACGCAGAAAAATGAAGGAGTAGTTTTTACTCTAGAAAAGTGGTAATTCTTTTATAGTATTTTTCACGTCGTTTTTAGTAAAATTTACTACGTGAAAAGTAAATATTATAACCGCTTATTAGTAGACAATAGATACTTCCAACTCACGGTAAATCATTTTTAGCATTCTTTACTTCAATATTGGTAAATTTTACGGCTGTAAGTAGCATTTTTTACTTCCACTGTTATTTACTTTTCCGTGGAGTAAAATATACTTCTTAAATCGTAAGTGACGTGAGTTGATAGTAATAATTAGGTACTTCTGAACGGAGTAATTTCTACCAATCCGAGTGGTCAACCGTATGCCCCCCATAAAAGCCCGTTGCTAAGCGTTGTTGTTGTATAATGAATTAGTTTTTCGTGCTGTCTAAAACGGATAAAGGCTGCTGTCTATTAGTGAGTGTATAATAGCTATGTAATTTAAGATGTCTTAAGTAATAAATTTTATATGAAAATCTATTTATTATTATTGTCATAGGTATACATATATTTATGATTATTCTATAATAACATTCTAAGTAGTAAAAGCTACTATTGTTACATGGTAGTAGTAATAACGGGCTCGGGACTGGAATTAACTAGATTTTGGAATATATTATACTGCTCGGTGTAAGTAAAAATTACTCCGTCCTCTAGTATTATTCACTTCCCAGTTCGTTATTAATACTACCATGAAACAGGAGTAGCTGTTACTACTTAGAATGGTTATCCATATAGTATTGACCAGGAATTCTAGTAAAAGATACTACATTAGAAGTAGAATTTACTCCCGATTTTTTTTCGTGCAAGAGTTGTTTTTTCTTGATAACAACATGGTGAATGCACTAGCCTTGGAATCAACTGCTCATATTCAATTAAAATTTAATAGTTAAAAATAAATTTCACAGTATAAAAAAATATTTTATTAGACAAATAGACCACTATGGCCATTTCACTATATCGCGGCTTCTTACGGCTTGAAATATTACTGGTTGGTATAATAAAGTGTTTGAATTTTATTTCGTTAAAATAAGTAAAAGTTATTTCCATAAAATATAAGAAACCCTTTTCATAAAATCAAACTAAATATTTTTTTAATGAATTAAGTCACATTGTAATTACTTTGAGCAAAGTCTCAGGGTGCAGTTGTATCAATCATGGACTTAGGTCACTTCAATCGGTGTTTCTTTTAAAAGGATTGTGAAAGTGACTGGCAATAAATTACTATTATCCTAATGAGTTGGATATTGATGAAATAGTACAAAATACTATATAAATAGCAACGCCATGGTTTCCAGATTTACGAAGTATTTTAGCATTTGAGAGATAATCGATTTTATTTCAACTTCAGCTACTCAGTTCTATGTTTCATTAAGGCACTAATGCTCTACAGATAACATCTCACTCCTCTTCGATATTCACTTCGTACATCTCTTACAAATCCAACTCAGAAATTTCCACAATGCCAAAAAAATGATAAGGACAACTTTCTGCCCTGCCTTGAAGCACTAAAATGTAGACCAGAGGTACAACCTAGTTACCCACTTACATTGGTAATTACTGGGAATGGAACACCCAAAAGTTTTTGTATCAGCATGATGATTGTACTGGCCTTGGAAATAACTGATCTTGTTTTTTTTTTATAAAATCGCAGTAAATATTTTTTTAATAAATTAGGTCACATTCTGGTTGTGCTTTTTGTACCAAAACAGATGTCACTAATGAAATGGATAGAGAATAGAAGTGAAGGATAGTAATGTAATGTAACTACTGCCTTTAATCCTTTCAATACTACCTAGATAGATCTGAAGGCTGGGAAATTTTCACAGTGTTGTAATAATGATCAATTTATGTAAATAGAACTAGCCGTCAATAGTTCTAGTTTAGGTACTAAAACAAAAACTATTTTTTACCTTTTTTGTTGTTGTGTATCTGTGTAAATCTAAAGTCAAATACACTGAATATTACTTTCAAGCAACACAAATATAATAATTAACAACAGTAAAGCTGTTTGCGATAAATAACCAGATGTCGCATGAGCAGTGGAGCAATTAAAAACAAATCAAAGGACATGAAAATGGGTTTTCATAGTGTTCGGGCATCAAACAGTCCTGGCGTATAATTTTTAACATTACCTATAGAATTTCTATCAGTCGAACTCCACATCGCCGTAAATTATTGACAGATCCGCGGGTACGTATAAATATGTTAAAATAACAAACCGATCCAAAATACATGACAAAAACAAATGGCCCGAAAATTAGGCTTGTAAACGCTAATACCTTTATACGCACGTGCACATTGTATTTATGAACCAAATGTGACCCCTCTCTATATTGAAACAAACATATATAATACAAACGACTCTCATATAACTTAACTAACAAAACATCAATGGGGAAACTAATTATAGACATTTTACAACTTTGACTGCATTTGAATGCAGACTATTTCAAAATATGCGAATTAAAGAAAACGTAGCAGATTGGTAACGAAATCTCAAAATGTATATGATAGAGAATAAAATAAAACAATGCTATTTATTTGGAAATGAATAGTGATGGTTCAATTTTTTGTCCCCGCCAAATGTTTGAGAGGTGGTCTAAAAATTTACAATTAAAAAGAGAAGTAAACAAAAATCTAAGCTACTAGGGTTTCACAAAGACAATAGTTTCGATTCTCGACGTCTAACTCTTGTCTTGACTCAAAAATCAATTTCAAAAAAGTTATTTATCTTATGTGATTTCTTGGCAATAATTTTTTGTCTTGATTTAAGAATATGGAGACCCATATTTCTCAACCTAAAGATATCGTACGCTTTAAAAGAATACTGTAAACTTTAACGTTAACCTAGCGAGGTACCTACATAACATTTATACGTAAAGTTTCACTGTTACAAGATTTCTTGATCTCGAAAATTTTTGACGTGATTCTCTTGATCATGTCGAATCAAAACAAAATCAAGACAACAATTATTGAAAATCAATTATCTCATGAAACCCTACGTCATTATAGGGTCTTCAGCCCTAAGAACGGTTGGAGACGTAGGTATCTCACCTACTCCTCAACCATTATATTATTAAGAGAGGTATTTCTCTGGTTTTATTTGTTTATAATATACATACATCTACCTAGATATATTTCATTCTTAGAAGATGTCCTACTGTCATATCTATTTCAGTTCTCCTAATTATGCTAGTATCTCTTCATTTCTAATCGCATCGATTATTTACATAATTTGACATATAATGTCATAGTTCAAATGAATCCAAACATACATCAAAATTGTATTTTCAACATTTGACTATATGATCAAAGTAAACCACAGAAAACCCTAATTAAACCAACGCAGGCAAGCTACGATCTAGACCAACGGGTTCCATTTCTTGGAATTATATTGGGTCTACCTGTTTCTGGCGAAACCTTATCTCTGAAATAAAAATTAAATTAAGAATTATTCTATTTTTAAGACCCCTGACATCCATCGAAATCAATAATAAAATCTACGACAATATGCTTTAACTCTGTTAACCCTTTCAAGGGAACACTTTAGGAACAACTGATCTAAACAACTACACTATTTTGCTGAAGTTGTGTCCAATGTCTCTCTGAACAGTGTAAATTCGGCCATCTGTACGTATTTACCTACTATCGTAACGCTATTAAACTCAATTTAATTCAGATCATTTTAAGTCCTCTTTCGTTCACTATTATTGATGTCCTCTTTGATTTTGATCGATAATATTACAAACCTTTGCGGAGGACCATGCGGAGGTTCTAAGGATTAATCTATTTTTCCATTCCGTGATCGTGGTCTTTTATTCTGTTGACTTGTTCGTGTGTTTCTCTCTGGTTTTGTGTTAGTGGTTTGTATGTGAAAATCTTTTATGGCCACGATGTGTTTAATTGTTCAATAAAAATTCCTTTAAATAAGATTTTTGATTGTTCCTACCTAGTAGAATTGACGGTTAATTTTATGTAAATAGAATTTTCTTTTTTAACTGTCTTAACTAGCCACGTGCTGGTTTTAATTTAAACTCATTTTTGATCTTATCAATCATTTATGTTTTTCTCTCTCTAAATTGATTTTTAAGTGCCTAGGCAACTCTCCTATGTTTGCTTTAGGTATTTTTTTATTTTCTCGATAAAACTTTTCATTTATTTAATAACTTTCCGTTTGAACATCTTTCTTACTTTTTAATTAGTCAGGTGGGGTAATTGTAAAACCGGGGTAATTGTAAACAGGCTCTTTATTTCGATAAAATAGAACTTTTGATTATTCCAATAAATGGGAATAATAAACTGTGGTGTTGACTCTTGACGGTTGGATGCTTTAGCGCGCAGTATTTTATGTTAAACAGTGAAAATATTTCTTTATAATATAGTATATAATTTTTGGGGTAATTGTGAACACGGCTTTATAAATATAATTTTCATTGGAATTCACGTTTGAAAGCGAATTGTTCACTTTTGTCCCATTAAAAACCTTTATAAAGCGAGTATAAACAAGATGATTGTTCACATTTACCTCTAAGTTTTGGACTGCGTTAATAAGTGAAGGGATAATTGTAAACTTGTTTTTTGCAAAAAAACCCTGAATTTTCATATTTAATAACAGAAATTCACTTAAAACCAAACAAGGACCTAAATTAATCATATAGTCGCCTAAATTTAATCTGCATCTAAGATACATCGAGCTTCAAAAGTCAAACTTCCAAAATCGTTCACAATTACCCCACCTGACCCTATCTCTCTCCTTGTCTGGCACAATTTTATTTTTAATTGAATTTAATCGTTTTCGGTTAATTTTTTTTATTAATTACGCGGTATTTGTATGATTTATACCATTGACTTCGGACCAATTCCCCCCTTATCTTTTTCAATGCTTTTATTTTACTCCAGTGCCTCCATATCTTCACTCCTTGTGACTTTACTTAATACCCAAAAGTAATAATTCAATTATGTTGTTTTGTTAAAAAATTGAAAATTGTATTGATTATCTTTGTTCTGAAAAAGGCAAGTCAAAAGGAACTCCCCGATTGGAAACGGTTTCGATTCATGCTGCAATCGCAACGCTTCATACGATACCGATGCATGCTGCCGTTCAGAGAGACACAGTTTATGTGTAATGCTCTTAAATTTTACATCGTACGCCAGTGGTCACCAGCATCTGCTGACAAATGCATCAGATTAGCTATTTGCAACTTGCCTGGTATTAGCAATTACTGGCCCATTATTCTCTAAGTAATTACTATTGGACACCAGCGGCCCGTATGACTACCCTCCGTCCCTCAAATATACCCATGTATGTCCACAAATATCATCAGTTAACAACCATTTACAGGTACATATTTAATTTTTTCAAAAGAGGGCTAATCGTAGATACACACATCCAAAAAACTTGAGATTTTTAACGTGAAATTTACCTTTTTGAAATATGTGTAGTCGACTGATTTTTAAAAACAATTTGAGAAGGTAAAATTGAAACAAATAGAAGAAGGGTAAGACTGAGGAGAAGCGAATAAGGGAGAAAGTGGAAGTTGACGTATATCACTAGGTAAAAAAAGCAGAAGACAAAAAGAGTTGGCGATTGCGAAAAGACCGTAGAAGTAAATGGCAGAAAAAAAAAGTGAAAGTAGAAATGGTAACCCGCTTCACTACCTTAACTTCCTTCTATCCCGTTTTTAAGCTAATTGAGATCTGATCTTTGAGTGTCTAGAATATTATTAGTTAATTACTTAACTGACCCGGTACTAGTGGGTGTTTGCTTAAAATTTCAAAGATTCAGTGTTAAGTAACAGTCGGAAAGACAGCTTCATCAGAATAATATTCTAATACCGGATAAAATGTAATACCACTGTTGTCAAGTCCAAAAAATAATTTTTAAATGGTAAATTCCTAACGAATTATTTTGATCGTTGAAACTCTTAACTGCACAATATTACATTAAATATTTATTATATCTCTCAACATTGATAAGTGTATTAATTTTGGAAAAAAGCGTCTTTAATAAATAATAATTGCCGTTTTAAAAATATACCTTAAATTTTTTAAAAACCTCACCATTTTAACTGACATATGTATGACGTATGAATCTGTTACACATATAAAATTGTACTGCTGTACAAGTTGGTTATTACGAGCGCCTAAGGAACCGCAAAAGGTGGTTTTGTGTGAGTTCCTATTCATTCAAGACGATCTTGGTAGGTATTCAGCATTAACGTTATTTATACCTTGAATGACACACACATTTGCTTGTATGTACCTATTCTGAACAGAACATGTATTTACACAACTAGAGAATGGGAGAATTACCACAAACAATTATCGCTAAGGGTCACGTATTTTGTCCACTTTTCCAATGGTCTCGCTCTAATAATGATGTTTAATACATGAGAAGTAATATAATAGAAATAACGTATTGATATTCAAAATTATGTGTGAATTTTACTCCCATCCTGAGGACTTAAAGGCTTAGTATCATAATTTTTTATCATAATTTAACATGGTTTATCGGAATAACAAAGATAGGTAACGTTAGCAAAACACTTGACAATTTAGTTGATTTTAATGTGCTTGTTTTAAATAGCGGCATATACCTAATGAATTACAGACGAGAGAGTGAAGAACAATAAACAACCAAAGTTACAGTATTTTTTAATAAATAATATAAGTTTTTTTAAAGTTTAAGAAGGGTGGTAGTATTTAAAACGTTCGTTAAAGGAATAGTAGTCTTTTATGGAGTCGAAATATGGTGATGGAAAGAGTATAGAATAGTAGAAAATATTTATAAAAATTACATAAAATGGGTATTGGGCTTAGAAGGAAGTACCCCAGACTACATCTTAAGAAGGGAAACAAAATGTGGGAAAATAGTGGAAGATACAAGAAGGAGGGCTGTAAAATATGAAGAAAAATTGGAGGAATAGCCGCAGGGGATCTAACAAAAAAGATATGGAAGAAAAAGAAATTGGGGATCAGAAAAAAAAAAAATATTATGTGGAAAGGGATAAAGCTTTAACAGAAATGGCAATAAGTAAAGAACAAATGGAAAAGTGGAGAGGAAAGGGATTGAAAATTACTATGATGGTGGGGAAAAGATGCAATAAAACAGTAAGAGGAGAGGATTTGAAAAAAATACGGGAATCAAGATACGCGAAAGGTATAAGGGAGTTTATATGGGTAGAATGGCAAGGGGATGAGGTGCCAGGATATCTAAGTGAAGGAAATAACTAGATTCAGAATGGGGAATGAGTTTAATGAGAATAAGTTTTGGATGGAAGAAAGTAAGAGATTGTGTAGAGTATGTGGATAAAGAGTGAATCAATGGAGCATGTATTAGAAGAAGCAGCGGGAAAGAATGAGAGGGAGGAACTTGGAAGGATAATAAATGCGGATGGTAATGGTCTGGCCCTATTGAAACAATTTTTAAATAGGAGAGGTGTGGAAAAGGGGGAGGGTAATACAGGAAAAAAATGATTATAAGGGAAAAGGAAGGGAAGTGTTTGGTTTATATATATATATATATATATATAATAATAATAAAAATTTATAGGTTGGAAAATAAATTACGTTTCTTTTTTTGTCCTTTATATGTGGAGATGTATATATAACTTTTTTGTTCAATAAAGGCTCTTACTACTAATAGTTTAAATACATATACCTAATAGTCAGTTAATTTTGCCCGGCGTTTATTGATTGCTATGCCATTCCTTGTATTATCTTATCTATTTATTCATATCTAGATCATTGCTTAGCATTCGGGAGGTCACCGGTTCGATTCCAGGGCCGACTACTCTGGTTCAAGTTTTTCTGTGGTTTCCTTGGATCATTTACGCAAATGCTGGGGCAGTAATATTCCACAGATAGTCTTTCACTTCTCTTCTGTCTTCATTTCATCCGTCTCATCTCTCTTCCCCCAACCATCACCCATCCATTCCCATTATTCCTGAAGGAGGATGAAGAGGGCCTTCCGCCCTACCCCTCCGACATTGCACAAGGATCGGGGGCACAGCCAGCCCACCAATATTGGTGGGAATGAAATACCCAAAAGTTTTTTTTCCATATCTTGCAAGGTGGTCGAATCGTCTTTTTCTAGAAACAATGCAATCCAAGAGTAACGACTCATGTGTTCGGGGCAATTAACAATACGTAACAAAAGCGAGGCAGAGAAATTTCGACACTTCAAAGATTTAGTCAGAGCGTTTTGTAAACTGATGTATAACATGAACAAACTTCTTCGTAACAGTGAATGGCTGCTGCTATGTGTAGGTTTTACTGCAAACCAACCAACTTGTGCTCATTTCAACGTTATAAAGAGTTTATCGTTATAACGAGTGATGTTATCAAAAATTTAGACTGTATTTAAAAGTCTTTAGTCATGGATGGAATATCAGAAAATTTACGATGCCAATTTAGAACTATCCAGAACATCCCATAATGATTCAAACCATTTTCTAACTTTTTTTAACATTCTTGAATGATCTTCAAGATTCTGGAACATTCTTGAACATTGCCAAATCATTCCGAATTGTTATAATAAAACATTATTTTACTTCTTAGAACATATTTGAACTGCCTGTAACATTCTAAAAAAATCTGCTTCATTCTCATCCCCACTCCGTGGTGTTTGCTGGGTGAGTAGTGACATCAGTAGACGCCTGGCGGGGATGACTAATCGATTGATAATGATTGATCAGTTATCGACCACTGAGAGTTGAAGATTATTACAGTACTAACCTAACATCGCTATTAAAAAATGGGGGTTGGTGGTAGAAGGATGAAAATTAAAGGTTATATGTATTATTTAATGTCAAATCATAAAAAATAAAAATAAAAAGTTTTGTCCAAAAAATAAAAAAGTTAGGGGTGGGCAACCCTTATCACTTAGGGGTATGAAAAATAGTTAGTAGCCAATTCTCAGACCTACTGAATGTGCATATAAAATTTCATAAAAATCAGTCAAACCGTTTCGGAGGAGTATGTTAACTAACATTGTGACACAAGAATTTTATTTATGAGATATATACCTAATACATTTGACGGATACTGTAAAGTGTTCAGAATCCATATTCGTTGCAATTAATGTACGTAATTGTGTAATTTACAATTGCTAAAACCCCAAGCCAAAAAGTATAATAACTGGGAGACGATAAAAAAATACAATTAGGAAAGGTAGAAATAGAAAAAAATAAAGTACCTATGGCCATGTCATATGCTGGTGATGTTGTACTGTTTAATGAAAAATAACGAACAAAAACAGACGCAACCGATAAGATGATTTGGAATACATTTTAGAAGGACTCGAGCTAAATACAAAGGAACCAAGGCAATCATCAGGAAGAAAAAATAAAACAGAATTTACGTAGAAAGTAAAGAAATTGGAGGAAGAGACGATTTTCAACTACTTAGGATGTGTTCCACAATATAATGGAAATAAAGAGCATTCAAAGTATTCAGAGAAAAAAAAACAGGAGCATTAGGGAAAATATGTAGTATAGCTAAGACGAACTTAGAATACTGCGGAAAAAATGGATTTTTGTGCGAATTAATGACAGAGAGGAAACCTGGTATTGGCAACAGTAAGGCAAGTACACCAAATAGATAAATACAATGAAATTAGATAAAACAATGCTCGGTCATATGCTGGAAGTAGAAACAAGAAGGGATATTCTATCAATAGAAGTGGAAATGAGAGCAATAAGTTACAAAATCAAAATTTAAAAAAAAAACGAAGGAGGTAACTTACTAAGAGTATACATATAATGGTGATAAGGAATTCCCCATAGCTGTTCCTTCTTTCTGTTCGTAGAAGCAACCGTTTATTTGAAAATAATTTTGCCGCATGCACATTGAAGTTAGAGTAATGTACTCAGCTACAATGTCATCGGAGAAACCATTTTCTTTAAGTAAATCCTCTAAATATGTCAAAGTAAGCGGAACTGGCACACTTGGAAAAAGAGAACAAACATCAAATGAAACAATAACCTCACTGCCTTTGAGCTTAATATCTTTGACTTTGTTTATGAATTCAATTGAATTCTTAACTGAAAAACTAGGTGGTTTAATTGGGAGGTTGTTGAATTCATTTGTCAACCATTTGGCTAGCTTATAAGTCGGTGAACCAATTGCAGAGACAATCGGTCGCACTGACTTACCTGGTTTATGTATCTTGGGCAAACAGTACATGCGGGGAACTGTTGGACCTGATACAAGTAACTTACGTTTTAATGCAGGAGTAATAATGTTGTGACATTGTTTTACAATTTTAGTGAATTCCGCAATTATACTAGGCAAAGGATTTTAATGTTCACTGAACCTTAACAACTTTCAGTATATATTAGGATTAGTTCTCTTTTAGGTTTAGTTCACTTCAGTCCCTGAAGAAGGTAACTTTGTTACCGAAAAGTGCTTCGGACAACTAAAGTGTCGTGTTTTGGCGTTGGGGTTTGAGCTATTTTGTTCGTTCTACATCTATATGTAATAAGCATGTAACAATATGTTAATAAAACTAATTAGTATTATTTCAAGTAATAATTATTATAAATTTAGACTGAAGTAAAATTATTACCCTTACCGAATTCCTAGTATTTCAAAAAACATACAATTTTCTACTGGCGTGGCGTTAAATGAACTGCGATAACAGCGAGCCGATTTTTAATTATTATTGGTGTTAACGATAGAGACACATATACACTTAAACGTGTTTGTAGTGGCGCAAGAAACTGTGGGAAAACTGCCGGTTTTGTCGATAAAACGATTTCCGTCTTTCTTGATAGTGGCATGTAAATACATAGCTAGTTTCCTTGAGAAATAACAATGTCCGACAACCAAAAATGCAAACAATAGCTTAGATAACGTTTCTTTTATCATCAGCATATAATCCACATTCGTTTCAACGTGATACACAAACAGGTAAACAAATCCTGTATTACACAATTATCTTTTTTTACAATCCATATCAATTTTTATAGTTCATTTCAATAACAAATAATTTAAAAAATATGTAGAAATGATATTAATTTTATTACACATCGTAGAACGCAACGGAATTTGTTCAGAAAGGGGGGTGATCGGATCGGATGATTGTTAAATTTTCATGAATTAATCAGATTTTGTGAAATATTTAATAGAAAGGGCCCTTTCAGTATTTTATTTCTCGGTCCGGACCTGTCGTGAGAAAAAACATCATTCAAAAACTGACGATATTCTTGTAATAGCAGCATAACTTACGATGGTGAGTCAAGAAGCAACCATAAGGTAACTATTTAGAATCGGGGCTCCAGACAAAAATCGCTCCAAAAATTTTTTAGCTATCAGAGAACATTTTGTAGGGTAAAACTATGTTTTAGAGCAGGGGAAAAAAATTTTAAATGATTATTTATAAACTAACCTAACCTAACCTAACCTAAACTTTTAAATACATAGAATATGGGCTTTTGATAAAATTTATTCTTAAAGTTCTTCTACCTCCTGGAAACCCTTCTGTTAGGTTAGGTTAGGTTGATCACAGAAGTTTTAAATTATGGCAGGAGTTGTTAGTGTTGAGATGTCCGTAAATATGCACAATTAGCGCGCGCAGGTAAGCCTGACGTCACATACGTTGCTTCACCACCTCTAAAATAAGGATGCGTTCAATGATACATTTTTTTAACTACTGAAGGTGGAAAAGCAATCGGTATCTATTGAAAAATGCGAAAACAGTAGAAGAAAGGGAGATATCTTTCGATCTGATTCAAATTAATTTTAAATCTGCAAAAATCTAATTAATTATTTATCATTTGTTATGCTCTAAATTAATTATGACCATGCTTGCGGGATATTGTTGAAAAGAGCATTGCATGCAGAGCTCAAATGGATTTTTCTTTACCTTTCGGTTTCAATTAATGCTTTGGAACTAAGAGTTCAATTTCATACATCCTATAGAATCTGTTTGCTTGCAAAATATATTATTCAAGCAACAACTTTGGAGTTAAATTATGTTTCATTTTAATTTCTACATAATGAAAATTCTATTGATAAATAATAGTGCAAAGATAAATGCAATATAATCGAGACTTTTTACTTTTAAAACTATGGTAGTCAGTAAATATCTTAAATGAAGATGGATATTAGTCATTCTTGCCGTCGTTCATTATTTTATACAATTGCAATGGGTGTAAGTCAATTGCGCGCTGCGGTCAGTTTACTCCCTGCTGTAACAAAACTTTACCCTAAAAGTGATGGGACAGTTGCGCGCGATCATTAAATTATTGCCCCCTGGGCCTTTTTTATTAATAAATAGTTCAATCATATTAGAAACCAACAAAGATTTGAAATAAATGTATTTAGTTCGGGTTTTTATATTCACCTTGACTTATAATTAGTAGGTAATTTAAGAATTATTTTGTTTCATTCTGTAGGATCAAAAGGTTACGGTATGTAAAGACAACACGAACGAAGTGAGTGTTGTCGTGGTCTTTTCATTCTCTTATTCATCATGTTTTATTGTGTTTAACTTTTCATAGGTTTTCTTTTTTGTAAAAATTAAGATAATTCTATTTCGGTAGTACTGGAGTTTTTGTAACAAATTGTATATAAACAAATTTTTAAGATCTTCAGAGACTTTTCTTTAAAAACTGTTATATGAATTAAATAAAATTACCGAGCGCGCAGTTGACCCTACAAAGTCTTGGCAAACCGCGCGCAATTGACCTGTAATATTTGACTACCTGAATTTATTCCTGACCGCAGCGCGCTATTGTCCATTGCCCATTGCAATAGTGGGATAATTGCGAACGATTTTGGAAGTTTGACTTTTGAAGCTCGATGTACCTTAGATGAAGATCAAATTTAGGCGACTATATGATTAATTTAGGTCCTTGTTTGGTTTTAAGTGAATTTCTGTTATTAAATATGCAAATTCGGATTTTTTTTGCAAAAAAAACTTAATTTTACAATTACCCCTTAACTTATTAACGCAGTCGAAAACTTAGGGGTAAATTTGAACAATAATCTTGTTTGTACTGGCTTTATAAAGGTTTTTAATGGGGCAAAAGTGAACAATTCGCTTTCAAACGTGAATTCCAATGAAAATGATATTTATAAAGCCGTGTTCACAATTAACCCATAAATTATATGTATATTATATAGAAATATTTTGACTGTTTAACATAAAATATTGCGACACTCTTCCTCTGCTAAACCATCCAACCGTCAAAAGTCAACACCACAGTCTATAATTCCCATTAGTTGTAATAATTAAGAGTCCTATTTCATAGATATAAAGAGCCTGTTTACAATTACCCCACCTAACCCTATTACATTTTATATTATATATCTCGCTTTACATAAGAAGGCACATACATGTATTTATTAGAGAAAATTTTATTTTTATTTCGTTAGTTGATTTTTGTACCAAGTGTTTACTAGAATGGCACAAAATATAACAGCTTCTATAAAAAACTCGATCAGTTTCAACTTTCATGCAAATAAAAAAATAATGTGCAGAGATACCAGAGACCTATAACCATTTCTCGCGCATTATTATCATCGAATTGGAGGTGTTCATTCGCAATCCAATTTGCCGAGAAGTTAAAACAAAGAAAAGTGTACAGTAGCAGAGCCTTCTCGACAAATTACCACCGATTATGCCTTCTGCAGCCATCTGTTCGATAAATACCTGCCTTCAACTGCCAATAATAAGAATACCACCGAAACGTATACATTCGTGAACGTTCCGTTGCGATGATATGATACATCGCCGACGCTTCTTGAATGATGAAATTGAATTATAGGGTAAGGTGCATTGAAAATCGATATCAAGAAAGAGAAACAGCATCGATTTGTTTTGCTTGTTCCTTATGCTTTGTTGATCAAAACAATTGTAACTAAATGTTTAATCCGTGCAATCAGCTGTGTCCGTTTAATTGTCAATTTTTAAACCATATAACAGTAGATACATATCATTATAAAACTTAATTAATTTAAATAAAATATAATACATACATGGACGGCGAAACTTCTAGTGCCTATAACTTTTCAGTATTGTAACGTATTTCTTTGTAGAAGAATAAAAATAATGGTCTTATGCCGATAATTTTATTTATTTGTGTATCACACGAACTATGCAAGAATCATTTCGGTTTATGGGGTTGTTTTGGATAATGCGGAGTTTACAAAATCGGGTTTTGGAGAATCTACTGTAAGTATGTAACTAAAACTCATTAATAGTTACATAAAAGCCGTTCTTTTTTTTTTCGGTAGCTGATTGGTTAATCGTAAGATGCATGCATATTTGGGTTGATAATTTACCGCGATGAGTCGCCACTTTAGCTAAATGCGGTATGCACGACTATCCCCTGTCATCATGTAAACAATGTGACGCCAATCAATTTATCGCAGCGTTGCCAGACCGTGGAAAATTCCATCAAACCATGGCAACTTCCAAGGATAGGTATATTATGAAAAAAAAAAATTAAAAAAGCGGCGGATTTTATAATACGAAGATTAATTATTGCGACTAAAAAGGGAGAAGAGCGAAAAAAGGTAAACATGGACCTTTCATTTTTTTTTTATATTTATAAGTAGGTATTATTATTTTGACAAAGTGTATTGTTAAAAATTAATGAGACAACTTTTGTTACTCGATGACGTAAAGCACGTTATGTTGCTCAAATACGTATTATTGGAAGTGATTCCAAACATTTAAATATAAAACTTTAAAGATTAATGAACAGGGAGCTTTCCAATGGAATCTAATCTGTGGACCATACATAAATTATGACGCACGAACATAATTTTGAAGCCCCCATCCACCACATTCTTAGGACCCCCTTCCCCTGGTGTAATATCATGAAGCTTATGACTCGTCCCCCCTGTTCCATGATGTCACATGTTGATGATCCCAACCCTCTCACCTCTCACTTAACGTGTAAAGTAATTTATGGATATAGTTGATCCATATAAGACCGTAAAATCTTTGCTTTCCCTTTTTTTCCTTTTAATTTCAAACTTAGATTAGTTAAAGGAAATAAACACCACTTACTTTTTGATCTTGGTTCTCTAGGCCCATCAACAGTAACCTTGATGGCTTTATTATACGTTGTTACTTGAGGTGGATTGGTTGATATAGTAATGGTCAGTGAAAACGATTTTCCTGAAACAAAAGAAAAAGAATGGTTTTACTTATTTGAAATAGTTTCTTCAGTATCTATATGCATGTTTTATATTTGACTATCTTAGTAGTTTTATTTCATATTTTAGTTTTATTTCTATTTTAATAATTGTGTGCATAGGTTATTGTCATATAGTGCTTATATTTTTCCAAAATAATATTTTTCTTTAATTGTTTTTTATTTCATTAATTACATTTGTTCTAATTTAAATATGCAACACGTTTATTTTACGAAACACGGAACCGCCACCCGGAAATGCGACATAGTTGCTTGATAGATATAGGCCGTGACCAATTTCCAAAGTTCCATTTGGAGGTAACTAAAAGAGCACTATGTGATCATTATAAAAGAACAAGTTCATCAGAAAAGACAGTAAGACAGCTGATAGTAAGATCAAGCAAGCGAGTGAGAAAGGTTAGGATGGTGTAGCGAGTGACTACTATCACTCACCTTAGTCTCCTATTAAAAGTCCCTGCCATTATCAACGCCCCTAGTTGATAATTATTTAGGCAAGTAATTTTAAATTATATTTATAATAAGTTTATAAGTGTTATCTATTTTATAATTTTTTTATTTATTAAATCATTAAAAGCACCACATAAAATTCGCTCTTCTTTGACAATATTATCATTTCCTTACAAACATTTGGATGAATTTGTAATGTGTTGCAAGTTTCTTATGTACCTTACACAACATTATCTATAAGTTAAAATTATAAATACACCTAACAGAGTAACTCACCCTCAGTTGTTATTTGCCATTCTATAATTCCATAAATAAATAATTTTATTTTACGTTGTTTTTTCGATATAACATATCAGTAGTTATTATTAACTCAAATAAGTTGATTTGTCAATTATCAACTGTAAAGACACTCCAAGCGAGTAGTTTATTACAGGGAAGTTGTTCAAACAAGTTATATAAGTTCTAGAAGGCACAGGTTAAAATATGAAAATAATACAACCATTTTTCTCAAAAATAAATTATAATTTAAATAATTACTGTTTTACATCAAACCTACTCTAATCCGATCTTATCTGATGTGATCTAACCTAACATGACATAACCTCATTTAATATCACTGTACATTCAGGAAATCTCAGGATAAACAATAATTATTAAGTGTTCTGAAATGTTCTTGCTGAAATTTACACAGGTATAAAAAACTACATCTAATAATCTGCTGGTATTTTATTTTTACGTATGACTAAAATTCGGCTATAACAGTGATTCCCAATGGGGGCGGTACCGGTACCATAGGCCCCCATTTAAACATTAAGTGAGTAGTCGGGTCATACCCATTTTTTTAAATTTACTTTGAATACAATTCAAAAAAGGAAAAATGAAAATTCGATGTACCTGTAATGATTTCAAGAAAGATATTAATTAAAATGAAACCTTTTAATAATCCCATATAAAACTTTATCAACCTCAATTATCTCATTAAGTTTTATTAATTTATTAGTAACTTTATGTTTACCTCATTATTCTTGTATTTCTAACGGAATTTGTGTTCATTTTTAGTTTTATAGTATTTGTTTATCGTTTAACTAATATCTAGATACATCATGAATTGATCGACAAATCCTCAAACAAATCAAGTACAGATTGACAAATAGTAGATAATTACATTTTAATATTTTTTATAATATGTACTATTAGGTATATGGAGAAAGAAATATTTTTTTTAAAAGGAACTGGTCCAAAAAATGTACAGTCTAGATTGCTTAGTGGCAGCGTGCTGAACTAGCATTTTAAAGGATGCGGGTTCAAGTACTAGACCGAAGAAGAGAGAAATAAAAAACCGCCTGAAAGATATTTTTCAATATCCTTGATAAGCAAGAGGTCTTTTCCTGAGGTGTAGCTCAAAAGTGGTAAAATATATATACAGGGTTACAGGTTAAGTCGACCTAGATCCTTTAAGAGGTTGTGGTTTCCCTCATTCCCGACTGATTTGACTATGAAAGACTGTATCCCAAACTTAACAGTTTTATTATTCTCAACACTAAAATTACAGGTAACTGAATCAACTGGGTCGCCGTAGACGATTGATAGTTAAAAAAGGTAATAAATTAGTAAAATATTTTTTTTTCCTTTTTAAATATAAAAAAAAGTCTATGACAGTTAAGCTGCAGATCTGTTTGAAAATATATAATTATGATCCAACAAGGTATAACAAGCTAGGGTATTATCAGAAATCTTACAAAAAAACTTTGATAAAATGCTTCCAGATAGTAGTAAAAATAACGGTACTTAAGCGTCAAAATAATCACTGGAGTCCGAAAACAAAATAAAACAATCGAAATAGGTACAAAATAACGTTTATTACTCTTTTCAAAGAAAGTTTACAATGTATGTTCCACATGTCCGCCTCTGTTTTGCACACATACTCTCATTGTGTGTCTTAAGCCACTTTTTACTATACCAGTTGTTAATCTTCTTATTTCGTTTTCCGCATCGATAATTTTCTGCCTCAAAACATCAACAGATGCAATTATATTTAAAAAAAATAGCAAAAACAAATAAATTAGAGACACAAAAAACAAAAAAGTGGGACAATAGACCAAAAAATCGGCAATTTTTATTAAAAAACCTTAAAAGTGCAATAACTTGAAAACCGTAAGTCTTTCATAGTCAAATCAGTCAGAAATGAGGTAAACTTGAACCTCTTAGGATCTAGATCGACTTAATCTGTAACCCTATACAAGCTGACAAAATTTAACAATGTATGTGTATGAAATAATCAACGTCCGCAAGGAAAATGTGAATGTCTTACTTGTTTTAATGAACAAGAAAAGGATATAACTCACAAAAGTGTGTGTTTTGTAACTAAGTCTGTTTTAATGAAATATGTCGCTGGCGATGAACACCTACAAATAGAGACAACCTCTAAAAATACTATTCAAGGTGTTTTGTTTAAAATGAATAAGGACCTAATTTGACTAAATATCCTGTAACTTATGTCAATTGTTTTGTTGTTTCGTATGTTTTACTAGATTTCGTTATTTTCCAAAGTCACTAATATTTACAGTCTTTAATGATTTTTTTTCAGATATTTATTATAGCACAAGTATAAATAAGATCAAATATTTTATACAAATGAGTTGTATTTATCTATGACTTTGTATTTTTATTTATCATTAGAATTTAAATTTTGTAGAAATTAAGATGAAACTTAAATGAATGAATTTTAAATTTTTAATTTATGCAAGTAAATAATTTGCAAAACTTAACCTGATTTTATTCTTTAAAACAATAATACAATAATAGATGAAAACGAACTTAGAAATTTAGTAATATAGGTAAGGGAGTTTAACGAAAAATTCAATTTCCTTCAAGAAGACTTAAAACAGTTAAAATGTTTGGACTCGAGTAACTAAAAACAAAAGTCATAAGATGCTGTTGAATGTTGAAAGCATGCATAGTAAATACGTAGGTAAACCTAATGACTAATCATAAATAACTTTCTGTTCTGCATACTTTTGTACGGATTCATTGTAGTATAACAAGAAATAAAAAAAATTGTTACTATTTCTGCAATGCGTTGAACAACGATTACCTACTGTTTAAATATTTGCCTAGTAAAAATTGTGTACCTACCAACATTTTCTGACAAGGAATTTCAGAATCGTTTGCAAGTTTGTATCTATTAGCTTTATTGTTATTAACATATTTTCATTTTCCATCGCCATCGGTACAAAATCAATCTATTTTTTCTGTTAATTATTCTCCAACTTGTTTCACTTCATTAAAGCACGTCGAAATTAGCTCATGTATGACCTATTTAGGTATTATTTTAAATACTGTTCCACTTCGTTTAGTGTAATCGTTATTGTTATTATTAGTATTGTTGCAATAGAGAATTGCCACAGCTTATAATGTGTATTACAGGAGATGTTAAAACAGTCGTTTTTCTCTTCCTGAACGGTAAAAAATTGTTTAACGTACGTAGATACGTACTGGTTTTACTACTTGGTTTTCAGTCAATTTCTTTATGATATAACATGGTAATTTGCTAGAAAATTGAACTACAATTACCATGCAGCAAATTGCAGAAGCTGCTCGATATTAATACTTCACCTATATATTACGAAATCGTGGAAAATGTGAAATAAACTCTGCATTCACTCTTATCCACCTACTTGTTTAATGTGATATAATGCCGTTTAAGCAGAATTAGCACTATTTCATCCACAACACCTGAAATTAAAGGAAGAGTAACTTGTTTTTCTATAAGTTTCATTCCAAGTAGTTTCCCTTACAAAATTTGAAACTCTTTCAAAATCCCTTAAGTCGATAATTATGTTTTGACGACTTATAAGAATCATAAATATTTTGGTAGGTTAAAAGGGTCCAAATTTGACGGTCCTGGCTCAATTAGAAGTGCTCAATATGTTTGGATGATTATGAACTATTGTAGGGTTAAGAAATGTTAATTAATTACTCGAAGTGTTTCTCTTTTATTTTAGACCCCACCCCTCTACCTCCTTTTTGATATTTTTTAAGATGTAGTGAGACCTCCAATTCTTAAAACGAGTCCCTAATAATTATAAGAGGAAAACGGAAAATTAGCAATTCTTTGAATTAAAAAGTTAACATGAGATTTTCAACCACTCCTCCTCTCTTCAAATAAGAGGTTTTTATGCACCATAGGTACACCTCTCCTCCCACTGGGAACTCTACCTAAAGAATGTCCCCAAAGATAGCCGCTTGAATAAGGTTTAATTTTACAAACAAAAAGTCTGGACAATATGTGCATTATACTAATCTTAACAACACACGATAATAATGCAATAGTACGTATAATATAGAATTGTGTATTATGAGTTATTTTAGCAACGACAATCCAATACAATGAAGTACAATTGTGACCTTTTTCAATCATTTTAACATCGAACTAAGTCAAAGTTTCGAAATTAGCACATAATAACGTACCATTCTTGCCTTTTGTAATCTTAAGAAACATTTTGATTAATGTTACACTAAATGTCCACACGTCACATAAAACTTGGAACAAATCCCATTCGAGCACCACACACATTTACGACGTCAAACGACTTCGGTGCCAACCCACCGTTGCATATACGTAGATATATACATATTGTTATACATTTGTACATAAAAACATTCAACGCGACAGTCATAGACACCTACAGTGCAATACATAAAGTACATAAATCTGCATGATGTACCAAAAAGTTTATCTAAAGACTGGTAGGTACAGCTTTGCTTAATTAAAATAAATTGAAAGGGAAAAAGCAGAACTCATCAGGCTCAGGGCAAAGATCATATTAATTTTTAGTTAGGGGCCGTTCATAAAATACGTTCGCATACAGGGGGAGGGGTCTTGCTGAGTGTGACAAGATGTGACAAGGGGGGCAGGGGGTCTACGGTAACGTGACGTTCGCCGTTCATCAAAAAATTTTACTGATTTTTTACAAAATCCTTGGACTTCTGATAAATAGAAATATTATTCATTTGTTCGTTACAAAAGATATTTATTAATTTATTTAGATTTTATTATGAAAATAAAATAAATGTTTTTGACTATCAAAATTTGCGTATTATCAATCAAAATTTATCATGTTAAGGGGGTGGGGGTTTGTTTTTGTGACGTAATATTTACAGGGGGGTCACAGAAAGTGTGACACAGCGTGACAACCGGGGGGAGGGGGTCAAAAAAAGCTAATTTTAGCGTGACGTATTTCATGAACAGTACCTTAGGAAGTGATGAACATACCCAACAGATGTCTAAAAATTTTTATCTTGTTGATTTAATCCAGTTTACCTATTATATATTTTTTGGATTTTATTTGACCAGCATCATCAGTTTTTAAAATAGTTACATAATAAAGAAACCAAACCGGAAAATTTTTTTGTTTTACTACATATTGGATTGAAGACACTTTCAAATATTGTAACTCAATATTAATAAAATAAAAACACCAATACACTACGGAGATAGTTACAAGTAAAAATTTTTATTGGACCACTACACTGTGCACATTTCACCATACAATGGCTTCCTCAGGTGGAAGAAGTATTATAAAATTAAACTAAATTACAAATTACTTATATACTAGAAACATGAGGTGAGGAGGATTTTCTGTAGAAGTAGAAAAATATTTATCAAATGTAACAGATGCTGTAATTTCTTCTAAAACAAATAAATCTTTAAGAAAATATATAGAAAACAATAAAGATATATTAGATATTTTCAAAATCAGGTGTATACAAGTTGATGTGTGGCAATTGTAACAAAGCCTACATAGATCAAACTGGTAGATGCTTTAGAGAAAGAATAAATGAACACCTAAAAAGTTTCGAAAATAAAAAATGTAATTCAACATACGCAACCCACTTAATAGAAAGTTCTCATAGGTTCAAGAAAATTTTAAAATTTTACATACCGAAAACAAAGGTCTACAATTAAACTTATTAGAAAGTCTCGAAATCAATAAATTAAATAGGATTAAAGGCTAGATTATAAACGATCAACTAGACAGTGGCGGATTTACCATCAGGCTGAATAGGTTAGAGCCTAGGGCGGCAGTTTTTAGGGGGCGGCAAACTTTGCTCAAAAATTTTTTTCTTCTTACAGAAAAAAAAATTATTATCTTATACACGGAAAAAAGACAGCTCAAAAAATCAACAAAAATTACATTAAGTTAGTGCTATACAGTATACTGAATACACTAACGTCTGTATATGAAAAATTACTAAACACTTATTTATAAAATATACTATTGTGATTTTGAATTTTTAAAATATTCCAATAGCGTTTAACTATTACCTTATAAATTTATGATTTTAACTTATTTTTTAAATTAATTATTGCCATAGTTTTTTCTTTAGTTTCACCCACGCTATTCAATTAATGTGTAATATGTTTCACCACTTACATATATCTATTCGAAGAGAAATGGGATCGGAAAAAAAAATGCTTAAAAATAACAATAACAGATATTATATAGATATATGTGGAAAATTAATACTTTTCTATTGATATTTCTCATGATATTGTAACGAATCACTTTTGTCTATTATTTATCGGTTTGATTCGCGCACTGATGGTTTCTCACAACTACTGTTTTTTGGTCCAAAGATGATCACTTTACATACACATTTCGAACTTTCTAGATGATTCAAAAAGGAAATCCTGATGGTTCTCGAATGATGAATAATAATTAGAAAGTCCTCGATGATTCCAGAATTGAACTTGTTACTTGTCGCCGGAGAATGTTTTACATCTTGTAAGTTGATAACACGAAAAGTACCGTGTGCGGTGTCTACGCCGTAAGCATGTTAGCGATAAAAGAAGTACATGCAAACAAGTTTTTATCGCACACTCGTACAGTCCCTGGTCGCTACAATATTAATGACCTGTTTGAGTGTAGAATAAAAATTTAATAAATTTACACGTAAAAAATGGCATATTGTTGCACAGAATTTCATAAATATTATACATTTCTTAGAATGATGATAATTAAAAAAACAATAATGATAATATTGCAATGAATAAAAGCTGTAAATATCCATTCAACGAAAGTTCTTCTTAACATTCTTACATTTTTAATCTTAATGAATTCGTATGAATATTTATCGATTAGTCTGATAAAAATATAATACAATCATAAAGTTACAATTTCATTGACAAAAAAATTTATTGTAAACTAAGGTATAGAATTGCAGATGTCTGTAGGGGCGGCAAATGTGTAAATCCGCCACTGCAACTAGATGTCAATCATTCCCCATTACTTAACTTGTAGTTTATTGATCAGAAAGAATCCTCCCCACCTCATGATTCTAATATATAGATAAGTAATTTGTAATTTATTTTTATTTTATAGTTCTTCCACCTTAGGAAGCCATTGTATGGTGAAATGTGTATATGGATGCAATAAAAAATTTTACTTGTAACTATCTCCGTAGTGCTGTTTTTATTTTATTACCACATATTGTCAAGTAACCCACCATTCGTAAGGATGCGTCAAGGCCTCCAGCGAGTTGTTGATGTTCTGCTATCCGGAGCAAAACCTTCATCACAAGACCTCAATCTCAATTATCATCAAAGAGAATATACCATAAGACCCTGAATTGAACCAAAAGTGCTTCAAATTTATCAGAATACTTAAAAATTTGATAAAAAGGCTTCGAACTGTTTCAGAAACTTTAAAGTAACATGAAGCACTAGTACAGCCGATATTCAAATATATTTAATTGCATCTTAAACGTGTGATAACGTGTAGCCTCTTATTAAGGTTCAGATGTTCACAATATGTAATCCTATATATTTTATATTTTTGTATTACCTATGTTCCTATGTACGTATCTTTTATTACCAGTAAATGTTTTTGCCCGTATAGTTTTACACTTTCATTTATATTTAACAACCGTTTGCGGTTAGGCAACAAACGAACGTGTTGGGATTTCTGTTACGAAGCAAATTGTAATAATAAATAATAAATTTTCTAAAAGTTCATCCATATATACCTTTACTACGAATATATTTACATATTTGATCAGTTTACCACCAACAAACTTAACACTAAATTAAATGTGACTGGAAGAACCTAATAAAGTAAATCTTCAAATACAAAGCTCAAACCCAAAACTGCTTCTGCATTTTGATCACCCTGTATTTACAGCTAACAATCGTGATTAGGAAACGTAAAGAGGCACGCAATTTTTTAGGGGTAGACCTGTTCGCTAATTGTGCTGTTGCGGTTTCAACATGTGGCCGCACTATTCATCGACAGAAAATAAAATGCCGGGGGAACATATAATACTACATAGTACCTGACTTCGTGACTGTATTCCACATCTGTTTGTTTGCCCAGGTAAATTTAAATGACAAAATTAAAGCAAAAAGCAAAAAATATTACTAAAAACGCACGTGTACATTTTACTCATAATATAAGGTTAGAGCATTATTATGGTACTAGTTGAATACCTTCAAATTGGGGAGGGGGGGATTTAATCGTGGTGGCCTTTTGGTATCGCAGTCCAATTAAAAACTGTAACTTATTATAGTATGTATATTGTAGTATAGACCCCCTCCCTATTGTTGCAGTTGTTTATATCCAACAGGAAGGTATTAATATTGACAATTTTTAAATAAAAATCTCGATTATGTGACAATATTCAGGGTATCGAAGATAGTCCTTGAGAACCCTTCAAACCGTTAATTAAATATTTTAATCATCAGCCTAATCCAGAATATATTTTTATACCAGAACTGCATACCTGATGTAAACATTTAGATAGACCCGTCTACTTTTTTGTTGCAATTGTTTAGTTTAGAAGTATTATAGGTATTGCCGATAGTTAAATAAAAGTCCTGATTAAGTGACAACATTTTGGATATTGCAAATAGTCCTGGGGAATTCTACGATCCTTTAATTATACACTTTAATCATCAGCTAAATCCAGAATATATTTTTGTACCAGAATTGTACATCCGATAAACGTTTAGATAGGCCCGCCCACTTCTGTTTTAATTTATTCCTTAGTTCCAACCAGAAAACATTAAAATTTTGATTTCTAAATGAAAATCCTAAGGAAACGACACCATTCTGATAACCCAAAATAATCTTAAGGAACCATACAATCCTCAAATTAAACGTGTTGATCATCAACTAAATTCAGAATATATTTTTGTACCAGAACTGTACATCTGATGTAGACATTTAGACAGGTCTGCCCACTTTTGTTGCAGTTAATTCTCTAGTTTCAACCGGAAAGTATTAAAATTGTATATTTCTAAATAAAAATCCTAAGGAAACGACAACATTCTGATTATCAAAAATAATACTAGGGAAACCTACAACCCTCTAATTAAACGTTTTGATCATCCTCCAAATTCAGAATATATTTTTGTACCAGAACTGTACATCTGATGTAAACATTTAGACAGGTCCGCCCACTTTTGTTGCAATTTATTCTCTAGTTCCAACCGGAAAGTAGTAAAATTGTAGATTTCTAAATTAAAATCTTAAAGAAATGACATTCTAATTACCCAAAATAATCTTAAGGTACCTTACAATCCTCCAATTAAACGTTTTGATCATCAGCTAAATTCAGAATATATTTTTGTACCAGAACTGTACATCTGATGTAGACATTTAGACAGGTCTGCCCACTTTTGTTGCAGTTATTCTCTAGTTCCAACCGGAAAGTATTAAAATTGTATATTTCTAAATAAAAATCTAAGAAAGACAACATTCTATTACAAAAATAATCTAGGGAACCTACAACCTCAATTAAACGTTTTGATCATCGCAAATTCAGAATATATTTTTGTACCAGAACTGTACATCTGATGTAGACATTTAGACAGGTCCGCCCACTTTTGTTGCATTTATTCTCTAGTTCCAACCGGAAAGTATTAAAATTGTAGATTTCTAAATAAAAATCTTAAAGAAACATTCTAATTACCCAAAATAATCTAAGGACCTACAACCTCCAATTAAACGTTTTGATCATCAGCTAAATTCAGAATATATTTTTGTACCAGAACTGTACATCTGATGTAGACATTTAGACAGGTCCGCCCACTTTTGTTGCATTTATTCTCTAGTTCAACCGGAAAGTATTAAAATTGTAATTTCTAAATAAAAATCTAAGAAAGACAACATTCTGATTATCAAAAATAATCTAGGGAAACCTACAACCTCTAATTAAACGTTTTGATCATCGCAAATTCAGAATATATTTTTGTACCAGAACTGTACATCTGATGTAGACATTTAGACAGGTCTGCCCACTTTTGTTGCATTTTCTCTAGTTCAACCGGAAAGTATTAAAATTGTAATTTCTAAATAAAATCCTAAGGAAAGACAACATTCTATTACAAAAATAATCTAGGGAACCTACAACCCTCAATTAAACGTTTTGATCATCACTAAATTCAGAATATATTTTTGTACCAGAACTGTACATCTGATGTAAACATTTAGACAGGTCCGCCCACTTTTGTTGCAATTTATTCTCTAGTTCCAACGAAAGAATAAAATTGTAGATTTCTAAATTAAAATCTTAAAGAAATGACATTCTAATTACCCAAAATAATCTTAAGGACCTTACAATCCTCCAATTAAACGTTTTGATCATCAGCTAAATTCAGAATATATTTTTGTACCAGAACTGTACATCTGATGTAGACATTTAGACAGGTCTGCCCACTTTTGTTGCAGTTATTCTCTAGTTTCAACCGGAAAGTATTAAAATTGTAATTTCTAAATAAAAATCTGAAACGACAACATTCTGATTATCAAAAATAATCTAGGAAACCTACAACCCTCTAATTAAACGTTTTGATCATCAGCAAATTCAGAATATATTTTTGTACCAGAACTGTACATCTGATGTAAACATTTAGACAGGTCCGCCCACTTTTGTTGCAATTTATTCTCTAGTTCCAACGAAAAGATTAAAATTGTAATTTCTAAATTAAAATCTTAAAGAAATGAAAATTCTAATTACCAAAATAATCTTAAGGACCTTACAACCTCCAATTAAACGTTTTGATCATCAGCAAATTCAGAATATATTTTTGTACCAGAACTGTACATCTGATGTAGACATTTAGACAGGTCTGCCCACTTTTGTTGCAGTTATTCTCTAGTTTCAACCGGAAAGTATTAAAATTGTATATTTCTAAATAAAAATCCTAAGGAAACGACAACATTCTGATTATCAAAAATAATCTAGGGAACCTACAACCCTCAATTAAACGTTTTGATCATCGCTAAATTCAGAATATATTTTTGTACCAGAACTGTACATCTGATGTAAACATTTAGACAGGTCCGCCCACTTTTGTTGCAATTTATTCTCTAGTTCCAACGGAAAGATAAAATTGTAATTTCTAAATAAAATCTAAAGAAATGAAAATTCTAATTACCCAAAATAATCTTAAGGAACCTTACAATCCTCCAATTAAACGTTTTGATCATCAGCTAAATTCAGAATATATTTTTGTACCAGAACTGTACATCTGATGTAGACATTTAGACAGGTCTGCCCACTTTTGTTGCATTATTCTCTAGTTTCAACCGGAAAGTATTAAAATTGTAATTTCTAAATAAAAATCCTAAGAAACGACAACATTCTGATTATCAAAAATAATCTAGGGAAACCTACAACCCTCTAATTAAACGTTTTGATCATCGCAAATTCAGAATATATTTTTGACCAGAACTGTACATCTGATGTAAACATTTAGACAGGTCCGCCCACTTTTGTTGCAATTTATTCTCTAGTTCCAACGAAAGATTAAAATTGTAGATTTCTAAATAAAAATCTAAAAAATGAAAATTCTAATTACCAAAAATAATCTAAGGAACCTACAACCTCTAATTAAACGTTTTGATCATCAGCAAATTCAGAATATATTTTTGTACCAGAACTGTACATCTGATGTAGACATTTAGACAGGTCCGCCCACTTTTGTTGCAATTTATTCTCTAGTTCCAACCGGAAAGTATTAAAATTGTAGATTTCTAAATAAAAATCTAAAGAAACGACAACATTCTAATTACCAAAAATAATCTTTAAAGGAACCTTTCAATCCTCCAATTAAACGTTTTGATCATCAGCTAAATTCAGAATATATTTTTGTACCAGAACTGTACATCTGATGTAGACATTTAGACAGGTCCGCCCACTTTTGTTGCAATTTATTCTCTAGTTCCAACCGGAAAGTAGTTTAAAAATTTTAGATTTCTAAATAAAAATCTTAAAGAAATGACAACATTCTAATTACCCAAAATAATCTTAAGGAACCTTACAATCCTCCAATTAAACGTTTTGATCATCAGCTAAATTCAGAATATATTTTTGTACCAGAACTGTACATCTGATGTAGACATTTAGACAGGTCTGCCCACTTTTGTTGCAGTTAGTTCTCTAGTTTCAACCGGAAAGTATTAAAATTGTATATTTCTAAATAAAAATCCTAAGGAAACGACAACATTCTGATTATCAAAAATAATACTAGGGAAACCTACAACCCTCTAATTAAACGTTTTGATCATCCGCTAAATTCAGAATATATTTTTGTACCAGAACTGTACATCTGATGTAAACATTTAGACAGGTCCGCCCACTTTTGTTGCAATTTATTCTCTAGTTCCAACGAAAAGAAGTAAAATTGTAGATTTCTAAATTAAAATCTTAAAGAAATGACATTCTAATTACCCAAAATAATCTTAAGGTACCTTACAATCCTCCAATTAAACGTTTTGATCATCAGCTAAATTCAGAATATATTTTTGTACCAGAACTGTACATCTGATGTAGACATTTAGACAGGTCTGCCCACTTTTGTTGCAGTTAGTTCTCTAGTTTCAACCGGAAAGTATTAAAATTGTATATTTCTAAATAAAAATCCTAAGGAAACGACAACATTCTGATTATCAAAAATAATACTAGGGAAACCTACAACCCTCTAATTAAACGTTTTGATCATCCACTAAATTCAGAATATATTTTTGTACCAGAACTGTACATCTGATGTAAACATTTAGACAGGTCCGCCCACTTTTGTTGCAATTTATTCTCTAGTTCCAACGAAAAGAAGTAAAATTGTAGATTTCTAAATTAAAATCTTAAAGAAATGACATTCTAATTACCCAAAATAATCTTAAGGTACCTTACAATCCTCCAATTAAACGTTTTGATCATCAGCTAAATTCAGAATATATTTTTGTACCAGAACTGTACATCTGATGTAGACATTTAGACAGGTCTGCCCACTTTTGTTGCAGTTAGTTCTCTAGTTTCAACCGGAAAGTATTAAAATTGTATATTTCTAAATAAAAATCCTAAGGAAACGACAACATTCTGATTATCAAAAATAATACTAGGGAAACCTACAACCCTCTAATTAAACGTTTTGATCATCCACTAAATTCAGAATATATTTTTGTACCAGAACTGTACATCTGATGTAAACATTTAGACAGGTCCGCCCACTTTTGTTGCAATTTATTCTCTAGTTCCAACGAAAAGAAGTAAAATTGTAGATTTCTAAATTAAAATCTTAAAGAAATGACATTCTAATTACCCAAAATAATCTTAAGGTACCTTACAATCCTCCAATTAAACGTTTTGATCATCAGCTAAATTCAGAATATATTTTTGTACCAGAACTGTACATCTGATGTAGACATTTAGACAGGTCTGCCCACTTTTGTTGCAGTTAGTTCTCTAGTTTCAACCGGAAAGTATTAAAATTGTATATTTCTAAATAAAAATCCTAAGGAAACGACAACATTCTGATTATCAAAAATAATACTAGGGAAACCTACAACCCTCTAATTAAACGTTTTGATCATCCACTAAATTCAGAATATATTTTTGTACCAGAACTGTACATCTGATGTAGACATTTAGACAGGTCCGCCCACTTTTGTTGCAATTTATTCTCTAGTTCCAACCGGAAAGTAGTAAAATTGTAGATTTCTAAATTAAAATCTTAAAGAAATGACATTCTAATTACCCAAAATAATCTTAAGGTACCTTACAATCCTCCAATTAAACGTTTTGATCATCAGCTAAATTCAGAATATATTTTTGTACCAGAACTGTACATCTGATGTAGACATTTAGACAGGTCTGCCCACTTTTGTTGCAGTTAGTTCTCTAGTTTCAACCGGAAAGTATTAAAATTGTATATTTCTAAATAAAAATCCTAAGGAAACGACAACATTCTGATTATCAAAAATAATACTAGGGAAACCTACAACCCTCTAATTAAACGTTTTGATCATCCACTAAATTCAGAATATATTTTTGTACCAGAACTGTACATCTGATGTAGACATTTAGACAGGTCCGCCCACTTTTGTTGCAATTTATTCTCTAGTTCCAACCGGAAAGTAGTAAAATTGTAGATTTCTAAATTAAAATCTTAAAGAAATGACATTCTAATTACCCAAAATAATCTTAAGGTACCTTACAATCCTCCAATTAAACGTTTTGATCATCAGCTAAATTCAGAATATATTTTTGTACCAGAACTGTACATCTGATGTAGACATTTAGACAGGTCTGCCCACTTTTGTTGCAGTTAGTTCTCTAGTTTCAACCGGAAAGTATTAAAATTGTATATTTCTAAATAAAAATCCTAAGGAAACGACAACATTCTGATTATCAAAAATAATACTAGGGAAACCTACAACCCTCTAATTAAACGTTTTGATCATCCACTAAATTCAGAATATATTTTTGTACCAGAACTGTACATCTGATGTAGACATTTAGACAGGTCCGCCCACTTTTGTTGCAATTTATTCTCTAGTTCCAACCGGAAAGTAGTAAAATTGTAGATTTCTAAATTAAAATCTTAAAGAAATGACATTCTAATTACCCAAAATAATCTTAAGGTACCTTACAATCCTCCAATTAAACGTTTTGATCATCAGCTAAATTCAGAATATATTTTTGTACCAGAACTGTACATCTGATGTAGACATTTAGACAGGTCTGCCCACTTTTGTTGCAGTTAGTTCTCTAGTTTCAACCGGAAAGTATTAAAATTGTATATTTCTAAATAAAAATCCTAAGGAAACGACAACATTCTGATTATCAAAAATAATACTAGGGAAACCTACAACCCTCTAATTAAACGTTTTGATCATCCACTAAATTCAGAATATATTTTTGTACCAGAACTGTACATCTGATGTAGACATTTAGACAGGTCCGCCCACTTTTGTTGCAATTTATTCTCTAGTTCCAACCGGAAAGTAGTAAAATTGTAGATTTCTAAATTAAAATCTTAAAGAAATGACATTCTAATTACCCAAAATAATCTTAAGGTACCTTACAATCCTCCAATTAAACGTTTTGATCATCAGCTAAATTCAGAATATATTTTTGTACCAGAACTGTACATCTGATGTAGACATTTAGACAGGTCTGCCCACTTTTGTTGCAGTTAGTTCTCTAGTTTCAACCGGAAAGTATTAAAATTGTATATTTCTAAATAAAAATCCTAAGGAAACGACAACATTCTGATTATCAAAAATAATACTAGGGAAACCTACAACCCTCTAATTAAACGTTTTGATCATCCACTAAATTCAGAATATATTTTTGTACCAGAACTGTACATCTGATGTAGACATTTAGACAGGTCCGCCCACTTTTGTTGCAGTTAGTTCTCTAGTTTCAACCGGAAAGTATTAAAATTGTATATTTCTAAATAAAAATCCTAAGGAAACGACAACATTCTGATTATCAAAAATAATACTAGGGAAACCTACAACCCTCTAATTAAACGTTTTGATCATCCACTAAATTCAGAATATATTTTTGTACCAGAACTGTACATCTGATGTAGACATTTAGACAGGTCCGCCCACTTTTGTTGCAATTTATTCTCTAGTTCCAACCGGAAAGTAGTAAAATTGTAGATTTCTAAATTAAAATCTTAAAGAAATGACATTCTAATTACCCAAAATAATCTTAAGGTACCTTACAATCCTCCAATTAAACGTTTTGATCATCAGCTAAATTCAGAATATATTTTTGTACCAGAACTGTACATCTGATGTAGACATTTAGACAGGTCTGCCCACTTTTGTTGCAGTTAGTTCTCTAGTTTCAACCGGAAAGTATTAAAATTGTATATTTCTAAATAAAAATCCTAAGGAAACGACAACATTCTGATTATCAAAAATAATACTAGGGAAACGTACAACCCTCTAATTAAACGTTTTGATCATCCACTAAATTCAGAATATATTTTTGTACCAGAACTGTACATCTGATGTAGACATTTAGACAGGTCCGCCCACTTTTGTTGCAATTTATTCTCTAGTTCCAACCGGAAAGTAGTAAAATTGTAGATTTCTAAATTAAAATCTTAAAGAAATGACATTCTAATTACCCAAAATAATCTTAAGGTACCTTACAATCCTCCAATTAAACGTTTTGATCATCAGCTAAATTCAGAATATATTTTTGTACCAGAACTGTACATCTGATGTAGACATTTAGACAGGTCTGCCCACTTTTGTTGCAGTTAGTTCTCTAGTTTCAACCGGAAAGTATTAAAATTGTATATTTCTAAATAAAAATCCTAAGGAAACGACAACATTCTGATTATCAAAAATAATACTAGGGAAACCTACAACCCTCTAATTAAACGTTTTGATCATCCACTAAATTCAGAATATATTTTTGTACCAGAACGTACATCTGATGTAGACATTTAGACAGGTCCGCCCACTTTTGTTGCAATTTATTCTCTAGTTCCAACCGGAAAGTAGTAAAATTGTAGATTTCTAAATTAAAATCTTAAAGAAATGACATTCTAATTACCCAAAATAATCTTAAGGTACCTTACAATCCTCCAATTAAACGTTTTGATCATCAGCTAAATTCAGAATATATTTTTGTACCAGAACTGTACATCTGATGTAGACATTTAGACAGGTCTGTCCACTTTTGTTGCAGTTAGTTCTCTAGTTTCAACCGGAAAGTATTAAAATTGTATATTTCTAAATAAAAATCCTAAGGAAACGACAACATTCTGATTATCAAAAATAATCCTAGCGAACCCTACAACCCTTTAATTAAAATTTTGATCATCAGCCAAATTCAGAATAAATTTTTGGACCAAAACTGTACATCTGATGTAGACATTTAGACAGGTCTGCCCACTTTTGTTGCAGTTAGTTCTCTAGTTTCAACCGGAAAGTATTAAAATTGTATATTTCTAAATAAAAATCCTAAGGAAACGACAACATTCTGATTATCAAAAATAATACTAGGGAAACCTACAACCCTCTAATTAAACGTTTTGATCATCCACTAAATTCAGAATATATTTTTGTACCAGAACTGTACATCTGATGTAGACATTTAGACAGGTCTGCCCACTTTTGTTGCAGTTAGTTCTCTAGTTTCAACCGGAAAGTATTAAAATTGTATATTTCTAAATAAAAATCCTAAGGAAACGACAACATTCTGATTATCAAAAATAATACTAGGGAAACCTACAACCCTCTAATTAAACGTTTTGATCATCCACTAAATTCAGAATATATTTTTGTACCAGAACTGTACATCTGATGTAGACATTTAGACAGGTCCGCCCACTTTTGTTGCAATTTATTCTCTAGTTCCAACCGGAAAGTAGTAAAATTGTAGATTTCTAAATTAAAATCTTAAAGAAATGACATTCTAATTACCCAAAATAATCTTAAGGTACCTTACAATCCTCCAATTAAACGTTTTGATCATCAGCTAAATTCAGAATATATTTTTGTACCAGAACTGTACATCTGATGTAGACATTTAGACAGGTCTGCCCACTTTTGTTGCAGTTAGTTCTCTAGTTTCAACCGGAAAGTATTAAAATTGTATATTTCTAAATAAAAATCCTAAGGAAACGACAACATTCTGATTATCAAAAATAATACTAGGGAAACCTACAACCCTCTAATTAAACGTTTTGATCATCCACTAAATTCAGAATATATTTTTGTACCAGAACTGTACATCTGATGTAGACATTTAGACAGGTCCGCCCACTTTTGTTGCAATTTATTCTCTAGTTCCAACCGGAAAGTAGTAAAATTGTAGATTTCTAAATTAAAATCTTAAAGAAATGACATTCTAATTACCCAAAATAATCTTAAGGTACCTTACAATCCTCCAATTAAACGTTTTGATCATCAGCTAAATTCAGAATATATTTTTGTACCAGAACTGTACATCTGATGTAGACATTTAGACAGGTCTGCCCACTTTTGTTGCAGTTAGTTCTCTAGTTTCAACCGGAAAGTATTAAAATTGTATATTTCTAAATAAAAATCCTAAGGAAACGACAACATTCTGATTATCAAAAATAATACTAGGGAAACCTACAACCCTCTAATTAAACGTTTTGATCATCCACTAAATTCAGAATATATTTTTGTACCAGAACGTACATCTGATGTAGACATTTAGACAGGTCCGCCCACTTTTGTTGCAATTTATTCTCTAGTTCCAACCGGAAAGTAGTAAAATTGTAGATTTCTAAATTAAAATCTTAAAGAAATGACATTCTAATTACCCAAAATAATCTTAAGGTACCTTACAATCCTCCAATTAAACGTTTTGATCATCAGCTAAATTCAGAATATATTTTTGTACCAGAACTGTACATCTGATGTAGACATTTAGACAGGTCTGTCCACTTTTGTTGCAGTTAGTTCTCTAGTTTCAACCGGAAAGTATTAAAATTGTATATTTCTAAATAAAAATCCTAAGGAAACGACAACATTCTGATTATCAAAAATAATCCTAGCGAACCCTACAACCCTTTAATTAAAATTTTGATCATCAGCCAAATTCAGAATAAATTTTTGGACCAAAACTGTACATCTGATGTAGACATTTAGACAGGTCCGCCCACTTTTGTTGCAATTTATTCTCTAGTTTCAACCGGAAAGTATTAAATTATTTAATTTTTAAATAAAAAAAATCCTGATTATGTGAAAATATTTTGGATATTGAAAATAGACCTGGAAAACCCTTCTATCCCTTACTTGACCATTTTATACATCAGCTAAATCCAGCATGTCTAACAATGTAGTCGTTTACATAGTCATATTTTTTTAACATAATAAAATCGGATGACGTTTTAACCGTAGTCCTCAAAGGCTAAATCCATTTCTCTGAAGAATCTCTTTATAAAACATCAAATAATAGAAATTGTAGCTTTGTTTAAAATACATTAGAGAAACTTCTACCTATTTTGTGAATCTCAGAATTTCAGAAGCAACCAATTAGTTATGGCATTTTTAATAACTGTCAACCATTATTAGTTCAGGTTAAGCTCGTTAATCGCTAAAAACTAAAACGTTTGGGTTTTAATCTGGTTGTTATTAATGACGACCACAATGTCTTCATTCTTTAAAACGGCCTTTCATGGATATTGTCTTGTAGGCACAGAGGGCATTACATTTTTTTTTTTCCAGTTAATCTTACAGTAGATATGTAGATGAAGTATTCAGGCAAAACAGCCTTTTATTTTAACTTGAAAAATAAAAGTGTGAACCGTAGTAAATAATCGCACATGTGTCCAAAAATTTTGTAACGTGGCGTCTTGCGGTTTTCGGTGGCAATTTAGCAGATGTCAAACACAATTATGTAATTTTATATTGCCTACATTTAAGCGCAAAATAATGAATGCATCTTAAAGAACTTTTGTTCCTGTTCGAAGTAAAATTTTAAACACGAAAAAACAAAATGCAGTGGAGCAACAAAGAAACATACAAAATTCGTTATTATCGTTAGTTAGGTTAGGTTACGTTAGATTAGGTTAAATAGTCAAAAGTATTTTTGAATTTTGTTAATTTTCCATTAAAGCCTAATGATTTTAATGTCTTAGAAATATATTTTATCAACCTATTCTATCACTATTAAATACCGTTGTATGTTTTGCATTTTATTATACGCCAAGAATACTATAGGTACAAGTATCTCTAAGTATGTAAATGTTATTTATCAAGTAGAAAAGTTCAAAGCTCTTTGATTATTGTTGGCATGGCATTGAGATGAACATTTTTTAACCACATCCACGTAGCCGTAAGGATAAACAAAGGACCACAAAGATAAGTTGCCGATATTATCTAAAAGCTGAATGTAATTATCTATTAGCAAATAATAAATAATTGTGGTAAAAGATAAAATTGTGAGAATAATGCTCGTTTAAAATCAACGATAACAAAAGAAATTTATCCTCAACGTTAGGTAAGAATTCTAGAAGTTGAATATTTCGAGTTATCCAAATCAAATCATTAAACTGATTAAATAAATGAATAGAAACATGTTTAATTTTAATATATGTATGTTTGGAACTGGGTTCGTATAAATTATTAGAGAAGACACTTATTAATATAAAAACATGTACATCTTAAAGAAACAAAAATTTATTTTTTAAATATCATATTAAAAATTACATTTGTAATAAGTTACACTAATAAAATAATGAAAGTACTAATACAATCCAGAAAACTTTTCCTTCACATACAATCATCATCAGTCGCAGCAGTAAAAAAGGTACCTACTACTGGAGGTGAGGTGATGAACATACCAATATACAAGTTAAAATGAAGAAATGGAGGAATTTAAATGCTATATGGATTTTTATGCACAATAAATGGAACTGCATTTGGAAAAATTATGTACAGAATAACTTAATGCCTCATGAAAGGACTTACAGTCGGTCACATCTTCGTCATATGTTGCCACCTATTCACAAAGAATCCATCAGATACGTACATGCCCAGGATGTAATGAACTGATTTCCATCATAAATTTATGTGCATTATTGTACCAATAACCTTTCAAAAAAAATTTACCTCCAGTTTTATTAAATTGGAACTGTCTTGAGCGTGCTTTTGAGAGCCAACAAGTGTCTTGGTAGTCATTCTCACTTACACATTAGTGCAAGCCCGAAGAGGAGAGTGCAAGGTCTTCTTCAGTCTCTTTTAAGAAATCGTGAGGATGGATGGGCAAAGGTTGAAGAGAAACAAATGAGATAAACGAAATAAAGATAGAAGATAAGTGTATAGAACTGAAAAATTGTCAATGGAATATCCATAGCATTTTCTAAAATGAACTATTGGAACCGTAAAAATACAGTCATTAGAGAATTTCGATTTTTCATCTGAAAGCTATCTAATACCTATCGGAACTATCTAGAGCGTGGGAGAGTCACAAATGCCTGGTAGTCGTTCCTAATTGCACATTAGTGCAAAACTGAATAGTACCTATATAGTCCTCGTCAACCTCCTAAAACGTAGAGATGGGTGGGTAAGAGTTAGAGGAGAAACGAAGGAAATAAAAAGTGAAGTGAAGAGAAGAAAACTGAAAAATTATTATCTGAAGAACATGGACAGCATTTACACATTGATCAAAGAATTTGGACCCTGCATTAAAGATGTGTCCTCCAGGAGCTAAGCTACAATCTAAACCCTGGACTACGTTTCTACACAAGGTGAATAAATTGCGATTTGGATCTCAGTGGATCTCATCAGAACGCTAACTGTAAGAACTGTCTAGGGTATGGGTCGCCAATCTTTTTTGATCATCGACCCATATATAATTTTTTGAAATCTCCATCGACCCCCATAAAAACAATTTTCTGTTAATTAAAATAAAACTCTATTAGATACTGTGTTGTACATTTATTTTATGATTTTAAACTTTTATTAAATTAATGGAACAATGTGTAACAATAGTTTTATGAAAAATATATTAATAACGAAATTTAAATACCTTAATATTTATTAAATAATAAGTAATTATAAATAAGTAGAAATAATAAGTAAAGTAACTACAGATTTATTGCTTCTTAATCAACGATATGGGTGTGCCTGATGTTTTTTTTTGCAAGGTTCGTTATATTAAGTTCAGATTTGGTCAATTTTAATTTAAATCCCCTCGAAACTCCACATTTAATTTATTTCTGTACATAATTAAGATTGAATTTACGTGACTGAAACCGGCTTCAATCATATACTTGGAAATGCTAGCATAAAATGCTGAGCTATTTCGTAAAGTTTTACATATTTTTTCATTATATTTATACATATTTAATTATATATGTGTGATTTGCGTATTAAGAACTGTTTTTTCTTCGACCCCCAATCGACCCTTCCGATTCGGATCGACCCCGATTTTGTTAAATAGACCCCTGGGGGTCTATATTATAGACCACTTTGGCGACTTCAGGTTTAGGGTATGCTTATGAGAATCAACAAGTGCTCTGGCAGTACTTCTGACTTACATATTGATGCAAAACGAAAGGGTTGGGTCCTTTAGTCGTCTCTTAGACATTTGGGGATTTATGGGTGATGACTGAGGATGACAGATGAGATGACGATATAAAGACAAAAGAGATATATCTGGGTTTTGCATAAACGATCCAAGGAAATAATAAAAAAACATAGATCAGAGAATTCAGATCCTGAATTAAACAGATGTTCTTCAGAACAATAAGATACGACGCTGAACTAGGCACGCCACTACCAGAAGAATCTCATCAGCACGCTGTTTGTCAGAAAGATTTGCGGCGTGCTGATGAAATCCAATGATGTCAAGATTGTGATTCATGTTTGACGGTTTCGAGAAAGTTGCCATCAAAAACTATATTCTATCTATTTGTTTAGTATTCTGTACCTATAGTTTAGACATTTTATAGATTTTTTTGCGTAAAATCATCCCTTTGATGCAAATTAGATGGCAATCGCAAATATATTTATTCCAAAACTTCACCACTACATTTAGGATTATAAAAACATTAACGTTTCTTGTTAGAAGAGTACCCTGGAAAATAAATTAAAGAAATATCGTGCCCATTGTCACAACTCATTCAAATATCCCCTTCTGGTTTTCTATGATACGACACTGTCTTGTGTGTGTCCTTGTGCAAACGATTCCCTAATTTCGAAACAGTTCGATAGCTTTCATACTCATAAGAAGGTTGACATACAACTTTAATTATATTCAGTTTACTAAGTAAGTGCCTTCTTTTATTTAATATAAAAAGCTAACCATAATTAGCTGACTCATTAAAATTACAAAAAAAAACGGTCATTTTCGCGAATAACACTACGCGTGCTCTTTTTGCCAAATGTGGTTAATCTTGTTGACAGACTGACCAGAGTGTGAAATTTTATATTGTAGCTGTTTCTTGCGGATTTACAGCGGCAGGACTGTGGTCGTTCTTTTTATCGACCTATTTGTTTGTTGCAAATTGGTACAACGTGTAACAGCACTATCATAATCTACCTAATACCTAACGTATTTATACCCACATAATCTCTTCACACGTAATACCTATCTACCAACCATTCAAAATCTTACAAATTACCACATTCATAGTGACGGCTAGTGTATCACATTAAAAGAGTACGGGTGTGTTACTAATCATCCCTTAATTTTGTTAAATAATAATAAAAATCCTAATAAATTTAATAAACCTGAATACTAGTAGTTTACTGAATTATGTATTGGTAAAAGTAATAACTGATGTTAGAAAAAACTTATTTAACTCGTTTGTATCTAGCTAAAAAACTGACTACATTCATATTTCAAAGTAATTAAATGAAAATGAACCGGATGTGAAACCTGGCGACTTGTAAGTAGTTAGAACCCTGGAATTGTTTACAAAGCTCCACACAAACCCTCTAAGCTAATTGTAAGATAAATCTACGAAAACTCAGGCGGAGAGCAACTCTACTTATACTAGGTCTTGTTACAATAATTTAAAAAACTTTAATACTTTCCAGAAGCGTAAATGTCTTCAAGAAGTATGAAATGAAGAGGACCCCGTGAAGACACAAAATTTACAGGAAAAGGAAATCAATTGTCAATCAGATAAGTTTCATATAACAGTTCGATCTTTTGGATTTCCAAATGTTACCACCAAGTTCAAATGGCAATGTTTTCAGTCGAAATTGTAGCTAGAAGAATTCAATTTTTAGTGTCCCAAATTAGGTACTGTGCAGATAATTTTTAATTATTTTCAATGTTGAGGAAAACGTTTCTGCTTTTGGAACAATAAACGTTGGAATATTAAAAATAGACAACAACCCTTGTGGCAATTTGAAATGAAATCTAAAATTCATGTTCTTCAAATAGTTTTTAGTCTTATGGAAAAAAGTTAAATGGCAAAGTTGTAGGTAATAAAAAGATCTACAACTTGTATTTACACTTTTTTCAGATAACCTCATTTATGTGAAAAATTCAAATAACCAAGTTTTTGGTTTTATATTCTTTTACAAAAAAATTTTTTTTCACGAAATTTGGTCCCAAACACCTATAATTTTTTTGATTTAAAATATTTTTTTTTTCAATTGAAAATTCTCACGTCAAAATATCTGCTTTTTTAAAAACGTTGGTGGGCTTTTTCTTCGTTGAAAGCTCTACTTTCTGATGGTGTGAAAAAAAAATATACATTACTATGGTAAGTTTTCTCAGGAATTGTTTATCAATATACCATGGAGTCTTACGTTTTCCGAGTAATTAGAATGTAAATTTTAATAAATAGCTCAAAATTGTACATAGTGATTAGAAAAAAAATTCGGATTCTAGTTTTTTTTGCTATTCCTGAGAAAACGTACCATAGTAATGTATATTTTTTTAACACCATCAGAAAATAGAGATTTCAACGAAGAAAAAGTCCACCAACGTTTTTACAAAAGCAGATATTTTGACGGGAGAAATTTCAATTGAAAATTAGGGTGCTTTTCTGATATTAAGTAAAAAATAAGGTGAAAAAATAAATATTTCAAATCAAAAAAATTATAGTGTGTTTGAGACATAAATAGGTAAGTTTTCACCAAATTTCGTGAACAAAATAATAAAAAACCTAAAACTTGGTTATTTTAATTTTTCACATAAATTTTGAGGTTATGTGAAAAAAGTGTAAATACAAAAGTTGTAGATCTTTTTATTGCCTACAACTTTGTCATATAACTTTTTTTCCATAAGACTTTTAGTTTTTCCGTAAATCAAGGAAAACCGTTTTTTTATCCTTAAAAACTCACCTACTTCCCCTTCCCGACCTCAGATCGCCCGTTAATTATTTTTCCCTTCATTTCTGTTATATTCTCTTCCTTTTCCAATGGGTCTGATCCTACTATAATATTTTTTGGTTTCAAAAATTATCGACCCTGGTCTATAACACTTATATTATGGTACTCCAACTTAATATACAACAATTAATTGAAACTCTTACCAATTGAAATGCAAAATAACAAAACAAAGTTGATGGTCTTTTAATCGGAAGAATATAGCTCGACAATTTTTTCATACCAGTTTTATAAACTAATAGAAAACCAATGACAAAAAAGAATGAGCAATAACTCACCTCTTCCACTTCTGCCAACGAACCTCAGATCATTAAATTTAGCTACTTGATTTTTCATAACAGTGGTATAGTTCTTCAGTTCCGCACAACAGTTCTCGTCATTACCGGCTCTAACAGTCACTACAGTACCGTCCCCAACCTCCCCCAAGGCAACCACTTTGAACGCCACAGGTAGAGTCTTGTTCGATCTCCAATGAGACGGCAATGCCGAACACAAAAAATAAGGACTACCAGTTCGAACAAGTTCATTCGGATGTTCCGCTTGCAGTTCGTGAATTAAATGTTCCGTCCACCAAAGGTCCTGGTTATTGCCACCGTAACTCCCCGTGGAGTCACACATGGTTCCTATACGGGGCCACTCCTGTTTGGAAATGTTCGAAGACAATAATCCCACAGGTAAATGCATATGTGACACGTGCTCGGATAATCCCAGAAAATACAGAACAACAAAATCTATTCAACTCGTTTACTGTCCAGTTAAAGTTAAACAGTTATAATTGTTTTCCCTTTGATTCTTTGTCAGGGAGTATGTATAATAAATAATTTCTCTCATTTAAAAAAGAATATGAAATTTCCAGAAGAAGTTTTGATAGCACTGAAAAACTGTTAGTAAACACGAGTGAGTTTGTAAATAAAATTCACTTGAGCAGCATATAAATCTTGTAGGTGAGACTGAATTTAAGTTGGTTATTATCAAAGAGCTTGAAGGTAGTAGTGTCACAAAGAGTGTTTCTTAGTGCCATCATGGTGTTCCACTTCAGTTTTTGCGCGTCACGGTTGAAAGGAACAACAAAGTTTTTGGACCGGTTAAGTAAAACAGATATCGAAGGTAGTTGTCGTTCAAAGGCTGGACTTTCTCGAGACGTGGTCGATGTAAAGTCAAAATGATGATCGCTTGTTATAAACGGACGACTGTGTCGTCGCAAATGATTTCAGAAACCTCTTCTCTCCACGCTAATTGATGAAAATGGCACGCTGGATAGGCACGGAAGGGGGAAAAAACGGACCGCCGTTATGGACGGAAGGATAGAAACGAACACTCTGATAAATTTTACGCAGGTGACCAATAAGTGCACAGGTGGAATCTTCGGATGGACGTAATCTGAAAACAAAACGAAATTTTCATTATTACAAAAACTGAAGAGGAAAACTTGAAACGATATAAATGAAAACTTTCGCTTTTCTACATCATTGTCATTATGAACACGTCGGAGTGGTCGAACATAACGATTTTTTTCGGTTTCTATTTATTACGATGATTAAAAAATAGACATTAATTATATATTGTAGAAGGAGTCTAGGTGTAAGACCATTACATAAGGTAACCTCAACTTTTCAATAACTCAGGTATAAACATTAGTGGATTAATGTACAGGGTGGTTTATTTTTATAGAAAAAAACATTAATTAGCCAATATATTTGAGAATACGCTTTGGTTTATAGTGTTTACTGTTATGTCTTTTCAATAAGGACACACGGGGCACCGGCCCAGAACCCGAAAATATCGATATTGTCGTTTATATCGGGAAAAAAAAGGAACTTACTTGTTGACGTATAGCTATGAACTTAACTATACATCATGAAATTTAAAAACTTATCGGAAAAATAAGTACCTATAACCAAATTGAGTTTTATTGTGCGAGTTGTACGATTAATCAGCGACAAACTTTCAAGTTTGATTTTCTGTCATTGTAGCTAATAGACCAGTGCTGAAGCCTTCAAAAATAGTAAAAAGTGAAAAAAAAGTATAGTAGGATGAAACCCATTGGAAAAGTAGGAGAAAATAACAAAAATGAAAGAAAAAATAATTTACGGGCGATCTGAGGTCGGGAAGGGGAAGGAGGTTAGTTTTTAAGGGTAAAAAACGGTTTTCCTTGATTTCCAGAAAAACTACAAGTCTTATGGAAAAAAGTTAAATAGCAATGTTGTAGGTAATAAAAAGATCTACAACTTTTGTTGTTACACTTATTTCACATACCTTCAAATTTTATGTGAAAAATTCACATAACCAAGTTTTTGGTTTTTTATTTTTATCTTTTACAAAAAAAATTTTTTTCACGAAATTTGGTGAAAATTTGCCTATTTATGTCCCAAACAAGCTGTAATTTCATTTTGATTTGAAATATTTATTTTTTCATTAATATCGAAAAAGCAACCTAATCTTCAATCGAAATTTTTCACGTCAAAATATCTGCTTTTTTAAAAACCTTGGTGGGCCTTTTCTTCGTTGAAATCTCTACTTTCTGATGGTGTGAAAAAAAATATACATTACTACCATATGGTAAGTTTTCTCAGAAAATACAAAAAAACGAAAAAAACTAGAATCCGAAAACTTTTTCTAATCATTGTGTACAATTTTAAGCTAATTTTTTGTAAAAGAAAAATAAAAAACCAAAAACTTGGTTATTTGTTTATTTATTTATTTGTGTTCAAACGGACAAAAATACCCAATTACAATATTATATAATAATAGCGACTGTGAGAATTATTTTTATTTTGAATACATAAATTTTAAGGTAATGTTAAAAAATTGTAACTACAAAAGTTGTAGATCTTTTTATTACCTACAACTTTGCCATTTTAACTTTTTTCCGTAAATCAAGGAAAACCGTTTTTTACCCCAATGGGTTTCATCCTACTATAATTTTTTTTGTTTTAAAAATTATCGACCCTGGTCTATAATCATACCTCTCAAATAAAAACAACAATATATTTAAAACAGATATATGTCTTGAATGAGAAACGAAAATAGGCATATAGGCTAAGTAGACTAAGTGACCTCTTAACCCGCACGTTAAGACGGAATTTGACTATAGCCTACAATTTGATTTATAGTTTAGTTATAAAATATTCACAATAATTATTTTGCCAGTTGGTATGAATTGACTTGTAAACTAAAGGGTGGGAAAGAAACTAACTGTTGAGGAAGAGTGAATTACACACATATATTTGATCGTTTAATACAATACCTTTTCTGAAAAAATTATGATATCCGGACTTGTGGGCCGTGGTCTATGATTGTATCTCCTTCGGTGAGAACACCAATGAAGTCGTTTATCCGACGTTTAGCAAACAACTGTAGTTGTAATCCTCAGGGAGCTTACCATGGGCGTAATGTCCATCGCTGCGGTTGTACTGAGACTGTCTCATTACGCCCACGCTACGCTTCCTGAGGATTAAAACCACAGTTGTTTGCGAAACGTTGGATAAACAACTTCTTCGGCGTTCATATTATTACATATTTTAAATGTAATAAAAAAAACAAGATTTGGATGTTTCAACAATAATTTAATGTCCTCGACAATATTGTTTCGACCCACATGTGGTCATTATCAAGAATGTGAAGTGAATGTATACTCTTGATAATGACCACATGTGGGTCGAAACAATATTGTCGAGGACATTAAATTATTGTTGAAACATCCAAATCTTGTTTTATTTATTACACTCATTGATAACTGTTTGAATTTGAAAGTTCACATTGCAAAAACTAAAAAAAAAAAACTTATTCACCTTTGTTTCATTTTTGCTAAGTTAAAAAAAATTATTAAACTTAAAATCACTACTTCATATTTATCATGGTCTATTCAACAGCATTGCAACGTATAGTATACTAGCCTGGGGCAGTGCCTTATACCTCTGCACTATCACATCTTATATCCCTTCAAAAACGCATATTTAAAACTATTTTTTCAAATACTTCCACAAATATTCGTAGTACTCCACTAACTATCTCTTAATTATATAAATTTAATACTCTAATTTTTAATTTTTCTCGTCTTAACAAAAATTCCCTAAGTATTACTAGAAATAATAGCCTACAGCTTCCAAAAGTTAAACTTGAAGTAGGAAAGAAAAGACATCTTTACAATGCAATACTACTTTTTAATAAACTTCCTTTGGATCGCAAAGTGAATTAAGACTACTCTAAAATTGTGGTAAGAAAACAAATTAAAACGTTCAATGTCATACTCTATTAATTAATTCAAAACCTCTTCTACATTCAAAAGCGTAATATTCCTTTTACGTACATATTAATTGTGATAAAAAGAAGTTTTTGTTTAGTGTGTTATTACTATATTAAGCTTATACCGGGCCTACCTACGGGTAATTTGTTTCCTCTAGTAGGCATTTCTACTTTATTTTAAGTGCTATGTATAATTATGTACCTGGTGGTGAATAAATAAATAATAAATTTTCAACTCAAGCTAGTTTCAAAGCATACGATAACGATTTTTGAATAATTAGGCCTTTCAATTTATTTTATCTCAATTTTACTTAGGTGCAATAGGTACTTTCTACATAGATAATTTTTGTATCCGTCTATTATATCAGAGAAAACGGTTGATTTGTTAATAAAAAACAAAAACGTTTTGAACATCAGCTGACGTCAAAAGAATTATTTCACATGTTCTTGGAATGTCGTATACAGTTGTTGTGGCATACATATGTGTATGAATCATACAAGATGTAACTCATCTCTTTTTAGCAGCCAGATAGGAGGTAACACATAAATCTATAAGAACGAGCGCAATATGTGCAACATCGTTTTTAGTTAATTAAATTCACAGTCTAGTTTAAGCGGAAACAGTGAATTCCTTTCTCAAAAAAAAAAACAAAAAAAAAACTAAAAATGTAAATACAATAGAAACTGGTCAGCGCGTAAATAGAATGTTAAAAAACATTTTTTTGTGCTACCAGAAACCAGTTTCTATTGTGTTAATTTGTCAATAAAACAAAGTTAGTGTTTAAATTCAATATAGTTGGATATTTTTTTATAATTTAATTTTTTAAATATACAAATTTCCGTAAGATATTACCTATGTAGTAATGTTTTATTCAATACATCACATGCATCCACTTATTTAAGTTCTCCTGTCTAAATACTGTTTAATAACTATGGAGATGGAAGATTCCTCATTTTTTAAATTAGATGTTTGGATTTCTGTTTATAAAGTGAAGACAGATGTTGCATAACGTTTTGTTTTTATTGTGATCTTTTTCTTCTTCACCTTTTGAAGATTAACCAATGATAAGAATAGAATTTACCCTTTGGAAGTTCCTACAATAACGTAACTTTCAAGGGATTCACAATACCTAAAAAAATTCGAACTATTTTATTTTATATAGATACCCCAAAAGTCCAGAGCATAATTAGACAAAAGTTCCACAAAAATTGAGCGAAATTATAGAAGAATTCAACGAATATCTTTTGCTTAGTTTAAAACATTTAACTTTCAATTATTAAATTTAAAAAAGACAACAAAAATAACACTCTAAAACGTAGAACCTGAAACCTACTAATATAAGTAGATTGAAACAATGTCTACATTGAGTAAATATCAGTAATGTCATAAAAGGAAGTGATTTTGCACCAAAATCAAATACGACAGAGCAATTAATAATAAGTAAAATGTTGATGGGAAGACAGTCACTCTTATCTCAACTCAAGCATAATGTTAGATTGTCAGGTGGAAAACCTTCATGAATTCTGGTCCATCCATTTTTAAATTTAAAGTAAAAATTCAAAAGTGTATTCCCTAAATTTCGCAAATTACCATAATAATCACAAGCAGCAGCAACATATCAGTCTGTTTATTTTCTGTCAACGATAATATATTTTTAAAAAAAGCAAGACTCTCCTAATGCCACGTACAACTTAAACCCCCCAACGTCCCCCACCCCAAAGACGACACGACATACGTGTAAGTAGCTTTGGCAGAGTTTGGCTACCACCGCCCTGAAATAACTTGGATCAGAGCAACCGAACCCAAAATTGAATGGATGACCTATCGAGTACTAAGCATAAACATAAACCTCCAGACGAGGAGTTTTCAGTAGGATTAATTATTCTTGTATTCCCTACGACGCGCAATGGTAAATATTAGCGTTTTACTGTCTACTAAATCTTTCCTATTTCCAACTTATCTTACAACCCTGCTTCTCAATGCTTGTCTTAGTAGACTCAACCCACTTTCATCCTCATTCACCAACTCTATACATTATTCTCATTATTTGTTCTCCTCACATCTTCCCAATATATATCTCAAACATTCTGTCTCCCTCTCATGCACACTACATCTTCTGTCCTCCCCCTTTCTCCAATATTTGTGTCCCCTACTCTCATTTCCTATCCCAAACCTAGCTAATATGTTTATATCCTTTTGCTATTTTAAGTGCTTTGGCATCCATTTCCCTTGCAGTCTCTCCACATAATTTCTTTTAAGTCCTGCCGCATATTTTCCCATAATTTTTAAATGATCTCCTCTTATTATTTCGTTACATCTTGTTCTCGCCATTTCCCAAATATTTTTACCCTCCCTTCTCCACTCTACCACTTGTTCTTAATTAATTTTTAAATACTGCTTAGTCTTAATTCTTTCACTATCATACCTGTTGTCTTTTCCTATTTCTAATGCCTCCCTCCTTCTCCATGTTTCTTTCCTGATGTCCCCCTCTTCTAATTTTCCCAACCTTTCTACCCTTTTTATTGTTTCCTCCCACATCTTCCCACATTTATTACATAATCTGCTGTGCTTCTTTCTAATTGTTAAATCCACTTGTATGTATTTTCTGTATTATTCCCTTCTCCAAATCTCCACCCTATAAAATATCATACTCCTCACTACCACATTAAATGAAATTATTATCATTCTCCAATTTTCCTTACATAGTTTCTGTCCTACTCCGCTTACCCGTCACATGATTGCTGTACCTTTCACTACTTGGTTAGAAATATGTCCATCGTCCTTATTATTATCCCTTATCATGTATAATATACTTTATGTAATTTTTATATTATTTAGCAAACTTGGAAGATAACAAGTTTTATTAGCTAACAATTGTTTCATTTGACAGAATTCCTTGTTTCTACATTTTCATTGAAAGTTCATTGAAATTGGACCAGAGATGGGGGACATCAATATTTTTTATAATACAAATATCTAAACCAGGGATCCCCGAGTAACACGAATATCGTCAATTAGACCTATGATACCCTCCGACATACAGGCGAAAAGGGATTGTTGCTTAAACATTAGGTACACAAGGTCCAATAAAAACCTTTAGTGTACAGGACCTTAAGAAATGAATAATTATTTATTATTATTATTGTTGTTGGATTCTAACCCTCGGAAATTTTTCTAAACGAAAGGGTTTTACTGTTTGCTTATAATCAAATTTGGTATGGTCTCATGTAACTGTTGAGTTTTGATCCCAAGGCCCATTAGTCCATATGGCAACACCTTAACTTTGAAGACATCGACCATATTAATATTAGAGAAGAAAGCATTTATAAATATTTGTAGTTTTTATTATTATTTTTTTTAATGTAGATTATCTCTTTTGAAGATATCAATTAAGATAGGTTACGAAACGCGCGTAAGGGATATTTTCAAATTTTTATGAAAAAAATTATTAGAAACATCTCGTTATATTAAAATGCTGTAAGCGCTCTTCGTGATCTTTATATTATTTTTTTTTAGTTGCCTGCCTTTCTACACGCAATATCAGAAATATGTAGGTACAATATAAAAAGATTGTATAAAATTACAAACACTTATTGTTAAAAAGTTGCATATTCAAATTTATAAAATTGTTTTCACTTAAAAGCAATTAAAGTGAAGAACAGATTGGGCTAATTTACCGCAACAGGTTTCTCTATTTCTTTACGCATTGCGAAGCATATGGAACAAGAAAAATGAATAGAGTCGTTCAAATAACGTGACATTTTATTAACGCATTAATATTTTTCTAATCATGGAAAATCCTCCAAACAATGAAAATTAGATTATAATCGTGACAGAAAAACTGAATTTTCTCAATAATTTTCTTGTCGCTTATTATTTGATCAATACATTAATCGATTAGTGGTAAAATTGTGCGTACAACCGTGTAAACAGCAATACAAATGAGAAGAATCGTGCCGAAATTCTTGTCTAATTACGCAAAAAATTGTCCGATAAAATACAGGCAGGCAGACACCTTAGCTATTATGCACCTATTTACACAATTTTTTAGCGTAATTTTGTCATGGACATTTGTTTCGCCAATTGCCCCAATAGTTAATTACTGTAATAAAAATTGGAAAATGACTAATTGCCATGCACCAAAAACAAATGTTAGGAAAGGTGAAAACGGCACCACAAAATCAAAACGTAACTCTCGAACTTAAACCGTTAATTAGTTTGTCTTATTACACAATCGTCAAAATACAATTCGTAAAATTACTGTTTCTTTGCTTGACAAAGAACCAGAGAAAATCTACCACTTGATTTGCCATCACTAAAATAAAGACATTTTTAATTAACGATTGATTATTGGTACCTAAGTTACACATAATAATAAATAAAATTTTAAAAAGCATCAAAGATTTACAAATAAAAAGAGCACACATTACAAAAAGTACAACTATTGAGCTTTTATATAATTATTGATATTAATAAAGTTACCTGTCTTGAGGTTAATAAATTTTTAATGAAATTAATCACCAGCTGCATGAAAATACTATACACGAAGTAATTATTTATAACAATTCAAATTAGATAACGCAATGACTTGTGGCAACTTAACAAACTAATTAATTAGATTTAAGATAACTTTTGATTTTATGTTCAGTGTAATAATATGTAAACCATAATAAAAAATCAAAAATATCACTGTTACTCTTAAAACAACTTTATGAATTACGACTATCTGCATGTTTCTTGGCTTTGTGATTTATAATAAAGGATTTCATATTAATGTGTTGAAAAGTGGAAAAGTAGAAATCATAAACTATGAATATTTTAAATTAAGTGAAATTGCTTTGTTGCAATAATCCATATGGCATGTATTATGTATTCGCTGTTTTGTTGTATCATATACTGTAAGTAATTAACTTTATCCTTATCCAAATTTTCAAATCTCTAACACTTTTCGTTTCCCTAAAATGTCTAATGTAGGTACCACCCAATTTATAGAACCCTGCAGATCTATGATAGTAGACCCAATTCGCATACTATTTTATACATAATAGAGTATATAAGTAGTTCTTTGCGACATTATTTAGGCCCATATGATTAAGGGTTGCTGCACACTACAGCGCCGATCACAGTCTGATATTGTTCGGGTCGATACGCACCATTAGTGATCATTTATATTTAATTTTTTAATCTTAATAGGTGTAAGGTAGGTAGGTACTATTTTCAAGTTCATGTTCGATTAAGAAAAAAAGTATAAAATTATTATTTGTAAAATTTTACAATAATTACTAAGCCTGGGCTAGGGTGTCATTAAACATAAACCCAGCCTTGGTGATCGCTCAAACCTGTCCCTAATAATAAAAAGAAAAACATCTGCTAATAAAGTATCCTCTTCCTCTTTCAATTTTTAAATATTAAATTCGTGAAGGTTTTTGGAACCAAATTAACTATAAACTTATAAAATATGAAAGACAAATCACTAATAATTTTATCACCAATTTTATTATTAACCTCGACAATATTGTTTGGGTAGATTCTACCATTTTCAAGAGTTACATGAGTAAAGTTTAAAGTTATCGATTAATATTTATAGGGAGACTCACCGCCTATATTGGAGGAGTGGGGAAGATATCGAATCGAGCTCTGTTTGATTGTTCACTAAGTTTAATTTTAAATATTTTTCTTTTTTTATTTCTAAGTTTTCTAATAATTATAACTTTTTACCTTTAATAATGTTGACGTAAAGAATTTTAGTATTTTCAATATCTAAATTATGTTTGACAATAAAGAAAAAAGTGGCATTTACCAATTATTTTATAACTCAAGTAATTCCACATATATCGGACAAAGTGGGAGAGCGATTAAAAAACGCATAAAACAGCATAAACAAAAAAGACAAAAAAAAACGATTTTCAGACCATTTTTCTACTAATAAACATAATTTAGATATTGAAAATACTAAAATTCTTCACGTCAACATTATTAAAGGCAAAAAGTTATAATTATTAGAAAACTTAGAAATAAAAAAAGCAAAATAAGTATTTAAAATTAAACTTAGTAAATAATCAAACAAAGCTCGATTCGATATCTTTCCCACTCCTCCTATATAGGTGGTAAGTCTCCCTATAAATATTAATCAATAACTTTAATTTTTACTATTACTTATGTACTCTTGAAAATGGTATAATCTACCAAAACAATATTGTCGAGGTTGACTAATAAAATTGGTGATAACATTATTAGTGATTTTTCTTTCATCTTTTATAAGTTTATTATAATGTTTCACAATAAATGCACCAGTGTAAATTTAATGAATTAACTATAGTATATTACTTTTGGAAAGTTCATTTTAAGTTTAAAATTCATGCAAGATCCACTCAGGTTAATTACTTTCCCAGTGGTGCTACCTATTTTAATTTGTCATGCCGCCATCCTCAATATTCTACACGTTAGTAGTCCCCATCGGTTTATGTAAATAATCCTGTCATCTCTTGTGAAATTGTCAAATTCGCTCCCAAAGTAAACAGGTTCACTTTTATATTAGGTGAATGTAGTCCCATGTCAGTGGCAAGTCCATCCACATGTTACTGGTAAATTTGCTCCGGTTATTTAAGAGACTCGTTAGGAAATTATTGGTATTTAACCGTAATATATCAGTTTCGTTTCTAAGCTTGTCCTTGTCTTTAATTTATGACGAGGGTAAGAAAATATTATAATAACACAAAGTATAATTTAACTTTGTTACTTATTGACTTTGATCGTTGAACAAGTAAAAATGGCGTCACATTTTAAATAGACAATTATATAAAAAAAAAAGTAGCAATATCTATTATTAAACTATACGATAAAAGGATTATTCAAAATATCTAAATTTATAAATAATAAAATTAACGAGTTAAAATTAAATATGTATTTGTAAAATCTGTATTGTATGATTTTAAATATTAACAAGGCCATTAATTGCTACATGTATTTATATCTGCCTTTTGTTTATTAGCAACTAATTTCCTAAATAATATAATATAGGCCAGGGATCCCAAAAGTGGTCTATATAGACCCCCAGGGGTCTATTTAACAAAAGAGGAGGTCGATCCGAATCAGAAGGGTCGATTGGGGGTAAGAAAAAACAATTCTTAAATACGCAAATCACACATATCTAATTGAGTATGTATAAATATAACGCAAAAATATGTAAAATTTTACGAAATAGCTCAGCCATTTATGCTAGCATTTCAAAGTTCCTATATAAGTAGTTGAGGCAGGTTTCAATCACGTAAAATCAATTTTAACTAAGTACAGAAATAAATCAAATGTGGAATTTCGAGGGGATTTAAGATTAAAATTGACCAATTTTGAACCCAATATAGCGAATCTTGCAAAAAAACACCAGGCACACCCACATCTCATTGATTAAGAAGCAATAAATCTGTAGTTACTTTACGTATTATTTCTACTTATTTATAATTACTTATTATTTAATAAATATTAAGGTATTTAAATTTTATCATTAATATATTTTTCATAAAACTATTGTTACACAATGTACCATTAATTTGATAAATGTTTAAAATCATAGATACAATTAATGCACAACACGGTATCTAATAAAGTTTTATTTTAATTAACAGAAAATTAGTTTTGTGGGTGTCGATGGAGATTTCGAAAAATTATATAGGGGTCGATGATCAAAAAAGTTTGGCGACCCATGAACTAGGCGATGGGAGTCAATGCAGCCTTTCTTCATATTCATGTAAATTATCATCAACAACACTTGAACCAATGGTGACTCGTAATGAAACGAAGCGTGTGTTCTGCATTGAATGCAGCTCAGTAATATGGCTATTTAAATAAACCTTCTTAAGTATTCAACAATCTGTAATTAACATGCGTTTTATGTTCTGAGTGATTGTCTTTCAATACGCATTTATTATTTTGCAGTCGATTGAAGGGGTTTGTGATGTAATGACGCTATTTTTTGTGGTCAACCCTAATGTATTAATTAAAAAGGCATTATACAAGTTTTACCTAAAAAGGCTGAAACTGGCCCAGCACTAATCCAAATTTTCCCAAAGCCTCTTTAGCTATTATTTATCAAACCAAATATTCTCACGGTTTTCAACTTCCGGTTATATTGTACCGGAAGTTACATCTAACATTTATTTTAAAGGGAACCACGCGTTTTTATCGTATTTTTGGCTATTGAAGAAAATTTTGATCAGACACCTTTTGGTTTTTATGATGATACGTGGTGCACTTAGAAAACTGAAATTTTTAGATTATTTCAAATAGTTGGTCTAACAACTTTACTAAAAATAAAATTACAGCAACAGAACTGCAATAATTTATTTCCGACTAAAAATTTGCTTCCAAATCAAATTATGTAGTAATAACAGTCAATAATAAACTTAATTACAATTAAATATTTTACATTTTTCAAGCAAAGGAAAAATTTTAATTTACTGGAAAATGTAGAATTTAGTAAATTACACAAAAAGGCAAAATTTTAAACGATCATCAACTATATAATCTTTTTCTTCAATTTCTGTCCTTAATACTCTTTCTCCATATTAAACTAACTGTAAATATAAAAATCTGTTTATGTTATAGGTTTAAGAAACAATTGTGTTGGCTTAATAATGATTATGGACTTACAATGAATAAAGTTTTGTAATTAACCATAGTCTTTGTTGGTTGTGTTATTGTAGAGTTACCCAAAAAATTGACCTCAACTTTTTATACCTTAAAACCAACAATCACAAAACAAATTAATGCGATTTTCTAGTGATCTTCCAGTTTGACCAATATACGTAATAATACAAATTAATAGGTCCTTTCTATAAGTTTAAGAATAAACTCATTTTTAAATGATTCAAAATTTTATTGTAGCGTCACAAAATAAAATTTCACAATACTTATTGTGTACGAGTTGATTATTGGCTTTAAATGCAACATTATTTCAAAAAGAAATCGTTTTGGTCTAAGTAAGTTCGACCATACTTGTGTTAAAGGCTATGTGTTTTAATGAAAATAATCATAACTCGACTCGAGCTTCCTTAGTGCTGAATAATATCAAATTTTTATCTACTTAAAATAAAATACTCCTTCCGGAAAATTTGTACTTCAATAAAGGCTTAGGTATATTGCTTAACTTGTCAATTTAATTAATTGTTATATTTATTAACAATAAAATGCTTTTATATGCAGTTTTTCATACATTTGTTTCTATAATCAAAAATAAACAAAAGTTGTAATGAATGATTAATTTTAATGTCAGTTCCTATTGAACTAATTAAGGTAAATGGATGGGTCTGATTGGAAAAACCACTTCTCAACAACAGACACACGTATATCAAGTTATTTTTCCGATTTCTGACGCACTACAATTTATCGCTAATTTGTTACCAAATCCAAAAATTTGTCGCTCGTGCCGTTTAGCCATAATCAGCTGGTATGCTAGCTTGATATCAAGCTAGCACTACACATAGCGTACTCATCTCGAAAAGGAAATGTCGTAGGATATTACTGTAAAGACCATAATTTGTCGCTGAAAGATGACACATTCAACGAAATTTGTCGTTAGTCTTATCTCCAGTTAATAAGCTAAAAACTGCTGCAAAACCATCAAACAATTAATCAAGGAGTTCTTTGTTACATTTGTTTTAAGAGATCGGATTTATTTACTAAACTTTTTAAATTAGGTTTTTCCTGTTTCCCCCCAAGTTGGACAACACGTTACCTTTCGAGAGTTTGATGGCTTTCCAGCAGTTTTTTGCTTATCAATTGGAGATAAGGCTAGCGACAAATTCGTTGAATGTGTCATCTTTCAGCGACAAATTAGCAACAAATTATGGTCGTTACAGTAATATCCTACATTTCCTTTACGAGATACGCTATGTGTAGTGCTAGCTTGATATCAAGCTAGCATACCTACCAGCCGATTATGGCTAAACGGCACGAGCGACAAATTTTTGGATTTGGTAACAAATTAGCGACAAATTATTTATAGTGCAAGTCAGAAATCGGAAAAATAACTTTGTTATGCTAGCTTGATATAATTAATAAACACTGATTAAAAGCTCTCAATATTTTAATCAAATTATAGTTATATTGTGATATTATTAGCTGCTTAGTTATTTAATAAAGAATTGTTCATAACAAGATTTTAACATCTAAAAAGAATGTTTAATGAATAATTACTTTACAAGAATTTTTTCCACAAAATGATGACTATTTATTTAATAAAAATTTATTTTTACAAAATACAAAAATTAAAGTTTCAAAAATTTATTTCAAGTAGCGACAACTCAATTATTTTAATCAGTGACTTCAGTAATAGTTATATTCGATGTTGCCTCTGACAGCATTACTGTGATAATTGGTCGAGGATAACTGAAGTATGTTACAAAAGTATTGGACATAACATTATCAAGACATCTAATAAATACAGCATCTATTGTTGTTGATGCATATCTTGGATTGTTGTTAATTTGCAATGGAAATTCTTTTTGGAGAAACGTACTTAATGGCATTGATTCATCTTTAGCAAAATTTACATTGACATCTCCAGCTAAAATCAATGGTAGTTTATCTTTATTGGTTTTAAAAATTATTGAACCTCTGTGAGTGTACGGAAATAATTTCTCATGTAAAAATGAAATATCATTCGTTTTTATTAGGTGAAATGTACACAACAATCATAATTAATTCACTTTCATCTTCTAGTTTACTACAGTAAACGACACCGTCGAACCGAGTGGGAAGAATATCGCACAGGCGCTTGTGCATGGCGAGTGTCGCCACGGTATGTAATCGCCACGTTCGCCACGCCAACAATCCGGTTTACCCGCGCCTATAGATGTTTCACATCAAAAACCTGGGGGAGAACTGGAAAAATGTGAAAAATATATTAAGCAAAAAAGTGAAATGGTATTTAGTTAGCTCCAGGAATATAACACCCAGCTGGAATTATCTACAATGGCACCATTCAAACGAAACACATTTTGGATTCTATTAACCGCTTGCACCTGTAATGCTTAAAATATCCACAAAGGTATACTCATAAGGTTTATTGTTCTTTAACATTCACTATATAAAGTGCAGATCCTCCTCCGTTTGAATGCCGATGTCAGATAAATTTTTTGAATGTTTTAAACTGCCACTTTAAAGAAATTACACAATAGTTTCAAAATTTACTATCATTTGGATTACAAACTTAGAAGGCTGTTGTCATAATGATATACATTATATTTTTATGTAAAAAAAAATAAGAGGTATAACGTTTCAACATAATATTTAACGATAAAAAATACTCTAAAATTATTTCGATTTCGACTAAGAAATCATTATCAAGAGTACAGACACAATACTAGTGTCGTATTTAATATGTTTCATCACAACACCGCCATTAATAGTTTTTATACAAGAAAATGTTGATTTCGCTGTGTAGTTCACATAAGTATATGAGTAATAAATAAATAGCTTTTATACAGATATAATTACATATAGCTGCATTTACGTGATTAATTTAAAATCGCAATTACTAAATAAATAGCATCATCGCTTCTGCCATCGCATTAAATTGCTACGTCAAAAGGATGAATGAATCTTGATAATTACACATGTCCGTAATACATGCACGCAAAGATTAATTTATAATTTTATAAATTAGAAAACAGTTCATTTATTTGACATATACATCATCTGCTTGGAATAAAAATTACTTTTATATAGCAATCAGGAGTTCCATAAATTAACCTATGTAGATTTGAAAGGAATACAGGTCTGACTTTAACTGCATAAACCTGAAGATATCAGTAAATGACCTAACAACATTGTAACATCTATCCATAAGTTTTGCTAGTAAATTCGATCAAAACAATATAAAACTACATATGTAGGAACATTGGTACAATCGTATAATCAGACACCTTTCACGTTCTGAACTGAACATTTTCCCTTTGAAACTTTTTGGGTATTTCATTCCTACCAATATTGGTGGATGGGCTGCTCCCCCCCCCCCCCCACCTACACTCTTGTGCAAAGTCGGAGGGGTACGGCGGAAGGCCCTCTTCAGCTTTTTTTAGGATTAGTGGGAATGGGTGTAGGTGATGGTTGGGGGAAGAAAGACGAGACGAACGAAATGAAGACAGAAGAGAAGTGAAAGACTATCTGTGGAATATTACTACCCCAGCATTTGCCTCAATGATCCAAGGAAACCACAGAAAAACTTGGACCAAAGTAGCCGGCCCCGGAAATGAACCGGTGACCTCCCGAATGCTAAACAATCATCTAGACCAGGGGTGAGCAACACGCGGCCCGTTAAACATGTTTATGCGGCCCGCCAAGTATTTCTAAAATTGGATTTATTTATCGACTTTCTCGCTTAAATATATTGTTATAAAATTAATTATAATAAAATGGTAGTACCGAATAATACCGATTTAAAAAATGTATTTTTCTTAGTAAACATCGCAAATTTTTATAAATCTTATGAGCCCCGAGAAATTTCTGCTTTTGACAAAAAATGCAAACTAAATGATGTCTCTGTTCGGAAGTACGTATGCTTGCGAACATTTATTTTCAACCATGAAATTAATCCAAAATGACCACCAATTAAGACTGAGTTATGCACAATTAGAAAGCTGCGTACGTGTAGCTACCTCATCGATTCCGGCTGATATTGATCAGCTTGTATCAAAGAAACAGTGCCAAATTTCTCATTAAAAATTTCAAGTAAATTCGTTTTTCTTTTCTTTTAAATTGGCCCATTGATAAAAAGGTTGCTCACCCCTGATCTAGAGGACTAGACCATGCTGCTCGGTCTGAACTGAAACTCTCGGCATCTATTTATAGGGGCTGGGTTTAATCTAGAATATTCCAATCTCAGAACCCAGGTGCTCAAGAAAATTCTATCCTTTCTTCTTGTACTAAATTAATTTTTGCCAATCACTATAGATCACCCCTTGATTTCAACCCACCCAGCTGTAGTTATTTGTTAGCCTATCATTCCCACTTGCATTCTAGTCTAGTACATGCCTGGAGGGTGAAGCGGAATTACCACTTCAGCACATTTTTAGAAATCGTGGGGAAGGGTGGATGAGTGAGTGAACAGAAGAAAAGCAAAAAATTATTTGTGGAATATTGCTGCTTCAAAATTTTCCATAAACCTCTAGTAAGTGGTCCAAGAAAACCGCAGGATAACTTGGACTAGAATGGCTTGATCTGGAATCAAAGTAGTGCTAAATGACGATGTAGAATTTTAACTTAACTATGGGCATCGAAATTCATTAACCCGCGAATCGCCGATTGATTCATTTGACAATTTCAAGTGACTTGCTTTCACTTAAGAAAGATGTAGAAGTATATATATAGAACAAAGAAATAACAATAGGAAGTGAAATATGATGTGAATTAAATGTTGGAACAGGAAGTAACGAAAGCAACTTAAGACAATTAACCACATATCTGATAAGATTCAACAATCAGTATGAATTTTCTCTCCTGCATGATAAAAAGTAGTTATTGCACATATAAATATTGTCTACCGACCCTCCCCATTAGATAAATACCCGATTGCATGTACAGTTGCACACACTTTCTCTGAATTTGTGTGCATTAGTTTTAATGGAAACAACACCTGGGAGCCATATTTCCTTTGCTTGGTGATGATGCGTATTACAATTATTACCATAATCCGAAATCTGTCAGAGTAGAGAGTATCATTCCATGGTCATCGATGAAAAGCATAATGAGACTTTAAGAAACCTCTTAACATCTCACATTTTAAATTATGGACATGAAGGCCTCATTAAATATTCTCAATATACACCCGAAAAATATAAAAAAAAGTTGCGTTGAAATGTGCCCAAAAATGTGCTATCGGGTGTCGTATTCAATAAAAAATTTATCCAGAAAATTTAATTTATATGAGGTGGTTCTCTTTGATCACTAAAGTTACCCTCCCTTATTTTAAATTATCAAAACTACAAACATTTTGCTGTAATGTGCCTAAAATTTGCTATCATTACCTGGCTTTATTTAGATTTTTTCCCCTAAGATATGAGCTAAGGTGAAAACCCATTTTTGCTTATATTCAAAAAAAAAATATAAACAATGTCGGTTAGGGAGTGAAATCGATAACCTCATTTGTTTTCTGCGTTCGACAGATAATTGCATATTTTGAACATACCTACCTATTACGGCAAAATTTATTGTATTTTTGATTAATTAAAGTAACAGGACAGACTTGAGTGGTCAGAAAGGGGCTTCTCATAAAAATTTAAATTTTTAGATAATTTTTTTATTGAATGCGGCACATGGTAGCACTTTTTGGGTACATTTCAGCAAAATTTCTTTTTTCAAAAATTCAAAAACGGCGGTTACAGAATTTTAGAAATTAATTAAACCATACCCCTAATTTTCCACATAAAGGCATTTCTTAAACGTGTCTCGTTTTCGCAAACCTATGGGATACACGTAAGGTAATTCGGCTTTCCATATTTTGATTTTCCTTAGTATTTCCCTATACGGCTCACATTTGTATTTAAAAATGTCTAAATAGAATTTTAGTGGAGTACTTCTTTATCAACCGTCATCTATCTCGTGCTGATGGGAAGAAACTAGTTGGAAATCTAGAGTCACGTGAATTATTGATGTGAAACATCTGTAGCCGCGGATAAACTGGATTTTTGACGTGGCGAGCGTGGCGAGTCATGCCGTAGCGACGCCTCGCCATGCGCAAGCGCCTGTCCGATTGTCTTCCCACTCGGTTCGACGGTGTCGTTTGCTGTAGTAAACTAGAAGATGGAAGTGAATTCAATTTGATTGTGTGTACGTTTCACCTAATAAAAAAATGAATGATATTTCAGTTTTACATGAGAAATTATTTCAATACAGTCACAGAGGTTCAATAATTTTTAAAACCAATAAAGATAAACTACCATTGATTTTAGCTGGAGATTTCAATGTAAATTTTGCTAAAGATGTATCAATGCCATTAATTACGTTCCTCCAAAAAGAATTTCAATTAAAAATTAACAACAATCCAAGAGAAACTACTACCAAAAAATATGAAACAACAATAGATGCTGTATTTATTAGATGTCTTGATAATGTTATGTCCAATACTTTTGTAACATACTTTAGTTATCCTCGACCAATTATCACAGTAATGCTGTCAGAGGCAACATCGAATATAACTATTACTGAGGTCACTGATTAAAAAAATTGAGTTTTACATCTGCCAGGCGTCCCGTGACGGCTCACATTTTTTTTTAAAGACTTGATCGAGAACCTATCGAAAAGCAACGATATATTAATTCTAATAATATAATTAGTCATCTAAGTGATAATTTTTGGATCGACAATTAAAAATTATATCTTAAATTCTTAATTAGCGAGACTGTGTTACTTTCTAATTTCCCATTTTCTATTTCTAGAGTCTTCGATACATGATCTTGCTCTTGTTGGTGTAAGGTCTCGGTCACGTATTTTTAATACAAGACCAAGACCTAGACCTAAACCAAATTTGTTCGTCATTACCGAAAACACCGGAACATAAAATAACTCAATCCACAATTACATAAAATACGTTAGCGCCATTGATATGATTAAATGCTTACACATTCTAGATATTGCTCCTTTATACTAATAAACATAAAGAAACGTGCAACGACTCGTGTAAGCACTGCAAAATACTAACGTAAATAATAGTTCACGATCAGTTTTTGTCATTAATATCTGTTTTTATGAAACTCGGACACGGTATTTTGTGAAATTGCATTGAATTACTCTAATGCTTGACCATAATAACGTATAGAGCTTATTACATTAGAAAATCGAAGCCTGAACATTCGTAAAACAAAAAAGTATTTAATTTAATAAAAAAGCTGACCTCAGCAGATTTTAGAGCTGTTTGAATACATAATAAATAATCTAATTGTGCAGAATATTGGAGAATTAATCGTAAGATGTAAAAAAAATCAACTGATTATACAATTATTAGTGGAAATCCTTTGTGGCATTTCTTATAAATCTCCGTCTGTAACTGATTACTGAAGTGGATTAACCTAGAAATTCGAATAGGGTATTGAGGTATTGAACAACACGTAGATACATAACTACAAATTTGCTTCACATTTAAATTAGAAACCCGTAAAGCATCAAAATATTTTTCTATTTAATTTTTTAAACAGTGATTAAAATTACCTAAATAAGGGGATACCGAATAAAAAAAAAAAGGGGACACTCCTCCTACATTAATTATTATTATTTCCTGAAATGAAACTACAGTTATATAAGTCCACCTAATTTTTCAAAAGTAGTAATTATTAAATAAAAAAAAAATTAATAGACGATATTAAATCAGGATCTTTAAAAATTTGAGAGAAACTATTGCCACGAAATAAATATTTTTTTGCACCCTGATTATGTAGGCAAATATAAAACATATATGTATATCAGGGTTATATTACCTCCTTGGGGATTATGACGAAATTTGATAACTTTAACACTTTTACTGCTTGAATTGAGTGAAAACGAATATATTGCCTAATTTTTTTAAAGTGCCACTAAGCAACCACCCCCTTGCCAAGTCACAGTTTTTGGGTACATTTCAGCACAATTTTTTTTTAATAATTCCAAATTTTTCACATAAAGGCTACTTCATTGGGCATTTATTATAGTACGTGTCTCATTTTCGCCAACCTGTGGGTTACACATAAGGTAGTAATTCTACTTTCCATATTTTGATTTGCCCTAGTATTTCCCTATACGGCTCACATTTGTATTTAAAAATGTCCAAATAGGATTTTGGTGAGGTACGTATATAACATACTGTCGTCTGTGGCGTGCTGATGGGAAAAAACTAGTTGGAAATCTAGATAGATCCATAGATAGTGACAGTTTTATTGCCTGATTCGCTACTTTAAGAAAATTACTGAAATTGTCTGTGATGGCATTAATATTCAAATAAACTACCGTAGATGTCGGCCCCAGGAATATGTTACAGAGAACAGTGTATTCATGTTAAGTATATAACATAAAGTTGAATTGAATCGAATTGAAAATACATATCGAGTATATGTATTTAGTGAAACCTTTAAAATTTATTTTCTTTTTCCTTTGTTAAAATGTTTCACCAAGAGATAACAGCAGATAATCTAAAGTTAGAAAGACTATTGTCCCTTAACATTGTCATCATTGTATAAGGTTCGAACTATTTTTGAGTGCCACTGTCAGTCATTCAACCAAATAATTAATAAACCTCTTAAAAGCTTTATTACTAAAAGTTGCAACTTTTAAAAATTAGACAATCGGAAATCTACTTTTTTTCAACAATGAAAACACAAAAACGCACAAAAGATTGTATTTTAATATTTGATTTTTTTTTGTTGAATACCTAATACACGGAAAAAACAATCATGAAAATATTGATAGAATTCTAGCAAACATGACTAAAAAATTTGTCAATTATATGGACGACCAGACTTCTAGTATTTTTTCTTTACGATACGATAAAATAATCGAGAGGTAGAGAAAAAAGACTAGACTTACTAAGCTTGATTATTCTAATACTAATTATTAGAAAGAGTGAAAAATTGTTTTATACCACCAAGTACATTTTATGTAAATTCTAGTATTATTTACTATAAAAATTTTGCTTTACTCTTCAAGTAATAAAATCATGATTATGTCATGTCAAACACAAAAATTCAAAACATCGTTGTTTTCAAATTGTTGAGATAATGATAAAATCTGAATAAAAGAAAAAGGGTCTGAAATTTGTATTTTTAAATGCTGCTAATGAAGTATTTAACGTTTTTAAATAGGTACCATTGTAATTAGAGTAGGTAGTATTAATTAACTATGGTCATAGTCATTAGATAATAAAGTTGATCTAAATACTAGATAAAATTAAGTGATACAGCTTCGGAATATTGTAGAACGTTCTAGAAATTTGCAAGACACCACATCGACCTTTATACTTAATTTATAAATCATAGGATTGCAATAAGTAAAGGGGAAAATATAAAGTTCATAATAATACTGTAAACGATGATAAAAATGTAATAATAAAACATTGTTCTGGATTTCACTAATTTTATTTTTAAGAAACACAACATATATTTCGCCAAAAGATTTGGCTTCGTCAGGTGTTGAGTAGGTACTTTCTACTAACTTTTATTGAAGGATAAATTCTTAAATAGATCTAAACTAAGGAGGGGGTGTTTGAAAGTGCAAATTTTTCAAAAAAAATTTAAGAAGGGAAAACTGTTACAATCTAATTGGTCGTTTAACAATATATATCTTGTTTTTTAAATTTATTTATTTTTAAGTGTTCTAATAAACTTAATTTATATCCTTTGTTATTTACATGTAATATCTCATATTGATCATTAAAATTGTGTCCTGATTCAATTACATGGTTAGAGTATGTGGAATTTGTTTTATTTTTTACATAACTGTTCTTATGTTCTAAAATACGTTCTTTAAAGGTTCTTCCAGTTTGTCCTATGTATATTTTAGGGCAAGAGCCACAAGTTAACTTATAAATTCCAGATAGTTTTTCTTTGTTGATTTTATCTTTATTATTTTTTATCAGTTTACTTATTGAAAAATTGGTTTTGTAAGCTAAATTCAGACCTAACTTTTTTAAATGTGTAGAAATTTTTTGTGTGATAGGGCTTAAGTAAGTGATAGTGTTGTATTTAGTATTATTAAGGTTTTCTGGGTAAATCGCTTTCAATGACAATTTGTATTGTTTTTTATATATTAAATCATCTATTATATTTTGGTTATAACCATTATTGTATGCGATTTGTTGAATAATATTTTATTATTTTCTGTAATCATTTTCTGACATAGGTACCTTAATAGTCTGTGGACCATACTGTTGTATGCTGCTAGTTTATGTTGTACAGGATGGTATGATTTTTTATGTATCTATGGTTGTATCTGTATGTGAGTGTTTGTGAAAAATTGAAAAAACTATTTTATTATTAAATATTGTCAAGGTTAAATCTAAGAAATTATTACTGTTATTGTTTCCTTCTTCCAAAAACATATGTTGTGTTTTTTAAAAATAAAATTAGTGAAATCCAGAACAATGTTTCATTATTACATTTTTATCATCGATAATATGGAATTTCATCAAGTAAAGGTCGCAACCATTCAATTTATAATACCTACTGTAAAGTTAAAATAATGAAGAACCAAGTAAGGTAAAACCTTGAGTTGCAAAACTACCAACTGTCTAAAATTAAAATGTGGTAGTTTAATTGTTTTGTTACAAAATTGGAAATTTAAAACAAAAAACGTTTTAATTAAAATCTTAATTAAAAAGTATTCCAGAAGTAATAAGCTAATATCATCATTTTCATTTGACAATACAATTTATCTTATTGTCTAAGTATCTATACCCATTAATTACATTTCTTTCACTTTTTTTATTAATATTAGGTAGTATCTACCTAAATGTAATGTCCTCAAAATCGTTATTTTATAACTTTGGTAAGGAGTTACAGATAATTTCTTGCAGGAAATATCTAATATTTTTTTCTTAAATGAAAAGGCAAAATGTTAAAAATGAAGAGTAGTCCTCATGAGAGTATAAAGGGTCGCTATGATATAACCTATAACTTTCTCTAACGTTAATGTGGAAGATAACCTACGTACTATACGAATAAATGAATCTATTTATTAGAGTTTGGAATTTAAGGGTAGTAAAATTAGTTATAACTACTTTTATAAGTTGATATCTAAGTTACCTATAATTATTTATTAGATATTAATTACATGACGTATGAAGTATTTCTTACGTGTATAATAACATAATATGGTAAATGCTAAATTACAAAACAACTTTTGAATCTTTGCATTTCATTGATTGTTTCGCAAACAATTACATTGTCATTAACCACAAAATCCTAGATAAAAATCTACTTTGAAAACTTTTTTTGTATGGTATGTATGGTCTACTCATAAGAGGTAAAGTAATTTAAAGACCCCGATTTTTGTTTTTATTAGGGTTCTCTCAAAACTTACTAATCTTAGCGAGGTGTGTTTAATAATTCTTTTTTAAATGTAGGTACGTGATATAGAAGTCAAATAAAATTTAAGTAATAAGTACCTACCTAATTTGCTCATATGACTTCAGAAATAGATTTTAGATATTAATAAAATAAAATGTGGGTAATATCGCATTAATCGCTTGTAAAACATAAATAAACAATCGTTAAATTATTGCGGTGGCATCAATAAAAAATGGCATTAATTTAATAAAAACTCACCGGGAATTGTTTGCTTTGACCCTTTTCACTAAAAAAAGCCACACGATTCAACCGCAGATACCAAATTCTCCATTTCACGACCAAGTTCGAAGTTCGCGCGAGAGTTAACCACACCGGTATTAACAACAACCGTCAACTACTAACGACTACCGTCGCACGACTAAAACGCAACTAACAACAATCCGACTTGGTCATTGTTGCAGTGAGCGGTGAAAATGCGGTTAGCCTCCCATTCACACCAACAAAGACCGACGTATATACAAAATAAACGGGTGAAAAGAGATGGAAATTTTCGCGTGCGGATCACTGACTACTTTATGATTCCCGCCTGCTTGATACGTGCAAAGATGTGCTATTGTTTCCAGGTTTCGGCCAATTTTGAACGCAATGGCGGGGTGTTTAAGGACGGCCCGTTTACCGGAAAGGGCGGACCAGAGGCGGGCTTAACTCTGGCAAATTGATATCAAATAGCTTGTTATTAAAATTATTTATATTGTTCTTGTAAACCGCTCGGTTGAGTTTCTAAATGTAATTTATTGCGAGTGACGTGGGTGCCACAGGTGTCTGGATTTCATTGCTGACACTTGTTGAACCGTAAAAAAAACACAAAGGCGCAACTAAGGGGTGAAATTTTTATGCACAAACTCACTCTTATATAGTTTACGACCACTGACAATGAGCCTTAAAACAACTACACTTGGACAAATTTGAAAATTTTCATACTTTTGCTAATTGAAAGTTCAATTTCAAATTAAAAAAAGGTATTACCTACGTACCATACCTACATTAGTTCTAATAAGAGCATGAATATAGTGGTCGAATTCAGCAATGACACCGATAGTTTATTTGACGTTTCGCCAACTGCTGTGGTTGTGGTTGGTGTCCTCGCGAAATGTTTCTTAAAAGGGAATGGATGTGTGACAAAAATAACAATATCTATAGAAGAGCTAAACGCGTTTAAATACATCGAATGTACATTCAAAAGAAGCCGATATAAAAGAGGTACCTATGTAAAGAATCAGTTGCTGCCACGACACAATTATGTAGTACAGGGACACAATTATGTAGTATAGGGGAAAGAGAGATTTTAATATATATATATAATGAACTGCCTCTGTCTCTATTCTTGTGTCCGTATATTTCCACCGGTTATAGCATATTATACTTTTCACCATAACATTATTTTATTAAAATCTTCCTAAATACTGCATAATTGTGCCATGGCTGCAACTGATTGTTTACGTATCTACCTCTTTTATATCGTTTTTTTCTCCGTTGTTTCTTTTAAATGTACACCCATACATATAAACAAAAGTGCACAGAGAAATTTAATTATGATTTTATTACTTGATGAGTCCAGCAAAATTTTTCTAGTAAATAATACTAGAATTCTCATAAAATGTACTTGGTGGTATAAAACAATTTTTCATTCTTTCTAATAATTAGCATTAGAACAATCAAACTAAATAAGTCTAGACTTTCTTTCTCTACCTCTCGATTATTTTATCGTACCGTAAAGAAAAAAATACTAAGAATTAGTGATAAGAACTGTAAAAAATGTTTTCTAATCAAGTCAATTGTACTAGAATTCAGTCTCAACACCGAACTTAGATTGACTAGACATTTCTAGTAAAATTTCCTTGAGCGTCTGGTCGTTCATATAATTGACAGATTTTTTAGTCATATTTGCTAGAATTCTAGCAATATTTTCATGATTGTTTTCTCCGTGTGGATGAGATACATATTGAAGCAGCGGTAAGATTTTTTAAATATGATGAGCAGATAATAACCGTTATAAACAATGTATTTCTGAAAGAATGAATAAAAATATTGGAAAGCAAAGAGTGGAAAAGAACAATATGAGGAAAAGAGAGAGCGGACCTATACGCACAATTAGGAGATACCTATATGAGGAATAAAAATCAGAGAAGGAGAGAAAAAAACATATTTAAGTGAAGAATATTAGAAGAGGAAGAAAACTGAAAACGCAAAAAAGAAAAGATAAGAAAATCAAGATACGCGAACAACTATTTAGGACGAAGACAAGAGGAAGTGCCATTTTAGGTACCTGCAGAGAAGAGGAAAAATAGAAAACATGAAAAGTTCAGCAAGATATAGAACAGGAAACTAATGGAGGATAAGCTGTGGTTGGGCAAAAGATATTGAAAGGCAGTGCAGATTACGTGGTGAGGAGGAGAAATCCGGAGAGCACGTAATGACGATCTACAACATATCAAGAGATGGATAAGGAAAGTGAGAAAAGTGGAAAAATAAGGACAAAATGCACATTAAACATTTATATAAGAACTCAATGTATCCCGTAAGGGGATCATTTATTATTATTAGTAAAAAAAGCTTGTAGCTAAATACTTAAAAACTTTAAACTTCAAGAAATATTTCTTCCCTCTGAAGAAGCCACAGTTTGGCGAAATAATTATTGTGGATTATTTTACTATAAAAAATTTTTGTAACCAAAATTGTGTTTTACTAAGGTTTATTATTTATTATTTTTATTATCATTATAACAAGTGAAGCCTCATCTACATTAGTGGCCATTCATTTACCTATTACGTAAGACGATTTATAGGGGAGGGGGTCGACCATGTCTTATTTTTTTTTCCTTACAAGGGGGTGGGAGGGATTCTTGATATTTCTTACGTAAGATCACAAATATACACAACCCCGCGAGTGCCGATGTGACCAAGAAGAAGCAACACCTGATATTAGAGATGTTCCAGTGGCAGATTCACTTTCTGAGTGGATTTTGAGCCTCTGGACTGAAAATGTTATGTAGTGATTATATCCAAACGATTAAAATGATTTCATCCAAAATGATTGTAAACGTTCATGAAAATTGTTACTTTTAAAAATTAACATAAAAACAAACCAAGCGTATATTCATTTTTTTCCTTTAAATTCTTACGTAATAAATATTAAACAAGGGGGAGGGGTCGGCTTATTCTTACTTCTCCTTATTTAGGGAAGGGAGAGGGTCAAAAACTAGTAAAAATCGTCTTACGTAATAAATGAATGGCCCCTTATTTGTAAATACTTTAATTGAAAGCTTTGGCTTTAATAACTGAGCACTATATTAACTGTAAGGTGGTAAATATAATAAAAACTAAGTTTAAGAATGTGTAGAACAATATTTTCCATTAATACGCAATACATTTACTAAGTAAAATTTCTCAACTTTTTGATAAACACACCGCTGATACACTTTTTAATAAGAATGTTTACAACAATATTTGATTAGTGTAACTGTCCTAATTCATTTGAACCTATATGCTCACCTGTCCGTATCATGTGGACAAAACTTTTCCTAATTAGTAGAAATTCAATACCTCCTGATTTCTATTGAACGATTAGGTAGTAATACCTCTAAAATTTAACTACGTAAGTACTTAGTCAGCATCTTACACCCCTATTCTTTAAAATTTTGCAGTGTTCATTTTATACCTTGCATTATAATGGTTTCTAACGAAACTCAATTTTAAAGATTTGTAGTTTCTACTTCTTCCCCTAATTTAGTAGAGATAGATATGGAAAATCAAACCGGAAAGAATCGTTTAATAAGACTACGTATTGGTGTAAAGTAAATCAGAGAATAATTTTACACCCATTTTCTTTTGGCTTAATATTTTGTTCCAAATCACTTTTAAAGGTTAACTATAAAAGTCTGAATTTAGATATATTGCTGTACAAATTTTAACAATTCCTTATAAATCCTAATCCAACCTGTGCCAATGCTAAAAGTGATACTGATTGTTTTGTTGTACCTATATTGAATTACTTCCAACATATTATTTAGACATTCTTTCTTTTCGTTTCCGCAAATCCGAAATGTGCTCCTATTCCCGTGATGCTAATTAGTCTCTTATAGATATATAAATATCGTAACTCCTAGTCCTTGTAATATTTTTCTTTTTGGTTCTCTAAATTTCAGGAAGAGAGTGGAACGATATAAATGATTTTTTTCCTTCTTTACAAAAAAACGTATTCCTATTTTTATCTGTAAAATGATTTTCAATTTCTTTTGCAACTAATTTATAAACTTGTTAGAATATTTCCTTATAACTATGGTCTGATTTTAATATGGAAATAGTAAGTATAGTGTTTCTTGATTTCATTTACTTACTTAGGCAGTTTCAGGCAAATCAACTTTAAAATATCTAACAACTTGCCACAAGTCGGAAGAGGTTGGTGTTAATGAACCGCCTAATAATTATAATTTATTAATATAGTCAACGCGTAAATTAATTCTTCGAATCTTTGGCCGAACGCATCGTACTGATAGGTATTCTTTATATTATTGAAATGATCTGCATTAACAAGTTCTGTGCATTACTGAGTACCAGTTCTGGCTAGCATTAGGGTGAATTTAGGTGGATGAATTGTTCTACATTCAAGTATTTTAACAAAACTATTACTTATTGGTTTGAAATTAATAATAGTTAGTTATCAAAAAATTTGAAATTAAATGAATTGAGAAAAATAAAAGCTCGGGCGCCACTTTGTCAAAACAAAGAAAAAGTTATTATGCTCCGGGTAGAGCAGTGGTGGTTCCTGAAGGACCCTGATGCAGTGAGAGCTCGAAGCTCTCATAAAAAAACACACAAAAAACCTTGAAGAGTATATTGATAAAAATTACAAAAAAACAACATTACTTACAAAATTAGCCCACCCAAAAATGTTCCCTGCACCAATGTTGGAACTCCCGCTGGACTCCGGGTGTAGAGGGGACTTTTATCTGTGATGGAGGCCGGACAATATTCGGGATTTTGAGGACCAACCTTGATAAAGATTCAGAGCTACCTGCAGGTCTTAAATGGTTTATTTGGCTCGGGTTGGTCCTAGTGATTTCAAATTAGTCCCCTTGGTCTGATAGAGCGTCCTCCAGCGGTCTTCGCCCCAACCCGTAATCCCAACGTCAGAGTCCTTCGGGAACCTAATTAGGGTGTGGATGGGCTGACAGTACAATGCACACAAAAAAAATTAATTTTCCTAAAACAAAAAAATATTATATCTATACCTAAAGTTAAAATTTTTTAGGCATTGAAGATGCCTAAAAAGAGTAGAGGGTAAGGAAGGGTACAGGATAGTCACTGTCGGGTCAGAGCACACGTATAAGACACAGCAATTTACTCCCAGATACCATAAAAAAAATATTAAAAAATATAAAAAAATATATTAAAAACCGGAAAAAAATGAATTATAAGACTTAATTATAATATAAGGTTTGCCACAAGGGGCTAAAAGATTGCCAAGAAAACTTCTGAAATCAAATATATATATTTAATTAAGTATTAAAAAGTTGAATCAATAGCAAAAATGAAATTTAAAGAAAAACTAAATCTTAATGAATTTACACAAAATACTTAAAATGAAAGGGTAACTGGTTCACAAAAGCTTTCACACAACCTGAAGCACAAAACACAAAACAGGTAAAGACACACACACGGCTCGTCGGTGCCAAGGATCGAGGAAAAAGACCTCGAGCACCGACCAGAAAAATTCAACGATTCTTCCATCGATCGCGAAGTCCTGCGCAAAGGTTGTTAGCCTTGATGATAAGAGGGAAGGTCGATCAACATTAAAAAGAAATAATCAATAAAACTGAACCAAGACAAACACAAACTGAATCGAAAGAAGTTGGAAATTTAGTAACAAGATTTTTCATAAAAAAAAACGTTTCGTGTAAATAACGCAATCCATTACCAATTATTTTTAAGTTTCATAAGAGCAGTGGCGCAGCATTTCCTACCAAAAACATTTACTATTTTCATCAAAATAAAATTAGATGCCATGGTTGGTTTTCTAAACAACAATTATGATTTTTCCAACTAGGAAGACGAGCAACTTTCAATAATGATTTGTTAAGGGCGGAAACGGAAACTCGAATCTGAGGAACTATTAACCACTTTTAGCCAACCTTTATCAACCATCCTATATTAATTATTTTTGGAAGATTGATAAAAAAACTAAACAGATGCTAACAATTGACTACGTGACACTTATTCGTTTAATAATATTGTAGTACAATAAAGAAGGGTTATTGATTGCGACATAATTGGTTTATCACTGGAGATGAAAAGTCCTAATAACTAGACAAACTGCGAATGCAGAGAGAAGTGGGATCGAATAAGCAAACCTTTAATCTGAGGGGATCTAAAATTATTTATTAATTCTCAGCTGGATTTTTCGTGCTTTAAATTAGGGTAAGAAATGAAGACTATATATATTTAAAATTAATTTTTGTCAGAAACAGTGCTATTCTACAACACCATCATAATGCAAGGATGGGATGGAAGATACTGATCAGTACTTAGGTATCTATCATTTAAATTATGGAGGTAATATCAATCGTTGAATTAAAACTATAAATGACTTGAAAGGGGGGATCACATTTTAAAATTCCACCGTTATGTAACTAAAATTGAAATTAAATTTTTGATTTTCTGATCCCGAAAGGGGAATGCTGACCAGAAAAGCCCTGCGAATCCACCATAAAATTACTAACTTATAATTCGTACCGAAATCTTACTTGAAACAACAGTCGCGATGCAAAACTTATTCTTATTCATTAATTTCCTATTTTTCTTTGCATCAAACGTACAAGTTGGGTACCTACGTACCAAAAGCATGTTACATTTAGTCATTTCTAATTTTTCATTTATTTACAATCTTTTTGTGAGTCATTACAAGCACGTAAAACGTTAATTATTTATTCGTCCATTTCTTTATTAAAAGATGAAATCAAACAAACTCCAACCACTTTGTTGTTTCCACATCAGCAAATGCGCAATTCTGACAAGCACTATAATTAAAAGAACACCATTCTCGTCCTGGTCTTAAAAGTTTCTTTTAAACCATATTTTATGAAAAGACTTAGGCTTTCACGGCCGGCGTTTTTAGAAGAAATTGTGAAATCCAGTCTGCGCATGGACATTACGCCCACGCTACGTTCCCTGAGGATGCCAACCACAGTTGTTGGCGAAACATCGGATAAGAGACTTCTCCGGTGTTCTCACCGAAGAACAAAGAATCCTAGATCACGGCCATCAAGCCCGGATTTCACAATTTCGCCATATTTTATGTTATTCTCATCTGTGCACGGAGAAAACAATCATGAAAATATTGCTAGAATTCTAGCAAACATGACTAAAACATCTGTCAATTATATGGACGACCAGACGCTCAAGGAGATTCTACTAGAAATGTCTAGTCAATCTACGTTCGGTGTTGAGACTGAATTCTAGTAAAATTGACTTGATTAGAAAACATTTTTTACACTTCTTATCACTAATTTTACTAAACTATTCTCATTCTAGTATTTTTTTTTACGACACGATAAAATAATCGAGAGGTAGAGAAAAAAATGCTAGACTTATTTAGATTGATTATTCTCATACTAATTATTAAAAAGAATTAAAAATTGTTTTATACCATCAAGTATATTTTATGGGAATTCTGGTATTATTTACTAGAAAAATTTTGCTTGATTCATCAAGTAATAAAATCAAGGTTATTTTTCTCCGTGTGTTTTCAAAACTTTTTAGAACATCATAATCTCAATACTTGAAAAAACACAAAAGATTGTTTTACACTTTTTTATTATTATTGAGGAATACTCTTACAATTGTTTCGACCTATTCGGTCATATTCATAGAGTTATAATTGAAAGAGTTTCAATTATAACTCATTTTTTATTGTCTGCTGTACTATGTACTGGTATGGCTGAACACTGTATCTTAAACGACCATATGATACATGTAAAGGATTTCCAAGTATTACAAGGACAAAAATTGAACTACCTCGAAATGGTAGAAATTTTAAAAGCCAAAAATAAACGACTAAATATTACTTACGATCAGGTAGATTTTTCTGTGTCACCCTTAATAAGATCAATTACCGAGCACATTTAATGTCTGGAAATCCCACCGCCCTCGCACAAACCTGTATAAAAACCATATTGTATTATACTCTTGTTCACATTCGTTGACAATGAACCGAAAGGTATTTTGAATAAAATTTTAGTGAAACAAAAGCCAAGTGTTTAATTTTTGACATTTTAATTTATTAATTTTTCAACATGTTTCACCAAGAACTTAACGAACACACAGTTAATCTAATAATCTCTTTAATCGTAAGACTGCAGGGTGCTGGATTATTGAAGAGTTAGTTGGGAAAGTTCCTTTTATCTGTTTGATAGGTTGGGGTAAAAATGTAATGTTGCCCCTGATAGACAGAAATCAGAGTAGTACCTAATACAAAAGTGCAAAATTAGTTAAATAACGTAGTAGAAGAGCAAAAGATTTTTAAGATTAACGCCATTCTGTGATTGCAATACCCGATTTGGCTTGTTTGGTGCAGAATTAGTGAATTAATTAAACGACATAAAATAACTTAACAAAATGAACAAAAATATTAGATTATATATGTGACTAATAAGAGGCCTATTTTATTATTTCTTATTCGTCGCATCGAGCGGCGTGGTTTAACTTAACATTTGGGAATACATCGGTTCAATAAATTATGCTTCACTTTTATCCTTCTCTAAATTTCTCTGTCTCTCTCGTATCTATTACCAAAAGCAATAATGAGCAATATTAAATTAGAAAGACCTTAAAAGTATTATGGTGTTGTGCACTTGCAACTCTCTAATGAGAGCAAGTGAGCGATTACACCCCATCGAATTTTGAATAAAAATTAAGATTGTGAACGTTAAATATAAATTTAAAGATAAATCATTGATCCATTCAGCCATTAATATTGCTTTGAATATCCTCAGTGCCACAAAATACCTAACAACTGAGCAAGCGCTTTCTTTTGCTCGCCACCTTCAGAGTATAGTAACATCATAAAATAAAGTCGCTGTTTTAGTGAAATGTCATAAATCGTCGATGTCTCAATTAGATACATTTAGAAAACATAAACAATCTGTGAAAGATAAATATTACTACCTTTAACGAAATTCGGTAATGATTCAATAAGCCCACCCACTGAGATAGAAAAATTACAGGAATTGCATAGCTTACCCCCTAAACAAAGTTACGCCCCTTTAAATATTTAAATTGGCAAATGTCTTGATCTGGGTACCCACTCTCGAATCGGAGCAAAACGGGTTGGAGGGATGGGGGTAGACCTGAGCAACACCGTTCAAGTGTTTTAAATGTTGGAGAACTCGTATAAGCACATGGCTAGAATTAAAAATTAAAAATCGGGTAAATTCTCATTGTGTGGATGAGATGATCTTCAGTCAGAAAGGAAAAGGGAGATGGGAGTGGTAGGGATAACCTAACGCTAAAGAAGACCTCTGAAAGGTTTGAAACACAGGGATGAATATATACATATATATATATATATATATATATATTTAAATTGAATAAAAAATCCAAGGTGACCTTTTTTTATTAAATTGACTGCATTTACATTGTAGTATATAATTACATTTATAGAGTAAAGCCCACCCCCCTTCTTATCCCTCCTCTTAACCAACGTTATTTCAAACAATGTTTATTTTTCTGGAATATGGCACAAAACAGGTTTAGCTTGATTTGGTCTATATTTAAGAAAAATAGAAATTCTAAATAATATTGCTTAGGGGGAGAGAGGAGCTAAGCACAGTACATCACATTCTGACCCACACAATCAACAAAACGTTAATTGGATGAAAATATTGCTTTGGTTTATTTAGTTGATTTTTTTTCCACCCTCGCGTCTCCATCGCTTCATCTTATTGGTGTAATAATTTTTCTCATTAACTTGAAAATTTATAGAAAGAAGTAAACACTAAATATTTTCAATACTAACTGTAACGTTTTGTTACCTAGTTAATTATTTTTATGCAAATTTTGAGATATCATTAGCATATAAGAATAAATAGTAACCAATAAATTGAACATCCACAATTTGCAAATTGTTCAAAGTCATGCAAGTTGTATATTTTTTTATATTTTCTTTTTTGATGCAAGTTCTATTGTGGAATAATTTTTGTTTTGCTTCTAAGTAATGTAAGTAGTATTATATTCTGGCATCTTAACGTTTGCCACTGATTAATCAGTGTACAATAGTTGCAAACTACCCCAAAAGTTATTTAAAATTTGCTAATTTTTGTTATACTTTTTAAAAAGAATAATGTAATATGTTTTTTTATATAAAATTGTAACTGTATTTACTTTTCTGCTGCGGCTTTTATTGTATTCGCATTATTTATTACGTTACTGTAAATGTGCCTTTAATTAAATATAGTACTTTTGTGACCTTATATCCTTTACGCTTTTAAAATTCGCGACATAGCCGGTATGGTAGTTTTCTATGTAGAATTTCCATCTTCTCTCACTCATCAATTTAGCTTGGAAGATGCTTGGTGAGATGGTGCTGCTATCATAGTTGTTCACTATCGTTGTTCACTATGCTTGGTCATATGATAGATTTAAATCTTACTGAAGTGCTTTTTAAATCGAATTTTAAAGTCTACGTAGGATTAGACAACACAACGAGCAAAAAAGTACTACGTCATTGATGAGAATATTCTAATAATATCTATGATTTTCTAGATAAATCATAGTCATTGGTTATTGCAAATGTTAATTTAAAAAAGCACTTTGATAAAATTTAAATACATGCACAGTAACTAATCATCGTGGTATTTAAAACAACAATACGTTTTTGTATTGTTAAAATTTATACTCAACCACAAGTGCATCTGGTAACGAGATTATCCGAACGTTGTTAAACATTGGCGAACATAAATAGCGAACGAGTAACGAGGTTATTCGTTATTGGTTATTGGAATTTCAGAGAAGCAAAGCATAGAACAGAATTTATTTATTATAAATTACTGTTTAAGGTGTTAAAAAAAATTAGTCATAAGGATAAACCGACAAACTTAGTATTTGGTAAATTATTTTAAAATATATATTGGTTTAAGTAATGCGAGTATTAAATTTTGAATCTGTGCTACCCATGTACGGTTGTGATACATTTGACACGAATGTATATATGGTAATATTTAATTTTTAACCATTGGTAGCGGAATAAAACAATAATCTATGAAAACAATGAAGTGATTGATTTACAAGATACGATAGTGACAAAAATGACGAACGTGCGTATGTTGTAAAACGATTATAAATAATAATAAATAGTTGATTTAAACATTTTATTAGCAATTTTTCGTAATAGTGTTTAATATGGGTGACGAACTACAAAATTATAAACTGCAATTGCAACAAGTTGAAGCTGCGTTGTTAAGTGATCCAAACAATAAAGAATTGCAAAAACTGAAAGTTGATTTAGAAGAAGTAATAGATTTGACTTTAGATCTAAAAACTAAAGCAGAAGAAGCATCTAAACAGCCAGAATATCATGAAGTGACCAATAATTTATATGAGGACGATGAAGTTACTCGCTCACTGTTAGCAGTTGAACAATTTGTAGCCAAGAACAAAAACAAGAAGATCTGGAGAATAGGTGATCTGTGTATGGCAAAATGGAGCGATAATGGTCAATATTATGAGGCTCGCATTGATTCAATTAATCCTGATGGACAGGTAAATGTAACATTTGAAGCTTATAAAAATCGTGGTGTTACAACTTTATCGGAATTAAAAGAATTCACAGGCCAGAAACGGCAGTTGACGGAAGCTGAAAAGCTAAAACGAGCCAAGATGAACAACAAAGAATACCTTAAGAAAAAGAAGGCAAAGAAGATGCAACGTTTTAAAGAATTAGAAGAAGAGCGTGAAGTTGAGAAGAATAAATGGTTGGCATTTACAAATAAGGCAAGTAAAAGTAAAAAAGTTGGTGTAAAAAATAAAAGTATTTTTGCTTCTCCTGACTCTGTTAACGGGCGAGTGGGTATAGGAACCTGCGGAATTAGTGGCCGTCCAATGACTGAGTTTACAACTGCTGTAAAAGTTAACCGAGGATCATAAACATAAGTAAACCGTCTTTGATTTTACATAATTAAAATTAAGTATGTCTAGTAATAAAGTAACAAACATGTACATAATTCATTAATTCATTTTGAATAAAAAAAAATTTCGTTTTATGAAACTTTATTATTGACCCTTTTTTGTCATTACTTCCGTTATATAGGTATACTATTAAAATTAAATAATTATTTTAATATAATGTGTAAACAAATCCTAAATATGCCGTTTATGTTTGATAAATTAATTAAATGATAAGTACTTAGGTAGGGTATCAAATTCTTCAATTGAATAAACAGATATATCACAAAAATGAAGTTTTTTCAGACAATTTAGAATAAAATTAGTAATGATAAACCCAAAGTTTAAATTTCAGAACAGTTTATTGAAACTGATTTTTATACACACCGACTTTTAAACATTAGAGGTATGAACTAAAGTTCTGGGTTTATTATTAGAATAAATTTTTAAATTGCATAATTTTGAAAATGTGATTTTCATATAGTTTTGGATTATTTTTACAAATAAACATAATTGACGTTTCATGTAGATATGTAGATTTAAGTTACCCTTCAAACCCAACAACTAATGACAAACAAGGAATATTGAACACAACAACGCGTTTAAGTTTTGAAAAACGGGCTGTTAAAATCTTAAGAATAGGTCAATTGTCTACCAGAAGATTATAATACTTTGTCATAAAATTAAGTAAAACAGATTTTCCAACGAATAACTACCTGACGACTTATTTCAAATTTTCTGAAAAAAAACAAATTCAGTTTGTAACTTTATATTGACTTGTGGTTTCGTTGCTTTTGAGTGTTCTTAAAATTAGTTTATTTTAAATAATATCTAAAAGAGTTTAGTATTTACTTGTTTATTTACAAAGCAAAGAAAATACAAGCGTTTCTCACTACAAATTCTAAATACATAAAGCAAGTCGATGGAATAAACGAGACTTTACAAAACGTGATTTCCTACAAACGTTCAACTTGTCATAGAAATTACTCCAACGACTCACTCAATTCAATATATTAATGTCCTACCTGATAATAGTGGAACGAATTATTTTCTCACAACATGAAAATCTAATATTTATTTATTTACAATCGGAATTGGCAATACAATAGTATAACTAACATGTAAAAAAATTGCACGAAACATATTTGCGATTGAAATAAATAAAATGCAAATATTATGTACTGTATAATATAAATTAATAAATTATAAAAAACGAATAAAATAACTTTAAATAAAAAAGAAAACAGTAAAACGCAATTTTGATGCAGCAGTTGACTAAAATTACGATCACAAATTTAGCAATATTTCCTAACTATCATAATTATTAAAATACTCAATTTTCTAAGGTACAGTCTATTGTTTGCAAAAGATTTTATTTGTTTTTTAGGCAAAAACATTTCTTTTTCTCCATGGAATATATAACTAATAATATGCATAAAAACATAATTACACATTACAACCATTTACAAAATTCTAAAAATTTTATCACATTTAAATAGTTTATTTAATTAATACGTGCTATCAAAAAGAAAGATAACAAAAGCGTCTTACTCGTTTCAAAAAAATATATTTTAAATTTGTAAAAAAGAATTGAATATTACAGGTAAATATAGACAAAAATTGTTTTCTTTTCTTTCTATAAAGAAACAGCATCGGTAAAATTTCTAGAACTTTCAAAAGGTATTTATAGAAAACTAATACAGGCAGTTGTAAAAAAATCTAGACCGCAAATAATTTTGTTTTAACTCATAATTAGGTACACAAAATAATTATTTAGACCCTTTTCGAAAAAAAGAAAACGGAATTTTCAAAAATATTTTTATTACGACTAATTGAAAGTTAGTTTCGAGTCGTTAAGAAACTTACATCGAAGCTATAGAGTCTGAGCATTTATTGTTTGAATTAAATCAAGAGTAACACAAACGTATGATAAACCGATTTAGCCTGGGCTAAAAAAAATAGTTTGTGAATAAACAAATAAGTTACATACAAAATATACAGTCGTTTTCCATAGAGAGAAAGTTTTAAGTTGAAATCTGTACACAATTATTAGTACTATTTGCCTTTTTTTCTCTCATACTCGCTACATTTTTGGATGGAGTTTCACCGTTACAAATTACAGGTATGTCGTTTACAATTTAGATTACTAATTACTGTTATTATGATAGTATTTTTTTATCTAACCCTAATCTAGTGAATAATTTTACGTACACTGAAAAAAAAATTCCACAAGATCCTGCTACAATCGTTTAAGCAAACAAATATTGCTGTTTTATTCGGTTTTACTTTTAGTAATAAATTGCAACGAAAATGATTGGATGTGCATGAAAAACATAAATAAAAAAAGAGTTGGCAAAACTAAAAAAGTACAAATGGAAAATTGTAAACATTAGATATACTTAAGTCTTTAATTAGGACATTGCAGCAACTAAAACTCCAAATATTGGACAAAAAAAGAATATTAATTGTGAAGTTTACATAGGAACTTTTATATTTTCCGTTTATTACATAAGACAAATTAAAAAAATAATTTTTGGAAAAACATAGATGTCAAGAATAGAGCAAGTGACCGAGCTGAGGAAACGGTGTTAGTTTAGAAAGGGTAATAAAATGAACCGAGTTTCTTTATCTTCCTGTAGGCAAATGCGCGTTACATTATTATGTAGTATATTTTGCATAAATGGTGTCACAGGAATTAAAGGCATAATGACCTGATTTATTCACTCTTTTTTTTATCCTTTAACGTCTCCACCTATACATTAATATTATTTATGTAGCTCAGTTGCTCTAATTTCAAAAAACATTTATCCCTGCTATAATAGTTGGTAAGATTGCCACGAACAACACGATTATTGTTTCTTAGTTTTATCAGTCTTTCAAATATTTTGTATTGTTAAAAATAGCAGTGCGAACGCGTTTAATTTTTTAGTTTTGCCAACTTAGTTTTTTTTTTAATATCACTAGCGTATAAAATGCACACCTGTTCACTTCTACAGTGTCAAAAATTACTGCTTTGGTATTTTACTTTTTTTTTTCTTAACATCATATATATTGGAGGAAAAATGAGTTATCCATACTATTAATACTAATGGTTTGTAACTTTTAATGTAATATTTTCATTTTTAAGGAAAAATTGTTTTAAGATTAATACAGCAATATGTTAACAGTTTTAAGTTTTCAAAAGGTAAAACAATATTGGAATCCCAACGTTATGTTTAAGACCAACCGTAAGAAGAAAAAAGACACTAAATAATTAGTGCTTTGATAAGTTCACCAATAACATGCGATTTTTAACACTGTATTTGTTCATTTTGTTTAATATCATAATCTTTTAAAAACCCAACCTGTGCAAAATGAAAATAGGATAAAACTCATACCGATTTAGCTAGTACATATTATATAATAATAATTATAATAATGGTGATAATAAATTACTAGACGCCACACACAATTTCTCCGTTGAACGAACTTTTGGGAGCCTGGAATCCAAAGATTTTCGAGGAGGATTTTTTGCAGTCACGGTTGGCGTTTACATACACGCTCGTTCTTTTTCTTTTCCCCATTTTTATTTGTATGGTACAAATAATTTTTTAATAACTTTTCGCATCGACCCATATCAGGAGCGTTTTAACTCCTCAGTCTGTTCTATCACATACACCGAAAGGAGAGATGATGATGTACAAAGTACATACATACGTACATAATATATTATTAATATACGCGCGCGTCGTGTTCGTAAAAAATAACCCGTATCTATAAAATAATGTTTGCTTCGCTAAAATATTATGTATGTATTTTAACAACACAATAATATCGTCGTCGTGTTGCCGCTAAACATAGGAAATAACTAAAATGGCTCTGATACAACCAACTTCAACGGTTGTCGACTAGGTTTATAGAGATGAAAGTATTGTTGTTAAATCCTGAAAAATAAACAATAAGATAATTAAATTAAAGGAATAGTTATAAGCTGCAAGCAGGCATTAATAATGGACATTATTCCAATACTATCACAAGCGTCTCTATTCACAAATGTTTGAAAGTATCCTGCTATTTTACACCCGACTTGATCTTTCAAAAAAAAAAAGAGGAATATACTAGTAGGACGCCTGAAATATTAAGGAGTATATAGACACAAATTAGAAACAGAAGCACGAGTAAAGTGAGGTAGATAAAGGTTGAGATTAGATAACTCTTGTTTGCAAATTGTTAGGGATGAAGAGAATTATGAAATGTAAGTTTAACATTAAATTTACCTGCTCTACCGCAATGGTTCTGTACCATTGGGCTCAGTAGAATTAGATGCAGGACTAGCTTGCGAACTCGACGACGGTCTCCCGTTATTTCCGTGGGAGCTTTCATATTCCATCACTTCCTGGTAGATCAGTTCTTTCCACTGATCAACGGTATGCTCCCGCTCATCGACACTATGGTCGTAAGGACCTGGTGCAGGCTTTAACATTAAAAACAATAATCAAATTAATAAAAAATTATGTACATATACATTAAATGATTTTTAGCCATAATAGTGTAACAAAATGATTATTTAAATTAACACAATTTCATATTTTGATACTAACTAGTACTTTTGATAGAATTTATGTGAAAAATTAAAAATGGCTTTAGAAAATGCAATTGTTTACAAAATACTTAGTATCCAAGGATATTATTAAAAGACGAAAAATGAGTGGATGGTATTGGGATAATCTTATAATGCACCAAAAGAGTCTCTTTATGTGAGGTCGAGATGAAAATATAGTAATGTAAAACAAAACAAATATAAAAATGGTTACAAACTTTATTTGTCTTTACAATAATTATTTCGATACACAGTATCTTTCTTCTTCAAGTGACATGTCACCATTCTTTCACCTCGAGAAGATATTGTGTATCGAAATAATTATTGTGATGTAAAATGAAGTGTGTAACCATTTTTGTTTTAAATATCCTATATAATAATGTAAATACCTATATAATTCAACTTTGAACAAAGTAAAAAAAATAGAATAAATTTTGCTTGGCTCTCAATTCTACAATTTTATCAATAATCATTTTTTTATCAAAACTTGTGTAAAATCAGGACTAGTTTTTCGACTTTTAATATTCAATCATTCACATTCATCCTCTGATCTCCGTACTTCCCCTTTCACCTAAGGAAACTCTAAGTCTTGCACATATTACCAAAACACTAAATTAACAAACAAATTAAAACAAAAAAAAGTAAAAGAAAATGGGAAATCTTTAAAAAACTTACGGCATTCACTTCTGCCTCGTCGTACCATACGTTGATATAAGGATGAATGAGAGCATCATCCACAGATATTCGATTTTGTGGATCGATAACGAGCATTTTTGAGAGTAGATCTCTTGCCTGGCTTGCTTTTAGTCGATTGTGTTCGCTACTGTCCGAAGGAAATAATAAATCGGGAAAAGCTTCTCAAATGGAAAACCCGCGTATTTTGGCCTGTTTTCAACGTAATTTCTAACAGTCGGCTGTAATTTTGCCATAAATTGCGGGGAAGGAGTACCTAATTGTTCTAAAAATATACAAAAAAATATATGTATATACATTAGATTCTATAAACTATTAGGTACCTATAATTTTATTCCATTGGTCTATATGATCGCTTCCGGGGAAAAGAACCCCTCCTCTTATCATTTCTCCCATAATGCAACCAACAGACCAAATATCTACGTTTTCTGTATAACCCATACCCAAAATGACTTCCGGAGCTCTGTAATATCGAGTTACGACATAGGGTGTCATCATGAATGTCGTTCCCGCTGTTCGAGCCAATCCAAAGTCTAAGATTTTAAGGGTGCAGTCTGACTTTACAACTATGTTACTCGGCTTTAAATCCTGCAAAATAAATGTAAAATTAAAATAGGTAAATTATAAAATAGTATTAAATAAACAATTTAATTTGAAGAATTTTGTTTGTGTGTCATTTCATACAAGTGGCATGCACGCTCGTGATTTTACTCTGAAAAGTATTTTATAAAATAATGTTTCAAAAAACTTCATTTCCTCTATTAAAATTTGAATCCGAGGTGTACGTCTAGTTATATAAAAACTTTCTAATTTAAGAAAATTTGCTAATCAAAAAAGAGTAATTCCCTTCTTATAATCTTTTGAATTTCAAATTTCCTGTTATAAGCAATAAACCAACTAGAGAAAGAACTGCTTTTTTGTAACTATTTTGCAGATTACTAAAAAATCTCAAAGACGTACTACTTAAGATTTAGTACAAAATATATCGTCTCAATACCACTATTTTATTTCGATTTAAATTATCAAATAAGTTTGGCTTCCCATATTTCCAATTTATTGGGACATCCTGTATATAAGATTATCTTTATGTATCGATTTACGTCGACGAAAGTATTTTTTATTGAACCGACCCTCCTAAAAGTCACACCGACCCTTCTTAAATAAGATACGCATCGCCCTCTAAAAGTTGCATGACTGGCGAAATTTAAGAAGTGATTGAGAGTAGAAAAAATTGCTTAAAGTTTGTGCGTGCTTCATAAGAATAAAGCGGTAAAATTTCGAAGTTATAGCGTAACCGAAAACTCAATTATGTTGTTTCTTTTCGAAGACAAAATTTCATCGCTTGTCAAGTTAAATTAACCAACATAAAAAAGTTAGTAAAAGTTTGGAAAATAGAATAGAATGTTTCCCGACTATTATAATTAATTAAGAACAAAATTACCGACAAACGTTAGTTAAAATAATATTTTTTTGTAATAAACTTACCCTATGAATGATTCCAGCGGAGTGTAGGTGTTTGATACCGCATAGCATTTGATAGAGAAGATAACTCATGCGTTCGTGATCCAAGTCCATTTGGATTACTTGACACAAGTTAGCGTCCATAAGTTCCATTACTAAATACACATCTTGGAACTCTTCTAATGACTTTTGAGGGGTGAATGCATTCAATAACCCAATGATCTAGAACATTAGACATGTGATCGATAAGTTACCCAAATTCGACCTCCACTTTTAATAAACTTGTCGAAAAAAAAAATCGAATTGAATTCAGATGAATATTTATTGTAACTGCTAAATACTAGACTAGGGTTTCATTCTTGGGATACTTATAGAAGTACCTATCTGTGGTCAATAACTTATCCAGAAAGTAACATCCACTTTTTAACAGTTTTCTAGAAAAAGAAAATCAAATTGGGATGAATATTTTTTCGTAGCTTCTAAACATTACGATCTCTTTTTTAAGACACTAATAGAAGTATGTGTGGTCGATAATTTACCCAAAAATCAACTCCCATTTTATTTTAAAGTTTTTTTCGAAAAAATCGAACTCGGATGACGTTTTTTTTGAATTTGGGTGAAAATTATTTTGTAACTAGTAATCATTAAAATATCATCTTTGGGATACTAACAGAAGTATCTGTAGTCGAAAATTTACTCAAAAATCAACCCCTACTTTAAGTGTTTTCTCGAAAAAAAAAATCGAATTCGGATTATTTATTTAATTCGAATGAGTATTTTTAACTTTTAAACATTATGATCTTATATTTGGAACATTAATAGAAGTATTTTTGGTGTATAATTTACCCAAAAATTAACAAGTTCCGTTTTAATTATTACGATTACTTTCCCGGAAATATTGTAACTAAAATAATAACTTCCATTACAAAAGGATCATTTCAAGGGGGTTCTTGCGAAGCAGCGTAACATTTTCATTTGTTGATACGATCTTGATGAAGATTATTTGAGAGGGATTGTGGTCTCCGTTAAATAATACTAAAAAGACTTTTTGCTTCTAGATTGCACGCCATTAAATATAAGCGACGAAATTTCGAGGAGAAAAAGATAATAAATTTGATGTTTTCATTTAGCGATTGTTAGAAAAACTTAAAATGTGGTTCGTGGAAAATAATAGCGACGAGTTTTAAGCATTTAAAGTAGAATTGAAATTACCTTTTTCTTTGAGGGTTAAAAACAAGAAAATTAATAATTTTTTTATTTCTTTCCACGAGCGGTCATATTTCAGATTGTCTTCACATTCATTTTATGACTTACACAGAAGAATTCCTTTCTTTTAATAATAATTTTATTGATACAATTAAAACAATTTTTAATTTAGTAACTAATAGTACTTAATATTGTAAAAAGGAATAAAAAAATAAAAGTGCTACTTACATTTTTATGGTTCACTAATTTCATGAGCTTGAATTCTCTGTACGCCCTTTTGGCGTGCGTGACGTTTTGGAATGGCCTACTTAGTTTTTTTATCGCCACATTTTGTTGCGTGAGCGTGTCTACAGCAGCACTGGAAAATATTGAAAACAATTATTTAAAAGAGTAGTCAACTCAAAACAAACTATGTCAACCGATGAAAAAGTGGAGCACTCATTTTTCTCTAATCCCTGGTATTTTATCTTGTCAGCCAGTTTTTGTAAAAATTAATTTACACATTTCTATGAAGCGGGAATTAGGTATTCATTAGTTTTAAAAGTGGCCGAGGAGGGATGGTAATTTATACTAACATATATATATATATATATATATATATATATATATTTCAAATTACTTATACTACAACAAATTTTATTTAAATGATTCAATACAATTTTTCTTAGTTTTAACTAAATATTTTATCCAAATGATGAGTGCAGATATTGTCCATTAAAAATAACATCACAGTTTGCTTATTGGTTAAATGTTTGAAAATCTTAGAATATAAATTGTTTTGAATTCATATTTATAAGAAATAATAGGCAATGACTCTACTTGAATTATAAAACTTACGAGGATACATTAAAAATACAGCAACTTCATAATAACAGTACCAAAAAAGACAAACAAAGTTGTTTTGGATACTTCTGGAGATGTCTATAAAGCATTTCGAAATTACTGAAATTAGGAGCTACTTATATGGGCTAATTTAGTGCTATGTTTAAAAAAAATAGGGGCTCATAAACTATAAAAGTTATTCGGTTTTCATTAACATTTGACAGTTTAAAAACTTATGACATGAGATTCTTTAGATGTTTCTAATGTATTGTGGTAACCTAAAATTAAATCAGATTTTTTTATCACCCATAATACCCTGTAGCATGCAGGCTCCACGATTAATTGACAAATTGAAAATGACAAAAATATCTGTCATTGCTTTCTATACGAAGGTACGAAGGCGTAAAAAGGGCATTTATTTTTTTGTCATAAGAAGATATATTCATTTAATAATAATTCACAGACCACAAGTCCTTACAAAAAAAAACATTATACATACATAAGAAACAAAAAGTAAAAGTGGCATTCAGAAATGGTTAAGCATAAACAAAAATAATTCTTCTAAGATTAGATTTAAATTTGGAAATTAAAAAAATATCAATAATATCAGGAAAACTATCTTCTTCATTAAAGAGTTTGAAATTTCTATAAATGGATGAGTTGTTAATAAAAGAAAATTTGCAGATTGGTAGGGAAAATTGCAATGTCCTTCTTAAAATACGACGAGGCACCTTAAATCCGATTTGCTCTAATTGTAGGGGGCAATCAATGAAGGAATATAATAATTTAAATAAAAACAACGCATCAAGATATTGTCTAAAAGAGCTTAAAGAACATATGTTTAAAGATCTCGCAATTGGGGAATAATAATCATGATCACATCTATTCATCACATTACCTGTCTTGTTGATAGATTCTATGTTATTTGAATCTTGTAATCTTCTAGGATTCCAAATTACAGATCCATAAATTAATAGAGATCTTACGAAAGTATTATATAGAACTATAAACGTTTTAACATTGCTCTAAAAAGAAAATACAAATTTCTTAACCCCTCATTAACAATATAACTATAAGGAAACAAAAAAGTGAATTTATCATTAAAGTAGGTACCTATATACCGAGATCACGAACAATATCGACTCATACAACGGATTATCGTTTAAAAAATGAAAATTAATTATTTTTAAAATATTTTCACGTTACGTAACACAGAATTAACCAGAAAATTCTTAATTTTAATTATATGGATTAGGTTATGGTGCGTACAGGTTTATCCTATCCTATGCCCTCTTTCCCGAAACGAACGTTGTTTAGAAAAACATTTTCTCTGGAATTTATGAAGGTATAGATGAGATAACGTCGGTTTGGGGGGTGGGAGGAGAGGTGGGGGGGGGGCTTTACACACCATTACTTAATAATAATTAATTCTGTGTTACATAATGTGAAAATAATTAAAAAAAGATTAATTTCGTGTTACTTGGAAAATAATTTTTTTCGTGTTACGTAACACAAAATAAATACCTTGTTCTTATTAAGAAAAGAAGAACCCTTTGTTGAAGTCCCTTTTACGCCATCGTACGAAGGGAATGATTGGAACAGAAACATGATCTAAATGATTGATGCCAGTTCATTGATTCTTTTTAATTTATGTAGTTTTAAGACTGTATTAGTTGTCATAGGTAATAAATATCCATCTGTACCTCTACCTAAACCACTGGAAGTTCATATGAAGGAATCGTACGGAAACATGTGACTTGTTTTGGAATATATTAGTCATAACGAATACAGGGTGGATCATAAATGGCGATTTAAAAGTGATTGGTATAAGTACCAAATACCGTTCTTTTCTTCGGAACTACACAAATGGTACTAATGATCACTAATTAATTCTAACTGGATTGATAATGAATTTTACTAAAGCAATTGATCGGATGGAAGAGAGTTCTTGTTTCCAAACAAAAATTTCCGATAATTATTGAAGTATTTGTGGGAAGGAATAACAGAAGGTGAAATATTTGAGTGGCAAACGAAATTATATTGCGAATTTGGAACACTTTTAAATAAATTGTTACAAATTTTCTTAGAAATAAGCTAGCCGACAATCACATAGATATTGTCAGTAAAGTACTTAATGCTTATAAAGAAATAAGATGTATTTGAAATGCCTCTCAAAATTCACTTTTTGAATCCTCATACCGACTTTTTTTCCTAAAATTTAGATACAATAATTAACTAATATAAGAAATGGTCCCATGAATATATTTCTGCAATGAAAAACAGATATCAGCGTAAATGGGCGCTAATTTGCTGAACATTGTTAAAAGATACTACAGAAACCAATTATCGTCATAAAACATAACAATAACATTCTGAGGCATATTTAAGATTAATAATAAAATCTATCGTTATATTGTGTTAGAAAACAACAATGACTTGTAGTAAAAAATTATGGGGATAGTTTTACATAAGAAACACCCTGTTTCGTTCATCTGACAAGAATTTCTAATGTCATTTATTAACGTGTACCAAATTAATTCCAGAAAGGCCCCTATTTCAGTATTTTCAAAATTAATCTTACTTACTTTACAGTGTCAACTTTTTTGACATTTCTTGTACCTATTTGAAAAACAAGCAAATCATTGGTGACTACACTCAGTCTTTTTTATGAACTCACTTATTTTTAGTGCACCTTTAAGAAAGTTGAAATGAAAAAGGTTAATAACTTACATAAAACAACTTTAAACCTAAAATAGACTTTACTTCAACTTACTACTCTGAACACACCCTGCATGCAACAGAAGACCCCTTTCATGCAACATTAATATGGGAAAAAATATTTCAAAATAAATCAGTGTATGTACCTATTGTCCGTTTGTCGAGAAAGTAACGGTGCGAGCCCAGTGGTTGAGATATGGTAATATAAGCCCTTGCAAAGTTAGTGTAGTTATATTGTGTAATATTGTGACTATGGGAAGGATCTCACATTCCATACAAAATTAACGTACACATTACATTTCTACTTGAAAATACACGTTAGGTATATTCAAATCGGACGCAACAATCGTGTTTTAATTTTCCGCATTTTGTTTTCCATGACTACAAATAAAGGCTTTCGGTCTGTTAAAACTTATTTGCAAAATGGAAAGAGACCACTTAAAATGTGAGCCGTACCTTTATTACCTTAGACCATATAGTACATGGACTGAGCGTGTCCTATCCCTCTGTAGAAATTGCCATGCCGCCAACATAAGAGGCTATCTAAGTTTAACAAGGGCCAAACAGTAGGTAACGTACAGGACAACAGAAATAGCTTGGCCCTTGGAATCTGAACGCCCATCGGTGCGCGATGGACACAGCTGATATTGTAGTGGGGACAGTCCATTTAGTCTTCGTACTTCGATGAAGCACATAGTATGTAAACTCGCCCCGTATTATAAGAAAAAAAACATTAAATCAGAAACTTCAACGATAGGGACAATTAATAGTGATTTTCACCTAATTTTAAATTTTATTTAGTTTATAAAAGGTCGTGCAACTTTTAGCAAATACTATTCATAATTGGTGAGACACTCTTAAAGGAAAGCGTTTATTAGTTTACTATTATTACTATTATAAATATTTTAATATCAATAATAGCTGAGCTGAATACATCGAAATATTTATTTATTTATTTATTATTTACAGATTGATGTGCGTTTACAACTGTAATTATTTAATTATTATTATTATTTAAGTATTATGAGAAAGAAGTGATTGTAGAAATAACAATACTGGATACTAAATTAACACATAATATATGTTTATAATAAAGAAAATAATTTGTTAAAATTATGGAAAATGCGGTACATAATTTATCTATTCCTTAGAAAATATATTATAAAAAAACAATGCTCTTTCAATTCAAAGTCGGAGTCTAAACTTGAAGTTTTACTGTCAGTTTCATTACCACTTTAACTGTCACTTTCGTTTTCTAAATTAATAATTAAATTTTCCTTTGCCTTTTTCAAGACTAATCTCATTACTGATGATATTAATAAGATTACTCTTGAATAGGCATTAAATTGCCGAAACAATTGCAGAGGTATATTGAATATATGTATTGTATGGTATATGAAACATTTAAAAGCAATTTTATTTATCTTCCGTAAGTATTTAAATGTTTCATGAGGAACCGACCTTAAACCCCACTCAAATAATATTACATATTTAAAATACAAAATGGGAATTATGCTTCAGTTAAAGGGCATTACCACTTTTCGTGTAAATACGTATTACTAATACCATTAAGACACCCTGGGGCGAGTTTACTTGTACAATGCGGGCCCGATTTGAAACACGGTACAAACACCGAGCGGTAAAATGCATCTTTTTCCTTCCGAATGCGCTTTCTTTTCTTTTGCGCCGTTCGCTCGAATTCTGAGGGGTCACCTTATTTCTGTTGACCTGTAAACTGATATGTTGCGCCCTGAGCATATGTCAGTAACTTATGTATTCAGATTTAAGTTTTTCGTAAATACATTGTGTTTTATAACAAAAATTACCCAAAATCTTATAAAATAGTTCACTTTTAGTTATTACATGAAAATTTTGAATATATTTGAATTTGACAAAATCATTTCTAATGATTCACTATTTGATGTTGCGATATTTTATGAAAAGGTCATGAAAAAGTCTATAATTATAATAAGAATTATACTTACACTTTTATTGTGGTTGTTTTCTAAATTTGAGGATAAATATATTTTTATATAAGGATAAGGCTTATATATTTTTTTAAATATTGTATTGTATAAACATTCTCTACTGACGACATTATTGATTTTTAAAAGAACTAATTTTGTGTGAATTCCCCTCACGAATTTTTTTACATTGCTCATTTTTTCTTCTTCATGTGTTTTTTCGTTTACGAAATAACCCTCAGAAAAAAAAATATTTTCCATGTCCATAATACAATACACGGTGGTCTCTTCACTTTCACTTATTTTTCAATTCATTTTCCATAAAATAGTTTAAAAATAATACAAACTAAGCTAGTCTCCACTGTTGGCTTCACTCCGCCATCTTGGAAGCTCAGTCCATGTACTATATGGTCTAAGTTTAATATTTAGGATGAATACAGACAAAATCTCGTGATGTACCTACCATAATTGAATTTAGAATAGACTCAACAGAACGAGTAGAATCAGAACAAAATATTCGGTATTATTTCTGTAAGGTTACATTTCAGTCATCATCAAAGGAACATTTGCTCAATCGGAGAAAGGAACGAGAGAGAAAGTAAATTACTTAATAGTTATACAAAGTTATCATTGAATTCAATTGCCAAAATCAGCACCAAAAAAGGCTTTATTTTCATAAAAAATATTTTTACCAGTGTAGTAGATTCAATAACATTCTCGAAACTTCTGGAAAATTCTACAAGATTCTCGAACCTTCTGATGATTTCTAGAACATTCTCGAAACTTTTGAAAGATACAAGAACATTCTCAAACTTTTAGAAAAACCTAGAACATTCTAGAGCCTTCTGAAGAATTTTGGAAAATTTTCGAGCTCTTGGAGAATTCTCAAAGGTTCTTGAACCTTCTGGACATTTCTAGAACATCCTCAAACCTTTTGGAAATTTCAAAGGGCATTTGCAAACTTTACGGAATATTTTGCTCATTTCTAGAATATTCTCGAACATTCTGGGAAATTCAAGAACATTGTCAGACCTTTTTGGTTATGAAGCTTCAGCGGTACATTCACTTTTATAAAAACATATTGATTACTTGAATATGAAATTTTACTTGTTAATTATTTTTAATACAAATGAACATAAAGAAATTTTTATTTCAAGTAATTTCTTTTCCTTTCACTTTGCTGTATTATTTTTTGTTCCCTTGTTGATAGTTTCTATTATTCATCTCTTTTAAGTTAATATTTAAAATAAACTTCAGAGGCTTATGTTTGGAAATGGTGTTTTGTAAAAAAATGTGAGCTCCTCCAAGTTAATTTATAATTGTTCATGAACCAACTATTGCATATTTTATATAATGTAAATTAAGCAGTAAGAAACGTAATGTTAGGTTAGTTTAAATGATCATTTGTTATAGGTACATTATTTGTTAAATTAATATAATGGTTCATTTTTCGCCACCATCAAGAGGTTATGTAACCTCGGCATCATAAAGGCCCGTGTACCTAAACGAATCGTAACTTACCAAACCAAACCTTGGGCCCCTCCGCCTTTTGGTTCGAGGTTCTGATACCGTTCCGGTACGTTAAACTCGGTATCACCAAAGACCCATTTTCTAAAACCTGGTCTTATCAGATCTTCCGCCATTTTGCAAACAGTGCAAAAACAGGAAGGAACAAAACCAAATAAACGAATACAACGGCTACAAACTCTTGCAAAAATGACTAAAGCAGCGCAAATTAACTAAAATAGAAAAAAAAAACAAAATCAAAATGAAAAAGCTATTCTTAAGTTCATATAAGACAAAAAGAGGAGCTACTTGATATCAACACACACTTACACAATTAAAACAAACAAAGTAAAATGATACAAAGAGGTTTGTCGCAATCGTCTAAAGTAAAGGACCATTTCTTCCGTTTATTGATACGTTATTGATCTTCTTGGCATATGAATATCCAGATGAATGAGGAGAATGGGAATGACTCTTTGGGGGATGGCACGTTGAGGCACGGAGTAAAGAAAGACATGAGCATGATAACACTTATTTCTTTTTTTCCTACAGTAACCATACTATCCTAAGTAATCCAATACAAAAAGGTATTCTTCGTCATCAAGGGAAATACCTATGACCTGACATAACTTAACAGGCCCGGCGGAAAACCCACTGACAGTAGTATAGCAAACTCTACACTCGAAATTAAGAAAATTGTTTTGTATATGGTTCACGTTTGCTGTGATTTTCTCCGGATAAAGAAAATAAAAATTATTTTAATATTTCCTGAAGGTCTGTACAGTAATTCAAAACTTCAAAAAAAAGTACCTACTAATTAGCAATATCAATTAGGTACTAAACTATGAAATAACAAATATAAAATGTAAAGGAGGAACAAACAAGTTGTATTATTGAAAAAATTTCAAAAATAATTTTGTTGTAGTGAAATGAAGAAACAAACTTCAACCGCTTTTATTGGGTTATTTAGGATTATCCGATAATGCTACTACATTTCTAAACCCTGATTCTTTACCTTTCTGCCCCCACTTAAAAACACTACTGCAATGGTTTTTAATGTAATTCTTGATCCCCTGCCTGCTCCTTTCCAACTGAAGGTTAACAGAGACATAATTGACGGTGAATGTTTGATGAAACATTATAACAAATAAAACAAAAAATAAAACGTTTGAACTTAAAGTTATTATGTGTTTATATACAGTTTGCTCCGATAAACTATAATATTAAAAATATCAGTCCAAAAATCTCAAAAACTTAAAAAAAATAGGCATATGTGCAATAGAGGTAAATAAAAATAATTTAGGCACACTTTTAGTGAATAATAAACAAAAACAAGAAATACTTGATAAAAATGGTGTTTACAAACTCTTTTGTAAGAATTGTAATGCAGTTTACATTGGACAATCTAGCCGTACAATTAAAACACGTGTCTATGACCACAATTATTCTATAAAAAATAAAAATATTTCCTCTGGTTTCTCTGAACACTGCGTTCTCAATAATCACAATTTAAACCAAGACAAAATCAAACGTTTGCACATGTGTAATAAAAGCAGTAAATTAAATTTACTTGAACATTTAGAAAATAAAATAGCTATTAAGAATAACGAAAATCTTGTCAATAATCAGGTAGAATTGTCAACCTCTAGTACACCCTTATAACTCGCAGATATTTAGGTTTTCCTTACAATTAAGTTTATAATATATTAATGTATCCCAAACTGTTCATACGGTAGTATTGTACCTACTCTTGATAAAGGCCGACTGGCCGAAACGAATTCGTCAAGTTCTCATAAATTTAAATTGAAATGTTTTACTTTTTGTTTTATTTATTATATTTGAAGGTTAACACATACATAATTAGCGTTTAGCTCATTTTAGATTTTAGATCTATGTGTCTGTCTCATGCCAACAACAGTTGAATGCTGTTCTATAAAGTGCCTTCTACCTTCTCCCCCTCTCCCCTTCTCTCATAGATCTAGACATTGATATTTAACTAGCGTTTTTTATATAATCAAAAAATCAAAATTTATGATGTTTATTAACATCTATCACATTTAGCAAAATTACCTGATATGGTCAATTGCAGTAGAAGGTTGCGACAGAGTAAAATCTTAGTTAACTGAAAAAATTTCTAAGTTTACAAACGTTTACAGTGAAGTATATCCCAAAGTCGGTAAGAGGGAAGTAAAAATAATAATTTCCTCGTCGATGTTTAAAGCATTTTAACATTTAATAGGTATTTTGAAAACTGGATAACTTAAATGAACTTGAATTGACTTCTGGGAAAGCAAAATATACTGGTATGTCGTACCAATTTTGGCCAGAATTTTTCATATGCCAACGACAGAATTATTAATGAGCAAACGCAGAAAGTAAGACAAGACTAAGAAAGCTTTGGTCTTGTACTAGCACATTTCGTTTATTTCTTGGTCTTGTCAAAAGAAGAAGATCAACGCAGGTCAAGACAAAACTGCAACACTCGGATGATTTTTGCTCATCACTAACTAGATAAAATTAAATTCATCTCATAACGTTTTAGTACCATTAAAAAAAAAAGATCTTACCATTTGAAATAATATTTAATCTATTAAAATAATACATCTATTTATTCATGGAGTTCTTCAGTAAAATTATTAATATACACAGTATTCGTCTTGCTCAAAATCAGCAAAAGACTGTCTGCTTTTAGTCACCAGGTCATTTAGCATTCTATCCGTGGTTTGGCGATTCAAAGGGAGGCTGGTTCACTTCTCATATAAACTGCCCTCTTTGTTGGTTCACCCTCATTTCATTCATTATTGAAACCGGACGGTGCCGAACGCCTGGTTTGGATACTAAATATGTATCTACTGTTTCTATCGCAGCATGTCTGCTTATTGAGTTTACTTTACAGGTGATCACAGGGAATTTCACTCTTTGATCCTCTTTCATGTCTGTGTAAATTTCACTGCAGCTTTTGCTTGTTTAATTTATAGAACGCCCTGCATACCAAAAACATGTCTGGACGAAGGTGTTACCAACAATTAGGTGTACAGTAAAATGATCTTTAAATATATTATTTTAATCACCAAATGACACAAATTAATACCGTAACACAGTAATGAGCACCAAGTTGGTATTTCTGAAGAAGAGTACCATAGAGACCTGGTAAGCTAACTTTGAATTTGTCGTTAATGCCCTTTTTAACCCTATTTAAATGCGAGGATTTTTTTAAAATGCATTTTTGCAACATCACAAGAACAAAACCAATTCACGATATAATTATCTATTAATTGGCAAAACTGTTACTTACCAAACTATACCTTGAGCACCTGATCCAATTGGTTTCAAGTTTTGGTACCTTTTCAGAATGGTAAACTTTGTATCTCCCACCTCCACGGTGTAAAATTGATGAGAAAGTCGGGACATTTTAATGTTTCTGTCCCGAAAGAGCACGGCTGTTGTCTGAAACAAAATATGAAAAACTGATCATCACATCTATGTAAACAAAGGGTACGTCAGGGTCTGCAGACTTCCCTGGTTGACGTCGTTTGTCGAATGGTTTCCGGGCTGGTTCCCGGAAGTTTCAGACCTTCTGAAGAAGAGAGCGATATGACTCTCGAAACGTCAAAACAAGTAAACCGGAAACCATTCGACAAAAGAGTACGTCAGGGTTGATAAATCATCTCCAAAGATGTGTCATAAAAGAAATCCAACCTTATTCAACTGCTTCAATCACACTAATATTATAAAGGCGAAAGTTGAGTGTGTATGTTTGTTACTTCTTCACGTCTAACCGGCTGGATCGATTTTAATAAAATTTGGTATGGAGTTAGCTGACACCCTGAATTAACACATAGGCTACGTTTTACTGCGAGAAAATATCTTATTCCCATGGGAAAATCGATTAAAATGAATTCGCGGAATATTATAAATCCGAAAGTAATTCTGTCTGTATGCTATACAATCTCGCCTAAAATACTGAACCGGTTTAAATGAAATTTGGTACAGAGATAGTCTAGAGCCTGAGAAAGAACATAGGCTACTTTTTAATGCGAAAAAAGGATTGTAAAGGGTTGAAATAGGAAAGTTTGTGCGGAAATTCCGTAATTTTTAAAGATTTTTGAGGCTTTTGATTAGATATAAATAAATACGACATTCAATGTTTGTAAAAATTTTACCCTAAAGGGGATAAAATTATCCGATGAAAGTTTTTGTGTAATTACGTCGTCCAAAAAGCTTACGGCCGAGAAAATTAAAATATTAAGTGTAAAAAGTTATAGGTTTTGTTTATTTGGATCAATAAAAGTAGTTGAATACTAAGCTACATAAACTACTTTAAACTATAATTAAACTATATTAATCTATAATATTATAAATGCAAATGTAACTCTGTCTGTCTGTTTGTTACTCAATCACGCCCAAACTTCTGAACCGATTTAAATGAGAATTTTTTGGTACGGAGATAGATAAGTAGATGAAAAGCTAGAGGCTTGAAACTTGTTTTTTAGGCTTTTGATTAGATATAAATACGACATTTAAAGTTTGAAAAATTTTACCCTAAAGGGGACAAAAATAAGGAATGAAAGTTTTTGTGTAATGACGTCGGCAAAAGGCTTACGGCCCAGAAAATAAAAATATAGAAGAAAAAAAATTTAAATGCTGCCGAAAGTTACTATTCCACGCGGACGAAGTCGCGGGCATAGCTAGTTTTTCTATAAAAATGAATACCAATATTCATGGTAAGACATTTATTCTATACTTTTTTTTACTGGACAGTTTCAAATAATATCAAAAAGTAAACGTATCGATTTACATATATGAAATATAATTGCTAAGTTTCAGTTTCAATGTTTAATATTACAGGTGAATCAACTTGCGTTGGTATTATTTTTACCCCGTAATAACAACATGTATCACGTGTAACGCCTTATGTTTTGTATTAAATACATATTGGTATCTATATTGGAACGGATGAAAAATGGAAATTGTATTTTAAATTGGAAGTATAGTTTATAGAAGTTAAGTAGCGTTGGGTAATGTACTGCGGACAGCGTTGTTTCCTTATATTATTTAAGGTACAAAATCTCACGGATGTTAATGCTGTATCTTCATTTCGTTCTATTGAGCTGTTAGCCACCCTTTCCTACAATTCGTAGAAAGTGACTGAACAAGGCCATCCGCCTAATTCTCCGGGTTTGTACTACAGTGTAAACTGATAGCACTGTCCACTCACTAGCACCGTTTAATCAGATATTACCAGGGTTGGAAAAAAAAAGCAGTTTTTTATTAAATTTATGAAACAGTTAAAAATATTTAAAGCACGTGTTCATAAGTTTTAAACATTTTTTTCTCGTTTATTTTGAATACATGTTTTAAACTTGTTTTCAACAAATTTATTATTGACCGGTCATCTCTACAGGTAAGGCATTACGTTCACCGTTCACCCAACACAGATTCTTTGTTGGCATTTTCCTTTTAATGTTGCACAAGCGAAAATTCATAATTTCATAATTTAGTGAACATGTGGAATATATTTTTTCAACCACGTCTTTGACAATTCTTCTAAGGTAACCGAACTCTGAGAAGCTTTTGTACAAAACATAACACCCCTCGAATGACTAAAAGTGTTTGTACGATTTTTCCTACAGTCGTATTTTTCGAGAGATTGATGAATTATTGATCAAAAAGCAGCATAACTACAGTCGTTTAAAACTATTTGATGAATTGAATTACCTAAGGATTTAAACTAATAAATAATTGAGTTTTCGTTTAGTAATAAATGTTTTTCTTATTTCATATCTATAACCAACAATTTTTCTCTAGCCGAATGAATTTAAAAAATGTTTTATACATTAAGTTCTATTTTTGTTTTAAAAATAGTTAAAAACACTGTTTTAAACACTCATTTAAAATATGTTTTATTTAGATTGTGTTTAAAATACTGTAAAATAAAATTTTGAATATAACATTTTGTTCTTATACATTTTAATCTTAATCCTTTTAACTTTTGTTTTGGCCAATAAAGTTTTATATATCTATTTTCTGTTTATTGGTTGGGAAAGGCTGTTGGTTTCGAATGAATGAGGTCATTTGTTTAATGTTGGGTAGACCCATAGGTAATACATAAGCAGACGGTAAAAAAACAATCAGAGAATAAGAAATACATTTGACAGTCTGTGTTGCGTTCGCCTTGTGAGTTAACGAATTGTGTGTATCGAGAATGATACAGAAATAATAATTAAAAATAGCATGCTTTCACCCCTAGTGCACTGTTGCCCGGTCAAATGGCCGTGGTTCCTTCGAGTGGGGCTACTCGCAATTAGGGGGTGTTGCGGGCTACTCGAATGACATAATTCTGGTGGCGAGGGTAGCTTCATGTAAGTGCCCCACATCCGATCATTGAGATGCTAGTTCCTAAGGGGGCTGGGCGTCTGGGAAAGCCTTTACTTATTTTAGGGTGACTCTAGCTAAGTTTAACAATACGTGTTTTAAAACAATTGGTCTTAAATATGCCAACCTTGGATACTACTGATGAATATTTCAATCCCTCCAGCTTTTAGTGCGAATGAAATGCCCACAAATACTTATTAATAAATAATATCACAATATTAAGCTTAGAATTAGAACGACTTCGTACCTATGTCCTTAAATAATATTGACCTTCACGCAATCTCTCAATGCATAATGTTATGTTATCCACTTTAAAAGATAATTTCTTAAGTATATAAATACGTATACATATTACATTGTCTGTAGATCAAGGTTGGATATACTTATAAATAATAAAAATATTTTCCTCTTTGCAGACACTTCACACTTGTCACACTTCATCGGTGGTTTTACATAACATGTATATACGTCAAGAAAGGTATGCATATTTTTTAGGTTTCTGGGTCCAATCCAACTTTCTCGTTTCTTAGGAAAGAAAAAAGTATTTTTTGTTATTTTATAAATTAATAAAGTTAAAATTCAGGTAAATATACACGTAAAGATCATGCACATCGCGATTTTTCACCGAGATCAGTGTGTCACTAGAACTATGCCCAACGTCGTGTTAGCTCTTTTGTATAGGCTTAATCCGATCTCGAACATTCTTAAACGTTAGCTCTAGAGAATTCGGATATCTTTGGTTATTCTAACGGAATATTGACAACCCACTATACACATAGGCCTCGCGTATGATGAGTTGCCTGCCTTTAAGTTCCAATATTTACTACCATAGTAGAACGCAATTAATGAACGTAGAATCATCTCTAATATTCGGACTTTACAGCAATGACCATTTTCATTAAGAACACCTACGGAGTTATTTATTTAACGTTTTACCAACTACTACGCCTGCCATCTTCACGGAGCTTAGTGAAGTAAAGCCTCAGTACACCTGCAGCGAAGGACTAATTATTTCGCAACATTAATAGTTGAATATTTTCTGATAAATTAAAACTTATTCACTTCGATTCCCTTTAGAGCTTTAATATACGTATATTATACTAGCTGTTCCGGCCACGCGATACTGTGGCTCTTGTAACTTTTAATAACAGTTAATGCAGTTAATTTTCAACTTTTTAATATAATCAGATTAAAATGATGGTTATGTCGTAAACATAAACACATATGACGTGGAAGAGATTGTAGCATCAAGAAATCAAAACATGGTGCCGTTTACTGGATGCTTAGCAAAAGACGATGAAGTGTTGTGTCGTTAAATTGAATACCGTACTGTCATCTGTTAGGAATTTGTGTAACTTTCCAATAATTCCATAATCCATACAAATAAATAAAATTGGACTGTCTGTTTGTATATTAAATTGTTCATGGGTTCGCAATATCGGTGTATATGCAACAAATTGCCTGATTTCCTGGCTTTGCCTCAATAGAGCCATAACATTCTGAGAAACACCATTTAGTCGGGAATTTTGTGTTTCTCTAAAAGCCTTATAAACTGTGATACACAAAACATTCCGATTAAGATAAAAACTAACATACCACTTGTATTTTACATGTGTAATTGCCTTGAAAATTTTGGCTGAAATTAAGTGTATTGCACAGTAGGCAGTCGGTTATATGAGAATGATGCAATAAATTTTGCAGTTATATATTTTGGAGAGATTCTTTACTCTCAAAGAAGGAAGAAGGTATACTTTTTAATTCAAAGATTGCTCTTTTAATCAAAACGTCTGTCGGTCATGGGGGTTGGTGAAACTACCTGCTCCGAGGCGACAACAAAACCACCATATTTAAATGGCTCATAGATAAGTAAGTAACTTTTTTTAGGTATTTTGTTTTGTCAATAATTAATATCTCTTATTATAATTAAACAACCTTGGAATCATTACAATTTATTACATATAGTTTAATAGGGTGAGTAGCTTGTCTGACGCATATGCGATGCAATCTGATTTAGATTTAGTGTCGGCTTGGGCTGGGTCTAACAAATTAAAAATCAATTTTGATAAGACTTGTGTCATGTCTTTTGCTAGCGGTGGGTCCGCCTGCCATTTCTGTTACTCTATGGACGGTAATAATGTGCAGAGAGTTGAGCAGGTTAAAGACTTAGGGGTCACTTTTACATCCAGACTTTGCTTTGATGATCATGTGCAATATACTACAAATAAAGCATCAAAAACATTGGGCTTTGCCGTTAGGTCATCCATTGACTTTCGCTCAGCCCAGTCACTGAGACACCTGTTAGTCTCTTTAGTCCTGCCAATTCTGATGTACGGCTCCGTCATCTGGTCTCCTTACACGTAGACCCAGATAGACGGGGTCGAAAAAGTGCAACACAAACTGCTGAGAATTCTTTGCTATCGTTCAAATATAAAATTCGATTATTTACAACACAAATATGACCATGTTCAGACTCTGTTCAATTTACCATCTTTGTATTCGCGTAGATTATACCAAGACTACATATTTACTTATAAGATAAAAAATAATTTAATAAACTCTACTGAAATTTGTTCACTATTTCAACAAAGAGAGATTGGGTATAATTTGAGAGACCATAGAGAGATTGGTGAGTCTCAGTTTCAAAGAAATTATTTATTCTTTTCTTCTATTCGTCGTCTAAAAAGAGCTTGTAATGCTCTAGATGATGGTTTGAAGACTTTGAACTGTATGGGTAGATTTAAGAGAGAAATTAGAGCACTGCTGTTTACGGATAGCGATAATGCGGATTGAATTGTTTGATTTAATTTAACTCTAATACAAATTTAATTTTATAGAAATGTTATTTTTCTTGCTTATTTTTTGTTTATCTCGACGTTAAAAATCGTTAAAAGACTTCATAAGTCTATTATCATTAATTAATATTTGTTATAAGTGTGACAAGTCTTTGTCGCATTTACAGTTCTGTTATGTATTGGATCTGTACTCGACTTCCAACATTTACTTATACTCTTGTAAAGAGCCTTCGTGCTCGTCGAAAAATAAATAAATATATAAAAAGGTTTCTATATCATCATAAGAGGGCATAATTTGTTGATTTCCAAGTAATCTAAATAAGATCAATCTAGCACCAGGAAATTGTGTTTCTTGTCATATCTTATATATATGTATAAATATATAAAACACAGTAGATATACGCCATTCGTTTTTATTTCTTCTAAGAACAAATATACATTTCGAGTCGTGCATTTTATTTACCGTAAGTAGGCATTTTGTAATACAAACTTACAAGATTGTGGACAAAATTTTACGATGTAGTCGTCAAAAATTAAATAGAGGTAAAACACTAATCACTTATAAAAGAGATAAGAGATAAAAGAGAAATTAGCAATTTTTCAACAAAAACACAAATGTTAAAAATGGAATCATGTTTCGGTACTACAATAGCGTTTGCTGTTTTTTGTTATGATCTGAATAAGTGGCAAGTTCCAATAATTACGTTTTGTACATTGGCAAGTTTGTATTAATTAGGTTAAACGTAATCTATTGATTTTATGATAATTCGATATCACCGAATTTAATTGTTATCTTGTCACATAGTGCTCATATTTAACGAAACACGAAACCACCACACAGAATTTCGAAATAATTGCACGGCAAAAGTAGGCCGTGACCAACTTCCAAAGTTCCGTTTGAGGGGTAACTAAAAGAGCAACTATGTGTGTCATTATAAGAGAACAAGTTAGGGGGTTAAGAGGAGTCGGTAAGATCAAGTAAGCGAATGAGAAAGGTTAGGGTGGTGTAGCGGGTGACTGCTATCACTCACTCTACCGTCCCAAAAGTCCCTGCCATTATCAACGCCCCTGGTTGATGGCTAATTAGGAAAGTAGTTTTTTAATATATTTTTGTAGTTAGTGTTTTGTAAAACATGATATAATTCATTAAATCTAAAAACAATATTACACCTTGTATGAAACTTAGTGTCCATTCTGATCTCAAGTCTATTGCCGCCAAAACCCCTACGTTGTTTGTACCAAATTCAGCCCCATTTTTCACAGTTACATATGTTACTATTTAATTGTCATCATCTATACAAATAAATAAAATTAGAGTGTCTGTTTGTAATATTAAAATAACCGCTTACGAATTTTTTAAAGTGAGTCTCCAAGCCAAAAATCACCAAATTCTCAAAATTTTGATCACCTCTATTTTCCAGTTCGCATTTTAAAAAATAACACAGAAGAATAAAATATTTTATTTGCGTGGTCATATTTCCGACAGATGCATAGTTCCAATATTTTATTTCTCAATTGCCCCTCTGCAAGTATCGCAATTCAATGTTCGCAATATTTTCAAGTAGCAATTGTTAACTCCCGAAAGTTGACTCCGGTACCCATTTATATGAAGCGCTACTGACTGTATGTTATGCCGGTGAAGATAATTTTCAAATAGTTTACGCGAACAACGGGAAAAATATTGCAATGGCCCAGTGCCAGCGTCGACCTTGTAGACAAGCGGGTGTTACGATGAGAGCCTAATAACGCCCGTCTGGTATGTGATTTATTTTTGCCAGAATTCCACGTGTCTGCATTCCAATAACAGATACATACGTATTTAATTAAATACGTTTTATGTACTCTTATACGTGTGACTGTCGCGGGAGGATGTTAAAATGGATTTCTACTTGAGTGAGACCGAGTTTCCGCGGTCTGCGCTGATCTTCAAAATATCAGAAATCATCATAAATTATGTATTTTTTTATGAATGTAGAAAAGCTAGATTTTCAAATTATGTTCTTATGATTTAGAATACTCATAAAATGTGACAACTTCCGGAAGTAGTATATTAAATTAAATTTAATATTAGATACTAAAAGTTTCCATGAATAAATATATTTATGATGTAAATCAGCTTGTAAATATTTTTTTGCTTTTACAAATAATGAGGGGGTAGGTACTTTTTAAACTAATTTTTAACCAACAGTTTTACGACTTTACAAGAATGCAAAGAAAATTCACAACAAGTGTCAAGGCACTAAAAATTCAAATAACAAAAAAAAAACTATCGCACAATATGAAATGTACCTACAAGCGAGAGATTCCACGAAGGTACTTCCCTAAGGGACTGAGGGGGAAAAAATCCCCGTAAACAGGCTAAAATTAGAAAAAAAAAATGTAGCTAACGGTTTTTTCCTTGGAATAGATCCGGTAGTAAATAATTAGCCATGATATATCAAACATGTTTGAGACAAAAAAAATCTATAGGAGCCCTACAATACTTGATGGATGCTTTAGATAACTTGGAAAGGTGCAACTTTAAAATTGCGAAATTTTAACCCCAAATCTGTGGAGCATATAAAAATTTACCTAGAAAAATTTCTGCTTGATTTAGTGAAAGAAAAAGGCAAAAATCAAAACGCCATATAAATTGTTTTAAACGTATAAGCAAATTCGAAATACATAACTGAAATTTTTGGAAAAACTATCAGTACATGTTTTAGATCATCTATTCGTAATATAACCTAAAAAAAAAAACCCGGAGTAAAAATGTTCAGATTGAATTTGGGAACTTTTAGACGTGGAGCTATGGGCTTTTCCTTCTGTATGTACATATTAAAAATACAACATATATTTCATTAAGGAAGTTTTACAGAAAAAGCAACTTATCACATTACAGTGTATACTCAAAAATCATTAAAAAACTAAATTCTAAAATAGTGTAACATGAGAATAAAAAATTAGACACAATTCCATATATACAGTCGAAGTTTCATAACTCAAATCACCAAAACGCAAATAAACTACCGAGACTTCGACCTATTGATAATAAATAAAACATTTATTTACATTTATTTCAATGCACATCTTTCCACTTTTTTATAACAGTTAATTTTTTTTTGGTTAAAAGAGAAACATTTCCGTTTTGATGATAAATAATCGTAGAAATCAAACTGCTTCACTGCTTGTATAATACCGCTATTAAAGAAGAAACGTTAAAATCGTACATTATGAAGGGATTCCTCCAGAAATTTCAACTTATCGAAGTTGATGCAAAATATTAAGAGTATCTTCGAGTGAATTACCGACGACTTTCTAATTATTACTCATCATTCGAGAACCATCAGGATTTCCTCTTCGAATCATCTAGAAAGCTCGAAAGGTGTATATAAAGTGATCATCTTTGGACCGAGGGACAGTAGTTGTGATAAAGCATCAGTGCGCGAATCAAAACGATAAACGAAAGACACAAGTAATATAAATAAGTTGTTATATAAATAAGTGAATTGTTGTGATATAAATATAAATAGTAGTTCTAAGTTAGTGTTTAAGTGTTATATAAATAGTGTTAAATAAATAATTGTTTAAATAAATATCTTTAACTAGAAAATTCGTTACAATAAATACATTTTGCTTATGTCTACTTTTTTCCAAAATGAATGTCCTTAGTTACCCTACAAATAAGTCATACTTTTCATTCCGTGTTCCACGACCCATTGGTCAAGATAGCAGAAAAAGTATAAATAGCATTTTATTTGATAATATAATTTATCTACTATATTTACCTATAGTCGAAAAGAATAAAGAAAATCATCAGAAAATCGACTTTTAACTTTTTGTATTACGTTTCAACCATTTTAAAAGCCTAAAAAAATTCAAGGTAAATTATAGGCTTTAAAAAAAAACACAGGTGCGTGCTCCAATTATATCTAATATCAATTTTTTATTTTTAAGAATTCTTGAAAACTGGGAAATGTTTAAAAAGTAAAAACCGTGAAACACGATCCAGATGAGGTCTTAAAATTTGGTAAAAAGTTTTTTTATTATTTGGTACAATAAACTGTATTTAAAATCAATTTCCGAAAGAGTAAAGGGCGAGTACTTTTTACCACCCTACCCGACAAGGCCCTTATATTAATATGCAGAGTTTTCATGTAAATGATGTCCAATTTAAAATAATTATTGGTGTGGTAAAAATGTCTCCATTTTTGAATTTACATAATTTATATCTATTTATAGTAAACAATTTCTATGTTTAAATATTTTTGTTTTGCAAATAAAACGAAAATAAATGTAAAACTTTGTTGACAGTGCCTGGCATATTCTGAAAGATGATACAAAAAATATAAATAAAATATAAGCCTACAGACTTCAAATATACTTAATATTTTAAGTTTGATTATAATACATACCCACGTTCAAAAACAAAAAACCATACTTAATTCCATTTTTTAGCGATTATTACGAAAAGAAATCATGCAGATTACGCATTACGGACTTCAAAACCTCTATAAAAATACCACTTTATGTAATCGTGGCAATTTAAGAAGGTGTGTACATTTTTCTTTTCAGGAGAATAAAAACAAAACTAATTGTAAGCTAGTGGCCTTTAATTGATCCAATAAAAGGAGTCGCTAGCATCAAGAGGGATTCAACTCAGAAATCCTTGCAGGCAACTTAAGAGGTTATTGATTGTAGGTGACCAGGGAAAGATCCCCGTAATGACTTGTAGGTCCATCCTACCATCAGGAGGAAATTGATAGATAGTTATAACGTTAGACCCTCGGACAGTAAACGACATAGTGTGACTTGCGGACTACCCGATTTTTTGTAAGGCAAGGGGAGGAAGAATAAATAGTTATAAAGCTATAATAACACAGGAACAGATATATTTAAAAAAATATGTTTTAGGGAGTAAACATATCATTAAAGCAGAATATATATTAGTAATTCCATCATCTCGCATACTTTTATTCTGCATGTATTTTGTATTATTTATTTATTTCAAATTCAGAAGAATGAAAAGTGATGATTTTGCATAATACTCTTTCCCTTATAGGTCACAGTTTAAGTAAATTCAATTTCGTTCCACAGGATAGAAATGTATGTAGATATACAGGGTTTTTCAAGTTGATGGGCTATTAGAAGTATATGAATTAGTAGAAGGAATTCAATTCTGAAACTTGGGCTCATTTGTTTATTGTCTATGCCGCTTCTTTTAAAAATATTTTCAAGTTCGATTTACATCCGGTTATACCGGAAGTCGATATCAACTTTGTTATTTTAAATGGAATGGTACATTTTTTACGCTTAATTCTAATAAAACGTGTAATTCTAAGGTAAGTTTGATAACCAACTTGTACACCTATGACGATCGGTTTCTGAGTTAATTTATTTTATAGAAAAAAAATCGCTACCGCAACCCAAATTATAAAAAATCATAACTTCCACAAAATACGACTTAAGAGTGTTGAAATTTTTACTAGTAATAGCTGAATATTAGTGCTAACGCCTTGACAAAATTGAATTAAATAATTTATACAGGGCGTTCAAAATAAAATATTTTTTCAATCGATTCCTTTTTAATCCTCTTTCGATCTATATGGATACTTCCTATTTTATGTAATAATTCAAAATTATTCCAAAATTTTCAAATAAAATAGGAAGTATATGGATGGATCGAAAGAGAATAAAAAAAGGAATCGATTAAAAAAATAAAAAATAGTAGGTGCCTTTTGAAAAAACGAAGTAATTCGTGTTTGAAGTTTTTCAAATTTAGAATTTTATTTTGAACGCCCTGTATAAATTATTTAATTCAATTTTGTCAAGGCGTTAGCACTAATATTCAGCTATTACTAGTAAAAATTTCAACACTCTTAAGTCGTATTTTGTGGAAGTTATGATTTTTTATAATTTGGGTTGCGGTAGCGATTTTTTTTCTATAAAATAAATTAACTCAGAAACCGATCGTCATAGGTGTACAAGTTGGTTATCAAACTTACCTTAAAATTACACGTTTTATTAGAATTAAGCGTTAAAAATATACCATTCCATTTAAAATAACAAAGTTGGTATCGACTTCCGGTATAACCGGATGTAAATCGAACTTGAAAATATTTTTAAAAGAAGCGGCATAGACAATAACCAAATGAGCCCGAGTTTCAGAATTTAATTCCTTCTACTAATTCATATACTTCTAATAGCCCATCAACTTGAAAATCCCTGTATATTAAACATCATACAGATATTGAAACTCTTCGAAAATTTTTAACATGATTCTCTTCATCTTATATTCATTTTTACACTGTTTTTTTTTTGTCTCAAATCAAGTCAAAATCGAAACAAAACTCTTGAAAATAAAGCCTCATAAAACCTTAAAAGGCTCTAAACGACTCAACACGACTGACTCAAGATGGTCTCAAAAGAGTAGGCCAACCACCCTGGAAAGAAGAAATGCTCGAGGTGTCTTTGAGGGCAAGAAGTTTCGAATAACAATGGCTGAATACCTGAGAATTAAATTTTACAAAACTCGGCAGTTGCTACAGGTTTGAAACTATTATTATCAGCAGTTCTTCATTATTTATTATATTGATTTCCTGAGATTTACGAATAGAAGTAATTTTGAAAATAAAATTAAACTTTAACAAGCTACAGTGGTTTAGAGAAATGTACATGAACTAGGCATTTACCCTTGAAAGACTTTGTAATAGAATCTAAGTATAGTGGTGAATTAAATATGAAGATGTGTTTATAATGCCGGCATTGTTCTATAAACTAGGTGCTTTATTGCTATTTAAGAAGATGGTATGCAGTTCTTATTGGTATAGACATCAGATTGAAAAATTAGTATTAAAGTAAAACGAAAAGAAAGGTTTCGCCATAAAAGCACTTATTGAGAATTTTTAATTAATTACAAGAAAGGAAAAGCTTACCAAGAGCGATCCATTGTAATAATGGTGTTTCAGGACGGATCTGACTCTGAAAAAGACAAAATTAGTTAATTAACTTTAAAGCAAAACCCTAAAAGTATGATACAAGATTAATGGTCTTAATGAAAGCGAGGTGGAAATCAATGTCAACGGCTAAGAAAAAAAGTGCAATACTCTGATAGATTATGAGATACTACTATAATGGAAACTTCTAGTTCAACAAAACTAATTCAATACAATAACAACTTTGTCATACAATAAAAACTATACATTACTGGTAACTTACGAACCGAACATTTGTTACATGTAATCACAACGGGCAGCATCATCCTTTGATATAATAAATAGTACATGGTAGGGTAGGGCGGGGCTAGTTGAGCATAGGGGTAAGTTGGGCAATCAAAATATCTCCGAAACTATGCAACGGACGCTAGGACATCAAATGAAGGAAACGAAGGGGCGGGGGAGGGGAACTCATCGCACGACCGCCAGTAGCGATTTATCAATCGAGTAAGGCACGCGCGTGCTTTGTTTATTTTGCGACCAAAAAGTAAAAAAATCGTGTTTGTGTATATTTCTTCTCTACGAGTGAAATGTTACCCATTTCAAATCAAGTAAGTGTTAAAGGTTCATAAATTTAATGTATTTTTGATATCTAATAAGGATTTTGTTTCAATTCATACCGTTTTTTCATAACCTCACTTTTAATTCAAATATTCGAGTGGGGGTTTGTTGGGCAACTGTTGCTCAACTAACCCCATGATTTAATATGGAAATGATTTATGTTTTTGTTTTGTTTTAGCATGCGGACTTATAAAAGGAAGACCTCAAGAGGTTCTTACTCTACTCAACAGTTAAATGATGCTGCTAATGCTGTCAATGAAGGTAAAAGTGTGAATGCCGCCGCCAAGGAGTTCGATGTCAAGCGAATGACTTTGACCAGATTTATGAAGAAATCGGAATCTGAAAGAGGTGATCCTTCAATGGGCTATGTAAAACCAAGGCAGGTATTTACTCCCGAGCAAGAAGATTCTTTGAAAACATACTTGCTCCAAATGGCATCAATATTCTATGGATACTCCCCAAAAGATGTTCGTCGCCTTGCCTACGAGTGTGCTGTTAAATTCAGAATAAAAATTCCAGCATCCTGGACTACCAATAAAATGGCCGGGAAAGAATGGCTAACGAAGTTTTTAAAACGTCATGCCGAGTTGTCTATTCGTAAGCCTGAACCAACCAGCCTCGGTAGGGCAACATCATTTAATGCTCAGAATGTTAAAGTTTTTTTTGACAAGTTAGCAGAAGTTATGGACAAATATGGATTCACTGCGTCACAAATTTGGAATGTGGATGAAACAGGGGTGTCCACAGTTCTGAAGCCGAATAAAATTGTAGCAGCCAAGGGTAAACGTAACGTTGGCGCTATGACTTCAGGGGAAAGAGGAACTAATGTTACTGTCGTTACAGCTGTCTCTGCTTCAGGAAACACAGTGCCACCTATGTTTGTTTTTCCTAGAAAAAATTATAAGAGTCACTTCATTAATAGCGGTCCTCCTGACTGTGTAGGAGCCGGTAACGCCAGTGGATGGGTTACTGATGCTGAATTTCTGCAGTTTATGCAACACTTTATCAAACATGTAAAACCGTCTAATGATAACCGCATTTTGCTTGTATTAGACAATCACTCCTCTCATTTACACGTGGAGACATTGAATTTAGCTAAAGATAATGGCGTTGTTATGTTATCTTTCCCCCCGCATTGTAGCCACAAACTGCAGCCGTTGGACGTCTCAGTATTCGGACCCTTCAAAAAATATTGCGCCTCTGCACAAGACACATGGCTGCGAAACAACCCAGGGAAGACTATAACCATTTATGATATCCCAAAAATAGTCGCTGATTCACTGCCATTTGCTCAGACAAGTATGAATATCATGAACGGGTTTAAGAAGGCTGGAATCTTCCCCTACAATGATAAAATTTTCACGGACGATGAGTTTTCGCCAAGCTTTGTAACCGACCGCCCAGATCCTGAATCTGGACGGAATGACCGTCCCGAACAAGCAACCACTCAACCTATTCAACCTGATCCCGTTCCGTCTACCTCCACCAGTGAACTTGAACAGACAAGCAACAAAGAAAATGAACAAATTGGTTCATCACAGGATTCACAGGCCTTTTCACCGGAAATTGTTCGACCATTCCCAAAGGCCGGTCCAAGAAAAACACTTACAACTATTCGAAGAAAGAGAAAAGCTGCAATTCTCACAGATACTCCTGAAAAAAATGCTTTGGAAGAAGAACAAAATAAAGCTAGTAAAAAAGTTAAGAAGCCAAAGAAGAACATTGATAAAAAAAGAAAGAAGAGTGTTAGCAAAAAAATACTTCAGTCAAGTGAAACTGAAAGTGACAAAGATGAATATACTTGCCTGGTTTGTAGCGAAGTTTGGTCTGACAGCATACCAGGAGAGAAGTGGATCGAATGCGAAAATTGTAAAGAGTGGGCACATAAAAAATGTGTCCAAGTTACAGGCCTGCACTTTATTTGCATCAATTGCAATTCCGATGACGATGATTAGTTTCAGTGGCTATTGATATATATTGTTAATTTAAACTTTATTGATGTTAAATGGTTGTAAACGTCTGATTTTAAGTGGAAAGACTGAATCTATTCCAAAAATTAACCTCAAATATGTTGAGTTTTTGTTAATTCTATTTTATATTTAATATCTAGAAGAAGATAATGTTTTGTTTCCCTTTTTGCACTAAGAGTTTAATAAATAACCAGTTGATTATTGAAAACAATTTTTATTTCATATCTAGAAACATTGGTTACAAAGAATTCCTAACTGCTCAATGTACCCCATACCCTTGCTCTACTTACCCCGCCCATGGGGCACGTTGAGCATCTCTGACTTTTTGCACTTCAACGGCAGCAACTCTTAAATGCTACATTTTAGTAATAAATTGCTACGGATACTTTCAGGTGGGATAAATTACTTTCCCATTAGTACGAATTGCCAGCAATTAGGACTTGTCGTTCAGGAACTATGACCGATCAAGTGAAAAATTGCTCAACTAGCCCCGCCCTACCCTACAGAAAAATAAAAATGCCGACAAAGAAATGTGTAATTCGTATGTTCGATTTTTTAAACTACCAGATCTTTCTACTATTCATCCACATTTTTGATCTACTATTAGGTACTATTTACTATCGGTATTTAACCGATTTAATAATTGTTACCCTCGCTTCTATCACCCTAAATCTAATTGTAAGTGACTTACAGTAGAATTCGCGAGGAGAGATCTTGCCGTATTTTTGAAGCAAAAGACTCTGTTCAACCGTTTTCTCCAGTTTTCCCATGAATTTTCGACATTGTTGTGTTGTTTATTTTATAGATTCTAGAATATACAAAATGTAGGGAAAGGGGGGGAATTGCGGGTTACATACTACAAGATAAAATAATATGATTAAACAAAATATTTTAACTCAATATCATGGTTTAACGCATTGCGAATAACAATGGATATGTTTTTCTCGATTACGAAAGGAACTCTACGAATGAATATGAATACATAAATATAAAATGGCATTTGCCTCGCAATGCCCCGTATATGGGGGTAAAATGGAGTATTTTATAGGGCATTGTGGGGTAGTTAAAATTCGAAAAGAAAAAAGTAGCTTCCAAACGTAATAGTCATTATTACCAACAACATAATATTTTATGAACAACATTTGGCATCAATTTCAGGATAACAAAATCATCTTTAATCCTCCAGAAGGCACTGCTACAGAACGAAATAATAACCACCACAAAACATAATTAGACTGGAGAAACAATTGATGTTTTATTTCACGTATTGTTTGACGAAACACCGCTTTTGAGACTTGTCTATATACGAGGATGGATCAAATATAAACGAGCCTTTGTTTATAAAACATTTATAAAATTTTCACAAAAACACAAATTTCTCTATTTTTCGACATATCCCCATTGTTTGATTATACATTTTTCCCAACGGATTGGTAGTTTTTTCATCTCGTTTTCATAAAAAGAAGCAGAGCGGGAGTCTATCCAATTGCGCACAAACGCCTCCACATGTGATTCTTTGAGGGGCCAAAATATGTGGAAATCACAAGGGGATAAGTTTGTTTATATGGATGGTGCTCCGACTGAGTCTAGTGCATTTCACTGATTTGGGCCTGCGTTAATGCTGCAATGCGAACTCGAGCAGCTTTTTGATCTTCACTCAGCAACTTTGGGACCCAACGAGCTGAAATTTTTCGGGATCCCCAGTTTTTCGCTATGATTGTGTGGACACTCCCATAGCTGATGCCGAGTTCAACACATATCTGAAGCACAGTGGCGTGGTGGTCCCCTTCAATAAGGTTTTCTAACGCGTGCAATGTTAACCGGCGATATGCTGGTGCGCGGAAGACGAGGATGATTTACATTTTCGACACGATTACGCCCTTCGTAAAATTATTTGCAGCAAACTTTTGCCCGTTGCCACGAAAGCGTTTCATTTCCGAACTGTGCTAGCAATCTGCGCAAAATTTCAGCTGGTTTCACGTTTTCACGTTTAAGAAACTTCATAATAATCTTTGCGCTGCTATGCATCTCTTTCTCACTCATTGTGATAGCTACTAATCGAGCAAACACAGCAATACGACGAGTCGTTTCCGTGTCATCTAATATCCCCACTTCAAGTTGCTAACGCCCGTATGCGCCTTGAACAACTATCCGGCGCTCAATTTTAAAAGGCTCGTTTATATTTGATCCGCCCTCGTAGTATAACGGCCGTCGCGACGATCAATTAAAGCGGGCCTTTGCGTGACCGCCATTTTCCCGCTATGTCCCGTTATATTACTTTGACCTCCTTCCCCTGTATGTATATGTATAAGTAGCTTTATCTGATTTAACAACGCATAGATATTCATTCATTCATTTTGTCTTTATTCCTTTTTGATCTTCTCAACCATCTACCCCAACTATTATAGTCCGGGAGCTAACGACAGATTCAAGTGACAAGTTGCAGCAAAGTTGAAAACTTGTTAATTTGGTAATTTGTACCTACAGGTCTATAGATATTACAGCATTGAATACAAAATGTAAAAGCTGCAAGGCAAACTTGTATAATTTGTTTATGTAGACCTTAATTATAAAAAAAAAATAGTCTGACATAGGTTTGACGGTGCAGTAGCTGTCTGCTTGGCTAACAAATGCTGCAGAATGGAAAAAAAGTTAAGCGTGCGGCAAAGCTGAAAGCAAAATAAAGGAAAAAACTTGTTTGGCATTCTTATGGGGGTGGAAAAGTTGTCTGGCGACCGATCGAAGGAACCGCGCGTAGTGTCAGTTGGTCACACGTGAACGCCGTACAACCGCACATGAATCCTTTTAACGAAGAATCAAAAAGACAGGATAGGTATTTAATGACGCAATAAACTTAATAGAAATGAAATTTACAAGTTAATTAATTGTTTAAACGAACAAATAACCAAATTAATAAGTTTTCAACTTTCCTACAGCTTGTCACAAATCGTCTGTCGTCAGCTTCCGGACTATTACCCATCCAGTCTTCTAAAAAAAAAAAAAAATTTTGACTAAAATGGCGGTCGAAGAAATGAAACCGAAAAATTTTTTTTAATTAGTCCAATTTACTCATTTACTAGATTCAATAAGAAAAATTCACTATTATAAACCGCATCTATCTAAAAGTACCTATTAGGATTGTTTGACATTCATATTTGAAGCAAGCAATTTTCAGCGGTTGGGCAGTTATTCCAACCTAGATTCTAAAGTGAAGCCGGAAAAGTTAGGGAGGTAGGCCATTTTAGAATCTCTTCAAGAATCGTGGTAATAGTTGGGTGGTGATTCGAATGAGAAAGATGAGACGGACCATACGGAGACAAAAGAAAAGTGAAACTATTGAAAAAGTTGAACTAGATTAAGCGAACTGATTCTGACAATTAGACTAAGGCGTCACAGTAAATGGAGAATAATTTCATGTTTCAATTTAAGGTACCAAGCACTAAATACCAGCGCAAAAAAAATATTAAATAGACAACTACCAACTACCCTCTTTATAATACAGAAACATCTTTTATCGAAAAAACCAAAACCACTTAAAATGTTAATCTAAAATGTCAGTAGAATATTTTGTAAAGTGTTCCGTAATGGTTTCTGATTTAACATAATGTTATTCTGATTTAAGAGCATTTTCTCCAGATTGACAGAATTGCAAAGATCGTTTGAGTCGAAAGGCAATTTAAAGAAGCAGAAACGGGTTCGAATTTAAAACGATTCGTTCACATTAACTACGTAAATCTAATTCCTTCTGTATTTTCTCCATTCCAACGAAACAAACACTTTCGTGACAAGAAGCTCCAACATCATCAACAACAACAAGAATTTAACAGAGAAAAGCAGCAAATTTATTATCCAACGGTCGTCGGAACGTTACCGGAAAATCCGGTTAGGTTCACCATTTCGCTGGCACAGACGAATTGGACTTCTTATTGCCAGATTCCCTGCGGCCCGTCAACTGGCCCTCTACGAATCAATTCTGACGTCAATGGAGAACGTTATTAACAGTTCATGGACTTGTGCCAAACATCAGCTCAACCGACTTGGATCATACAAAACCAACTCTTACGTACATACATATAATATGTTTACTTGCAAACACAATTCAGATGTAATTGACAGATAGCCACAAGTTTCGAAACGTATTGAAACTATTATCAAACAATTTTTTGAATTATTGTCAATGCACAGTTGGACGGATTTCAAGAATTTACGAGAGACGTTTGATTATGGTTTACAACTGCAAGTGTTCAGATTGTCTGAATGTTTTTATTCATAAACAACTTGTAGAGATGGGGGTGAGGTCACAAATTGAATATTATAAATTACAAATTGCCTAATAGTTTGGTATTTATATCGTTTTTATTGTTTTGCAAATTACTCTTAAAGAAAAATATGGTAGAAACTCACGCCAGAAATGTTGAATAATTATATCTAAATCCAAATTCTGCTTTAAAATGTACAGGGTGATTCATTATAATGTCGCCCCCCTTCAACTTTGTTATTTCGAGTGTCCCAAAAAAATTAAAAGTATGGTTATGTGGGTGCTAAAAAATACTTTTTTCTATTTATAACAAAAATTTGAAAAATGATCAGTATACAGGGAAAACCAAAAAGTTCATTTTCTTTAAGGGGTCATCTATAAATTACGTCACATGTTAATGGGGGGGGGGGGGGGATATCACCGGGATGTGACATAGTGTGACAAGGGGCAGGGGGGGTCAAAAACTTTGTGACATCACATGTTAAAAATCAAAATTTTGTATCTTTAATTAACATAATTAGTCGTTTATTGTTTCCTAACTAGTCATTTGTTTTTCTGTTATCTAAAATATTTGACTTTATGTTAATTTTATTAAAGATTATATAATAAAAGTAAGAATAAAATAAAAATAACTGTTTTCTCTTGATTATTTTTAAATATATATATAAATTTGAAAAATGTGTGACGTTACATCAGGGGGGAGGGGGTTTTGAAAATGTGACAACCTGTGACAAGGACGGGGGGAGGGGTTAAAAAGTCCTGAAATTCGTGTGACGTAATTTATGGATGGCCCCTAATGGATCACCCTATATATTAGATAATATTTCGATTCCTCGTAAAATTCTAAGCATAATTTATATAACATACCGTATACCTAAACTCAATAGTTTCTGAAATATTCGCATTTGAAACGTTATCATCAAATATTTTATTAAACAACAACAAACCAAGAAATCTAACAATAATTAATAAAACAAAAACAATTTTTTGTTAAATATAAAGATGCTCTACCGGGCCTCCATTTTCTTCAACACATTATATAAGGGTTCTTCGCATTTTCTCTAATCAATCTGTTATGAATGCTGGGTTATTTTCATTTAAATTATTAATTTCATTCCGTATCAAATCTTTAAGACGATCGAGGTTTTTAATTTGCTGGTCGTATACACGGTTTTTTATATAATGTCACTGTTAGTTATTTGTTTTCAATAAAAAGCGTGGTATCCTAGGACTTCTTGATTTGTAACAATTTTTTAATAAAATATTTTATGATAACGTTTCAAATGCGAATATTTCAGAAACTATTGAATTTAGGTATACTGTATGCTATATAAATTATGCTTGGAATTTTACGAGGAATCTAAAAATTAATTCATATATAGGGTAATCCATTAAAAAAAAAAACGAACTTTTTGGTTTTCCCTGTATACTGATCATTTATCAAATTTTTGTTATAAATAGAAAAAAAGGTATTTTTTAGCACCTACATAACCATACTTTTAATTTTTGTGGGACACTCGAAATAACAAAGTTCAAGGGGGGCGACATTATATTGAATCACCCTGTACAGAAGAAATTACTGCATTAATTATAATCACGTAATAAACATATTCATAACTCTCCAAAATAGTGATTTTTGTAACACAACTACCCTAAAAGAATTGTGCAACGAAGTTTTCTTGTTCCAAGGGTCCATTAGTAAACAATGCAGTTTAAAGTTACTCTCCAGAAGAGCTTGCCATTCACATTTTAACTTATTACTCTTCTGAAGTTTATGCAGAATCGGGGAAAAAGTTGTGGAGATTTTCAATAAAGTTGGTATTTGAACGAAATAGTAAAAGCTTTGAGTAGTGCGAGGAAGTTTAAAACTTTCTTCAAGAAAACGAATGGTAACTATAAGCTCATAATACAGATACAAAAAGTGGTTCTAGATACCGTATTGATTTTTTCTAAAACAAATATCAACGGAATAGCTGAATTTATGCGTTACTTAATTTCCACACTGTATAAAGAAATAAATGAAAATGTTATTTAAATTACGTATTTATGAAGTAACCTGTAAAAACAATGTATAGTCGCTCATGATCTAGCTGTTAATGCGACTTAAAATATCTTTAAAAAAAACAATGACAACTATTACATTCCTTTCTAAAAAACAATTGCGTCGAAAACTGTTTATTGATCAAACTCTTACTACATTGAACACTGTGAATGAAACTTAAATAATAGCACATACAATTTTAGAAATAGAAATATATATTATGTAGATAATCTTCTTATATATCTTGAAAATACACTTAACATAACAAATGATTTACGACTGCCCGTTTTAGCCTAATGCCCGCCCATTAGAGACAGATCTAATCTCATCTCAAGTTATAAATTTTATGTAATGAACATGTCTCATTCATTAAGTGACAGTTCGCATTTAAGGATTTGAAAACACATATGTTTGCTATGTGAATTGATGGCCTTTGTTTCATTCGCATCTGTTGAATTTGGAAATAAAAAACCTAAACTATAAAGAAAGTTTCGTTTTAATTTTAAATATATGTACAAGTGATTACATCGTTTTGTTAATTTTCTTTAAAACTCATTATTCTATAAACTTTCCTACAAATACACTCATGTCATATAAATGTCAATATGATTTAATGGTTGTAAAGTAATGCTTTTAATTGCAATTACTCGCAATTATGCACGAATTAAAACCATCCATAAGTCAAACATGATGATTTTGAACTTAATTTTGTTTCATTTTACATTTTCATCTTCAAAAGAAACGATTTATAATAACAACCGTTGCGAATGGTCTGTCGGAAATTGCTCTTTGATGTGTTTACCTAACATTAATTTACACGCGTCCATTAGATACGGATTAAATACATATATATGTCAGATGTGACCGACCATTATACATAATTAAATGTGAATTAAAAGGGTTTCTTTTTTTTCGTTTTAAACAACATTATCATTTTTCGAATTAACATATAACCTAAAAAGAGTTTGCATAATTTAATGACGAGATATACATCACAGTTCAGCCTCATTTACGTACCTACTAAGCAAATGCCTTCATTAAAAATTAAATGACAGCTTAAGCAATTAATTTACTAAAACCAGCGATGTAGATGCAACGAGACAACATTAGTGGTGTGCGAAATTAACAATTCAGATTTCAGAATGATTCGTTTTAGGCAAAGATGCAATAGACTGTAATAAGGATAGGATAATACATTCCTTTGCAGCAATTCACGCCATCAAGCGTCTGCAATGAAGGCGTGTCGACGATAGCAGGTGACGTATGAAATGTTTTTAGTTATTTTATTAACTGTGTGCGTTCTTTCATACACTCTCGCCCATTTATACCTTAATCCCCACTCATTCCTCATAATTTTGGCCGCCAATCAATTCAATCATTTCGTTCGTCAACCGTCCTATTTATCTACCAATCATATTCAAATACCATATTACTCTAACGGAAACGTTCAAACTTTTTTCAAAAGTCACGTTCACCTCTTCTCACGCTCAACTTGTTTATCAAACAGTCTCTCTCGCTATCACACGAACATACTTCAGCTTTGGTTGATCATTTTGTTGCAACTTCGTCCTAATTTCGAAAGGAATCTCAATTTTTATCGCTTTCACATTTCTCGGTTGAAACTTAATCGAATTTACTTTGCAAATTACTTCGAGAAGTTATGATAGGATGCGTAATGTAATTATTCTAGCAGCTGACACGACCAACTATGTCATTAGAAGGGTGGCAGCGTTCCTGTCGAACGAAATTGAATTTACTTAAACTGCCGCCTGTAAGGGGAGGAAGATTATGCAAAATGTTCACTTTTCATCCCTCCGGATTCGACAATAAAACGAGAGGGAAAAAACGATGGCTAAAATTAGAATGAGAAAATACGAAATTATGCGGTTAATAACTTACTGTTAATAAAAATAGAAAAAGGTTCATATAATATAACTTCTCACAATTCTACTCCTTTAGCTGCTCCATTAAAATTATGTGGATTAGGGGAATTAGGGTTTAATGAGACTACATGAGAATTTTCGATATTAAGAACAAGAGTATTTTCATATTTATGCAGTTTAATAAATATCTAATAGGGCACATTAAACATTCACATTTATTTATCAATTAAATAAAAAAAGAAGTTAAAAAACTTCTTTTATTAGAAACGTGTATTAATAATAGTTATATCGAATTCCAAAATAAATTTAATGAACAGAAAGATGGACTATCTATGGGGTCGCCATTTTAGCTGATAAATTAACAGTTTAACCTTCCTGGACTTAAATTTAACAACCTTACAGAATAAACTAATTTTTGAATTCTTCAGAAAACCCACTTACACTGACTAATACGATAATTTCAGAAATTTTTAATCACTAGTGGCAAACTTAATTGGTCTGCAACTCAATGAATTATTTAAATTAATACTCTATTATGTGTAGCTTTAGTTTAGTCTACTGTAATAACAAAGTATTAAATATCGTTAAATTAATTTAATATTAAAATAACAGATATTGCATTTCTATTGTAAATAAATTAATTAACAAAGAAAAAATATGACGAAAAAACTTCTGCACAACTATGACCTCAGTGTAAATTCTAGAAATAAAAACAATTTGAATCATCATTATGTAGATTTTTTAAGCTATAAGTACAAGAGGAAAATACAAAAATTGTGTCTGACCAAGAACCTTAATTTAAAAAGTAGCTGGAATGTGAATAATAAAAACAAAATCAATCCAGCTGTCTTGTAATAGTTGTAATGCTATGTATATAGCGCAGTCAAATATATCCGTATCAGCTAGAGTAAAAGGACATACACATAACAACAATTGTTTACAGACAAATATCTCTAGCATTGCACTTAATCTAATACATAAAATTCTCGTGTCACAAAATGTTAGTTACCATACTCCTCCGAAACGGCTTGACCGATTTTTATGAAATTTAAATGCATATTCAGTAGGTCTGAGAATTGGGAACTATCTATTTTTCATACCCCTAAGTGATAAGGGTTGCCCCCCCTAACTTTTTTAAATATTTTTTTATGATTTGTCATTAAAAAATACATATAACCCTTAATTTTCATCTTTCTACCACCAACCCCCATTTTTTAATAGCGATATTAGTACTGTAATAATCTTCAACTCTCAGTGGTCGATTTTACTGATCATTATCAATCGATTAGTCATCTTTGCCAGGCGTCTACTGATGTCATTACTCACCCAGCAAACAGCACGGAATGGGATGAGAATGAAGCAGATATTTTTAGAATGTTACAGGCAGGTCAAATATGTTCTAAGAAGTAAAAGAATGTTTTATTATAACATTTCAGAATGATTTGGCAATGTTCAAGAATGTTCCAGAATCTTGAAGATCATTCAAGAATATTCCAGTGTGTTAAAAGAAGTTAGAGAATGTTTTGAATCATTTTGGGATGTTCTGGATAATTATGAATTCGCGAATATTCTAAAATGTTCCATCAAACGTGTAATATATTCTTACCCGGGCAACGCCGGGTATTGCTGCTAGTATAAATATAAAATTGACAATGTAAAGATTCGTTAAACAAATATTGTAAAAAGTAAAAAAATACCGATGCTCGAAAATTTCGAAAGAAGCAATACTCACAAAATTAAACATTATAAACAACCCTTGATAATGGGCCATGCCCGAAAAATATGTCGAGATTTTACATTAAAGTGGTGACCATCTTACTTCGTTTTTTTATATTTAAACAAAAAAATTTATTTCGTACAAAACCCTAGCGCAATGCAAAGCACATATTTATAGATAAATATCCTTTTAATTCAGGCCTAAAACGTTTATTAGATTTTTACTCCAATCTAGACATGTCGAGTGGTGTAATCCATGTTGACCGGTTTAGACTCTAAATATTTACTTATCTGTAAGTGTTATCAATCTTGCTAATTTTTGATTAACAAAATTGTTTATTTAAACATGAAAGTTTGTAAGTAGTATCTTTTTATTAAAGCTTAAGACAGCTTTCTCTCTATTTCGAGAAATATAGATTGTTGAATCAAAACAAAAAAAAATTGATTTAGAAATTGCACAATTGATTTTCTAGCCAAGATAAAGCAGGTTCCTATATGTTTCATTTTACATGTATTAGAGACACTATTTCTTCATTCAGAAGAAATTATGATATCCGGGCTTGTTGGCCGTGGTCTGGAATTGTTTCTCCTTCGGAGGGAACACAGATAATATTTTTTAATATCCGACGTTTCGCCAACAACTGTAGTTAGCATCCTCAGGGAACGTAGCGTGGGCGTAATGTCCATCGCTGCGGTTGTACTGAGTCTCAGTCTCCTGCGTGACGTCAGACGTACCTGCGTACGCCGACCTCAGTGCGATAGTAGCTCCCGCCATATTTAAAAATGCTGTGATCAAATTCAAGCTAATTTCTGATTCACACTTCTAATTCTTACTTTTCTCAATAAAAATTCTTCAACTTTCAAAAGATTTTTTGTTTACGAAAGTCCTAAATTAGAAAATGAAATAAATATTGAAGAGATCCAATTGCTAAACTAATTGCTGTTAACAGGATTGTTGAACACTAAAGTTTCCAGTATGACAATTACTTTATTTTATATCAGTATCCTTTGGAAGTCTAGGATATATTACTCTTTGTGTTGAAAAATATCAACTCTTCAATCAAGGTCTTGACAATTAAGAACAAGATCAGCACTCTTGTTTTAATGAAACCCTACATAGGAAAATAAGGGGCAGTTTTTATTTTTTATTTATTTTTTAACAATGTACCTAGTAAAAATGTATAACAGCCACTCTAAATATGTTTATTCCACTATTATAAACCAAGTAGAAGTAACTTAACTGAAAACCACTACTACATTTCGTTTTAAAACAATCAGTGCTACTCATCATTTTTGCCTTTGTGTATACTTGCCTATTATCTACACCAATAAAATAGATCATATAAAAGGGTTGAACATAAATAAACAATGAAAACTAAAGTTAATTTTAGAATAGGGTTGTAAATGAATTAAGAAGATTATCGTAGATGTGGTAGCTACCTAAAAATAATTTACGTACATCACAGAGAGCTAGTTTAATAATATGGTTTTGTTTTGTCAAGTTGTTGAAAATTATTGCCTTTAAATCTTCTCTCTGAAATATCTATACATAGAATAATTCATTTCACAGTAGTGTTAACATTTTAATTAAATCATAAAGTTAAACTTCATATAATAAGTACACCTAATAATAGAAATACGTTTCGTTGCTTCGTTCTCAACTTATTTGATAAGTAGTTGATTAAATATACCTTCATGAATTTGGAATTTTAGTAAGTACTAAAACCTCAATTTTGAATAAGTTTTTATATATATATATATATATTATGACAAATATTTGGAGTCGAGTATTGGGGGTTTAATTTATTATCATTAATAAAATCCAAGAATAATTAAACTTAATGATGTTTGCATTTGTTCTTTCATTTGTTTTATTATAAATAATTATTCCTCTCTACAAAATTTCAAGATTTTCCTTCAAGGGGAAATATGTTACCCTGTAGAGTCTGATGTGCCACTCAGTCAGTTGTTTATTTGTACGTCCGTAAGAAAATATTCTTTGAATAGTCAAATACATTTCTTTATTAAATTCAATTTTTTCACTAGGCTACAAAGTACCTGGTAGATTGTAATATTACAAGCCAAAACCAATTTTCATTAAAGTTTTCAAATGGAATTCCCATTACACGGCGGAAATTAAAAAGGAAGTTGATTAAATATTCTCATTCCATATTCAAAGAACAAAAATATTTCAGTTTAAATATAACCATTGAATAAAGTAAAAACCATTCAAACAAAATGTACCTTTGAGTTTACGTAACAACAAAATTCAATGATTTCAAAAGCGAATAGGTAGGTATCTAGAGTGGTCGTACTGAGAGAAAATATCTGAAGTGTAAAGTGCAAGTAAATTAGAGTTTACGATTCATAAAACGCTTCGTCTTTCTCTCAACCAAAACCAAATGCCGAGAGAAATTTAATTTAAAATAATTTCACTGAAAAACATTTTACCTAATAAAGAAAACTGTTAGAAAAATAACTTTTTTATGGTTTTATGTTATCAGAAACTTTTTACTTTATTTGATTTAAGGGATTTCCCTATTGTTTCTATCACAGTCAGTCCAAAGAAGTATTTTTTCAAAAGTAAGCACAAAACACACAATTGTCTATTTTATAACAACTTAGAAAAGTATAACAAAAGGTGATTGTACACGCAGAAGTATGTAATTGGCTACGTAAACAAAATATGAAAATTGAACGCGTAACATAACGCAAAAGTTTTAGCACCATAAAATTTGTCGAAATCCCTAAAATATTAAATAAATGACAACGGTTGTTTAACATAATCAATTTCTTTTCTTCTATGGAGGCATTGCGTGTTATATTTCATATTTAAATAAAATACAATGTTCAAAAACCACAAATAAAAAAAAGGAATTACTGATAAATAAAAAACTTGCGTGATTTAACTTCCTCTACTCAACATTTTATCATCATGTATCTTTTAATGCTGGTTGTAAAAACAAAAACAACAGCAATTGAAATACCAACGCAAAAAAATCATCGAACCCTTATCAGACTTCAACCCTAGGATGATAAAACGTAATTAAAAGAGAAAAAATTAACTTGCCATGTCAATAGGTACTTAATTGGGAACTTTACTTCTAATTATACAACACCAAAAAGAAAAACAAACCACTTTTAAAAGTAACAAAATTTTTAATTTCTTAATTGGGTGGATAAAAAAAATGATAATTTAATGAATTAAAAATCAACAATTAGAAGTATACCGTTATTAAATTTATTTACTCCTCCCTCATTCGGAACTTTTACGGTTTAAGTACGAAATATTTTGTATAGAATAAGTAGAATGTAACAGCCGAAGAAACCACAGTTTAACAAAACAGTACTGTCAAGTTTTTTTTTTTTTTTTTTAATAAATTATAAAATTAAAAAGTGCCTCTTATTATTGTATAGGTACTAGCTGCAATGTCCGGCATTACTCGTGCAAGAATAAACGTCAATCGCTTGATGGACCTTCGTCTCCATCTTAGACTCACATTGGCGATTATGAAACATTCTCGAACATTCTATAACCTCCGTAAAAAATCGGAAATATTCTGGAACATTCTAGATCATTCTCGAGAGATCTTTAAGGTTCTGGAATACTTATTCTCAATCATTCCAAATTGTTCCCGTAAAATCGAGAATATTCTAATTCATTCTCGAAAAATCGGGAACGTTCCAAAACGTCCTGAAAGATTTTGGAAATTCTGGAACATTTTTAATCATTCTGGAATGTTATAAAACATTTTTTGTTACATCTTGGAACATTTTGGAACATTCCTGAATATTTCAGAAAATTTTTTTTCGACTTTATTTGTAGAAAATAACACTATTTTTTTTAAAGAGAGTGGATTTGTAGAAAAAATAATGTGTTAAACAAATATAAATGTATATATCACACATTTCTGTCATCCGCCCCTCGCGACCAAACTCTCTATTATTGAGGAGAGGCTAAGGGCTATCTATAGTTACCACCATGAGTGGATAGGAGAAGAAATAGAAATGTGAGGATTCTCAAAAAGTTTTTATATAAAAATTGCCGATTTTTTGTCTATTGTCCTATTTTTTTGGCGTTTTGTGTCTCTAATTTATTTTTTTGCTATTTTTCTGTAGTACATACGTTGGTTTATTATTCTCAACACTAAAATTACAGCTAACTGTACCAACTGGGTCGCAGTAGATGATTGATAGTTAAAAAAGGTAATAGATTCGTAAAAAATAGAAATCTTACAAAAAACTTTGATAAAATGCTTCCAGATAGTAGTAAAAATAACGGTACTTAAGCGTCAAATTTATCACTTGAGTCATAAAACAATCGAAATAGGTATAAAATTACTCTTTTCAAAGAAAGTTTACAATGTATGTTCGACATGTCCGCCTCTGTTTCGCACACATACTCTCATTCTGTGTCTTAAGCCACTTTTCACTACACCAGTTGTTAATCCTCTTCTTATATCGTTTGCCGCATCGATAATTTTTTGCCTCAAAACATCAACAGATGTAATTATATTAAAAAAATAGCAAAAACAAATAAATTAGAGGCATAAAACACAAAAAAAATGGGACAATAGACCAAAAAATCGGCAAAACCCTGTATTTATTGATATATTTTATTGTTTAAGAAGTTTCATCATGTAACAGTAGGTATTAAAGAAAATTAACTATAACCTAAACGAGAATGGGTTAAGTGGACATGTATAGTAAAATTATTTTATCCTTTCTATCGCGTGACTTATCCTTAGTTTATGTGAAACATATGTGAAAAGAACTGTCAACCATCTGTCAACATTTGACATAACATGTATGAACTATTACGATTTTATTCATATCATCTGATCTTAGGTAAGAGAAGATAATCATAATTCCTTATGTACATACGTATCTATACATATATGAACAGCTCCTATTACAATTTACATGATATAGCTGCTCCTACCTTTAGTTAATTGTAATGTTGTTTCCTTAATTTCCCGACCCATTAGGAAATGCCACAGTTTTCTGATTCCTCACGATACCGAGACAGTAAATGTTATGTTTGTATTTACGACTTACGTGCAAGCGAAACTACTTGGATTAACTACACATACATAGGACCTAATAAAATTAAATGTACCTACTAATAGTAATGTTGTCACTAAAGAGACTTTTCAAATCAACTTTATTTGTAAATCACTATGTAGCTTTTATACGTATTACGTCACATTCAGATTATACTATTGGCATAAAATACTACCTCCATAAATCAATTCTACCACTCAAATTTCGACAAGAACCGATAAAAATAAAAATAAAATTCGCAACGTTGACTAATACAATTTGCAGTACATTAAATCCCGCTTTATGTCGTAAAAGGTATTTTATGACAATCAGTATGTCTACTACAGGCGGATTTGTATGATTTCTATATATAGCTTAATATGTTTACTAAAAGTAGCTGTAGTAAATATAAATAATATATGTAGTAAGTATTATTTGAATCATATAAAGTTGCAGCTGTGCTAATAGAAACTATCAAGAGATTTACGAATGTAAGTTTGTTTTGACTGACACGTGCACTAATAAAGAGGACTGTCTGATTCTGATACCTCAAACTATGTCTAATATATTTGTAACGTTTTACCACTTTTGGCAGTTTTACTGCCTAAGCCACCATTTGACATGATTTTAACTATAGTCGGCCAGTTTACAGTCACATTACTAGGTAGTTCGTAGTACAAGTGAACAAAGAAGATGTTTAGGTTTTCACTTTCAGATAACCAAAAAAAGAATGTGTGCTGGGACACACAGTAGAAGTGAAACTTCAACGGACAAGCGAAAAAACGAAAGGCAACGGACAAGTGGAAAAACGAATCGCAACGGACAAGTGGAAAAACGAATCGCAATGAACAAATGGAAAAACGAATCGCAACGGACAAGTGGAAAAACGAATCGCAACGTACAACTGGAAAAACTAATCGCAATGGACAAATGGAAAAACCAATCGCAACGGACAAATGGAAAAACGAATCGCAATGGACAAGTGGAAAAACGAATCGCAATGGACAAATGGAAAAATGAATCGCTACGGACAAGTGGAAAAACGAATCGCAACGGACAAGTGGAAAAACGAATCGCAACAAAATTTTTCCTTGAAGTTTTGCGGGCAGATTGTTAATGTACTTGCCCAATTTGAAAACCATTGTAAGCCGTGACCAAGTTCCAAAGTTCTGTTTAGGAGTACCTAACTGAAAATGTGAGTTTTTAGTCAGTGAATGGAAAGTCACCGATAAATCAATCAAGCGAGCCAAAGGGTTAAGGTAGTGTAGCGGGTGAACATTATCTTAATACCCGATAGTTCCAGCCTGTTGATTGGATAACAGCTAATTGTTTTGTACTTTTGTAATTTATTAGGTATCATTGAATTAACTATACTTTTTCAAATCTACCTTATAAAATTTCGCTTAATATATGATACATTAATATAACATTATGAAATACTATTGTATTAATCCATTAATTACACACCTCCCTCCCCTTTAGAGATATTTGGCAAGATGTAGTGGCACCCCAATCCTCCCTCTTGTGAGATTTTCAATGACCCTTCTCCTTTTAAATAAGATTAGATTAGGCCTTCCTCTCTTCATTCAGAGCTCACGTAGTTAATCCTAGATGACGATTATAGATAAGAAGCTCGATTTCTTAATTTGACATCAGCGCCATCTCACCATCTGTCCCACCAAGCTACATTGAAGAGTGAGAGAGAAGATGGAAAATTCTACATAGAAAACTACCATATCGGCTATGGCGGGAATTTTAAAAGCGTGAAGCATGTAAGGTTTTTGTTATCATAATTAAAAGATCAATTGACTTACCTGTAAGGAAGATTGATCGTAATTATATGAGCATTGCCGTTCGAAGAATTACAACATGTAGTGCCAAGTTTTGGTGAGCTCTGGTGCACGAATTTTTAAGAAACACAGACTCCCGCCGCCGCTCCACCCTCATCAGGTCGGTCGACCCTTATTCCAGTCATTACAATTTTCGTTAAAGCATGGATCGTTTTGGGCAGGGGTTAAGGGTGGGTTTGTAATTCTTCGAACGGCAATGCTCATATAATTACGATCAATCTTCCTTACAGGTAAGTCAATTGATCTTTTAATTATATTTCGCATTGCCGTTCTCGAATTACAACATGTAGATGTTTAAAGCAACTGGTAAACGATCCATGTTTATTTCAACTGTTTTATTTATAATAATCAATAAAACAGACTGATATCAAAATTTGAAAATAAGGAAAACATCAACATAAGTATAAACATAATGTTCAATAAGAAAGGAACATAATTCAATGTAAGGTTAGATGCTCGGTAGACACAATACGATGTAATATAATTAATATAAAATCTAAGGTTTAGTAGATGTAAGTAAGAAATAATTATCAGCCTTTAACGTTTGGTAAGATTAGTTACCATTCCTTTAGCGAAACCGGTAGTGTTCAAGCCAAAGGACGATTGTAGAAACGGGGGTTTTCCTTAGTCCATTCAGCCGAGGCCAAACAGAAAAGTGGATTAAAAAAGAAAAAATACTGAATAATTAACAGTAGCTGAAGATTATTAATTTTTTATATCTTTATATTTAGGAAACCTTTAATTCTAAGTTATTCTCGTATGTAGTAACGTTTTACATTGTTATTTTTGAGAACGTTCGTATTATGTGTCCCGTGATTAAGGCTAATAAGTGACAAGCTTTATTGTTAAGTTTGAGATGATTCAGAACAACGAAGACGGGGGGCACGTTGTGAGGTATTTATGCCATGGGGTCTTTTGTCTATAAAGACCTTTTAAAAGACGTTTTAACATCTGTTTAACTTCATTATTAATTTAAAAAATCAGTGATACAGCCGAATACTGTGAGTTTAATGTGGCATATGATGCGCCACCATTGTATTGTTCTGGTAAGCAAAACCTGAACCTGTCTAGTGAATAGGTATAAGGATTTTGAGATTTTTTCTGGAAAATTTTTCACAATTTTTTGAATATATATATATATATATATATATATATATATATATATATATATATATATATAGTATTGATTTATGGTGTTATCTGCAAGAGAAGATATAATAGGTTTAAGTCCTCTTGGTGGAACTCCTCTACGGAAGAAACGTCGTCGGATGAAATGGCGGTCTCCAGGATAAGATGTCTCCACAATGGATGCTGCTGCCACCAGAATGCCTTTAGCTTTTTCATGGATGATCTTCCGTAACATTTAGTGATTAAACGAAATGGTGGAAAACATAACAATATTCTCCTACCCGAGACAAGGGAAGGCGTCAGGTTTCCAAAATAAATATCTAGTGCATTTTGTTAGCAAATAAATTGGAGGCATTTTCTGACAGCTTACATTCTGTTTCTACCATGTTTCTACCTTGACTGACCACGATTTCTTATTGCTATGCTACAATAATTATATTGCGAGCTTCGCATCACCCCCCCACAATTTTCTGGAAATCATATTGAAACTATTAAATCGTACACTACCATTATGTTGATACAAGCCAAGGCGGTAGTGTTGTCCCCTCGAATAAATACAGAAAAGTTGCTTACGTTAGTAGTGAAAAATCTGATTATTTTAAATGCTGCTAATTCCAAGAATTTGATGTGATGGGATATTTGAGATCCGTCCCAAAAACCCAAGAGTTGATTTCAAGTGTAAGACAGTCTCACTGCAATAGGGGGGCGTCCCACAATTTTTAGATTGATTTACTTTGTTGTGTAATATAGATGTGAATTACTTTGTCAGATTTATATCTGTAAATTTTGAGATAAACCCGATCATACCGTACTATTGGGCATTGCAATCATTAATTTTCCTATTAGTCTAGCCCAATTCTTTAGGGGAAGTATTTTCCATTTAATTAGTTATCAATTGTTATATAGGTTGTCATTAGGTCAATAGTCAACAGGTAATTATTGTATTGTAGGGTTGAGTATATTTGCCGTTGCATTCCATTCATATTAATGAGAATTTCAAAAAATCTGCTTTCTTACCTGGTTTGTACATTCATTATATTTATATTTTATTACGGAGGTACTTCGAGGTTTATTTATATGTGGTATAGCAGTACACCCGTTGTGACGAGATTATTATTTTTAACCAATCACAACAAAAAAACTGAAGTAAAAAAATAACGCAGGTAATACCTCGTGTTCGTAAATATCGTAAAGGTAGTTTTAAGCTTTATAAAAACAACTTGGGCTGTATATAGCCCAAAAGGGAGACATTTGGAGGCATAAAGTTCATTATAGAACGAGAATGGAAGAAAAGTATTTTCTACCCGGAAAGCTACGGCAATATGATAGGATCATTTGTGATTTTGGACCACTGATCTAAGTATGTAGATAAATTTCCAGCATAATGTACTTGTGCTAATGTTGGTACTGTCGCTTCCTTGACCTCCCCTCCTCTCCTTTGTGTGTAACGGTTGTGTTGTTCCGCAAAATTATCTTTATCTGGCAGGAAACTAACGTTTCGTAAATGACCCGTCAAAAGAAGGAATAATGTTACATTTAAGGGAAGTGCTAAAGCGCTTTAAACTGCTGCTAATTAACCCAGCAGCTTAACCAAAGGAGCATCTTGTCGTAACACGGTGGTATCTAGACAGGGCTTTATTTCAGACGACGTTATTGTGGTACAACCGTTCCCGAAGGAATATTTTTCGATTGTTTTGCAATTCGGATGTTGTGCAGAAAAACAGAAAAGTTTGAGGACCGCTGGCGTCTGATCGGGTTCCCCGAATCAGGTAATGGTAGAACCAGAAGTGGTACCTACCATCTGTTGCGTTATCGCTGGTTGGCAGGGTAGCGTCCTCGAATGACAACGTAAATGGGACGTTTGAAAGTCGCAATAAGTTTGAATGGCCGATATAACAGTATTTAAATGTAAAAAACTGTTGAAATAATTGCAGGAGGAAATTGTTATAAAAAACGGTTCCATTGGGTAACAAAGGCAATTTAATTCTATAAAATAAGAGGGTGTAGTTGAGCAGAAGACAACAAAGTTTGAGGAGCGCTGGCGTCTGTTCGGTTTCTCCGAATCAGACAGGGTAGAACCACAAGTGGTAACATCTGTTGAGTTATCGCTGGGTGGCAGATAAGCGGCCTCGAACGACAACGTACATGGTTGTAAGTCGCAATAAGGTTTGCCTGGTGAATTGCCCATGTAACAGTATTTCAGCGGATAAAACTGTTTAATAATTCCAAAATGAATATGTTATATTATAACAAAAAATTGTTTCCAGCGGGAAACAAGGGCAAATGGTGCGACTTGAACGTTGCAAAGTCGTACTAATTTTTCCTGTTGAATGGCCTTTCCAATTAGTGATGTGTCGTTCCGGCCGGACTCGGTACAAAGGAACGAATCCAGGCTAGGATCGATTCGGACCGAATCCATGTTTTCAATCCGAATCGTTCCGAGGATCGAAAAGGCGATCAGCCATCCATTCCCTTTGGCTTTCGGTTCGATTCCCGTCAACGTAAACACAACTCGCTTTCGTTCGCAGTCGTGGAAAAACGAATAGGTAACCGAACAAGACGATGTAGCAGGTCGTCGGTGATTTCCTGCTCTTTGCGTATCATCAATTAAAGCATTTGCGCTTTAGGAGCCTGCCGATGTTTAAAACTTAAAACAAACACATTGCTGCGCTGTCAGCAAAACAAAGAAAATGATTATATTAATTACTTAGGTATCTTAATATTCATTGATTGTTACACATTATAGATTTAGATGTTGACTAATAAATTAAGTTTGATTTGACAACGGCTTTTTCTTTAGTTTACAATTATTTCTGCCGCTTCAGCAATTCAACTTTCATTTATTTATTTACTATACTAGACTAAACAAACTGTATCACTGATCATTCTTATTACATCTTCTCGCAGCCTCGCAGTGCCGTACCGTTATATTTTCCACAGTATTCGTATCGTACAGATACTTTAGCCCAAGCTTGGATTCGGTTATTTGTACCGATACTGACCGAGTTCAACCGGATCGACGCAAAAAAGTACTATGCATTCTACATTTCAATTTCATTCACTATCGGAATGGAATTGGAACGAACGAATCCACAAAAGTATCGAAACTTCCCATCACTATTTCCAATAGTAACTTAATCGTCAATGTATGTGGTACATTGTAACGAACAAAAGAAGTTGTGCCTGTCAAATTACCAATAATGTAACAGTATTTTAGGGGATAAAACTGTTTAAATAATTCCAATAGTAACTTAATCGTCAATGTATGTGGTACATTGTAACGAACAAAAGAAGTTGTGCCTGTCAAATTACCAATAATGTAACAGTATTTTAGGGGATAAAACTGTTTAAATAATTCCAATAGTAACTTAATCGTCAATGTATGTGATACATTGTAACGAACAAAAGAAGTTGTGCCTGTCAAATTACCAATAATGTAACAGTATTTTAGGGGATAAAACTGTTTAAATAATTCCAATAGTAACTTAATTGTCAATGTATGTGGTACATTGTAACGAACAAAAGATTTTTTCTAATGGGAGACAAAGGCAAATGGTGCGAATTAATCGTTGCAAACGACTTAGTATACAATAGGGTATTATGTAAACGGTAGTGTTCGATGTTATAGAGTCTAAGGAAGAGAACAGAGGTAAGTAAGAACTTACTTGAACGATCAAATAATTCCGATAATAGTTCCTTAATTTTTCTTTGCTTCGAGTGGTCTGGTTCATCGTTGCTGAAGAAGAACACTCACTCACACACACTAAGCACATGCTACTCAGAGCGCACGAAAACTTGTAATGACTGGAATAAGGGTCGACCGACCTGATGAGGGTGGAGCGGCGGCGGGAGTCTGTGTTTCTTAAAAATTCGTGCACCAGAGCTCACCAAAACTTGGCACTACATGTTGTAATTCGAGAACGGCAATGCGAAATATAATTTATTATTATAAAAATAAAGAAAATACGTTAACACAAAAGTACATATATTTAATTAAAGGTATAATTACAGTAACGTAATAAATAGTGCGAATAGAGTAATACAAATACAGTTAGAATTTTATATAAAAGAACTATTGCATTATTCTATTTTAAAAGTATAAAAAAATTAGCAAATTTTAAATAACAGGACATAAAAAATTGTTGATTTCTTAAAATCCAGTAGCTTCTGTATAAGAGCAGTTTGATGAAGGAGAGATGGTCGATCTGGTAACACTCTCAACGAGTAGTGATGTTTCTAATCAAGGCAGTAAACTTACTTGAGGGATGGAATAACTTATGCCCCTTATATTATACTCTTTCAAGTGAAAAAACAAGTTTTCAGGTAATTCACACTTTATCAAAAATGTCAACAAACAAAAACGAAAAACTTATAACACAAAACCATCACAAAACTGTACAACGATTGATCGATCATACGACAACAAATTCATAAACCATAAACAAATTGATGCACATATGATAGGAAATCCCAAACTTTACGTGCACACTGATGCGCACCCTATGTGCATTAATACGCAACGACAATGAACTACAATTTTTAATCGTCATCATAACCAAATTTTCTCTACTGTCAGTAATTTAGAGGTAATAAACAAAGGCGATTTAGTTGGTGGGACAGATGCTACGATGGCGTTACCGTCGACATCCCATACCCTGTAGTTAACATCGATCTCTAAAGAAGTTAGGTAGTGCGAAATGGTGTCTTCACGAATGCTAAACTGTGATTAAGAAGGCTAAATCACATTTTACTATTCCTCAACAAATGAAACAGAAAAATTCTGTTTTTAGTTTGTAATGATTCCGCAACAATCAATAGTTCCACAAGTAAAATCCTTGTAAAGTAGAGCTTTGTATGTATTGTTAAATATTGATCAACTCAAAATAGTAAAATTTCCTCTTGTATTAATGCTCTCAATTTGTCAATTAATTGATATATACAGTTTAGAATTATAACAGCGTGCAATTGTAGATCTTATAGGACATACTTGCTTGTAATGTAATAAAAGGAGTACTTGTGATTTTTAAATTGTAATTTGGATTTAGATAAATTGCTAATCGATAACATCAATAACTGACAATAACTATCAGGTAAGAGTAAAGGAAAGATCAAAGTGGAAATGTTACTTAGGATATTCAATTAATGAAGACATTGAATACTAACTAAACGTAAGTATGTTCTTTGAATAAATGTATTGAATAATGTACACATGAACACGTTTATCGAATTCTGGACACTAATTTTTATATTGTCCCTAAAAAAATAATAAAACTGTGGGTTATTTCTTTTTGTTATTAATTTATAACACAAAATGGCATGCCATAAAAAAATACGTGCGTTAGATTATATCAACAGAACAGACATGAAAGTTCTTCCAAAATCCCAAACTCCGCTGCGTCCATTGTTCATAAAAAATTTACGTTTAACATCGTATCGCGTTATCATAGCTTCTTAAATGTTTACGATCTGCGAGAGGGAAAACGCACATTAATAATTCATAATTTTCCCTCGAAATCCGCAGGGAACTAGTTGTCGACAAATATTTTACACTTAATGCTCACTGCGGCGACACTTTTCAAAAAGCTGCACTTTCGCAAGTGCTAGATTACCTTCTTAGTCGGTTGAGAGGCCATTTTGAAAGTATTGAGCCGCAATAATACTTCCTCTTGGGAGACAACGTCATTCTACGCTACTGTTAAAAGCGATTTGAACGATTTTAGCACTAAAGCTGAATAGTTGGATCCTCTAAGGATACATAGTTGAAGGGAAAATAACGTTTTACAGAAAATTTGGGGAAGTCTATTAGGGTATTTTGTAAAACTTGCAAAAATTATTAATAAAGATTTGAAGAAATAAATTTAAATACTAATAATGCATAGCCATTAAGTAATAATAAGTCACGCGAAGGCTATTTAATAAAAAGATACAACCTCTTTCAATTATTTGCTACTGGTCGTAAATGTTACAATTAACATTAAAGGAATACCGGAATGGGTACGATTCATGTGCCAATTAATGTTGGATGTCCTATATTTGAGTGAATAAAGCCTCTTCAAATGGAAATAGTTAATGATTATAGTAGAATTATTGCATTTTTAACTTGAATCGTGTTTGCAATTGATGTTGAACTTATTTATACATTTTTAATTTAATTCTCAATTGTCATATGTCGTATTTTTTTGCTCTTTTTCTTTGTTGTATTTGTCACCTGCTGTTGTTCTTAGTATTTTTCATCGTTGTTGTTTTTTTTTTGTGATTGTTTTACATTACGTTTTAAATAAACTGTTCCTACAGTGAATGTTTTTATTCACTTATTGTTCGGCCACGAATAATATTGAACTTGTACTTATTTAAGATAAAGTGATCCTTAAGTTACGTTAGGCCAGCAGCACGTTATCCAGATCTCAATAGTTGACTTCTTGTGAAACATTTTAGAAATATTATAAATAAAATGAAAATAAAATTGCTTTTATGTTTCACACAGAATTTATTAACTTATCTACAATTGTTTTAGCTGGTTGAAGCCTTTTTTATATTCTGGGCCGTAAGCTTTTCTGCCGACGTCATCACACAAAAACTTTCATCCTCTATTTTTGCCCCCCCTTAGGGTAAAATTTTTACAAACTTTGAATGTCATATTTATATCTAATCAAAAGCCTAGAAAATACGTTTCAAGCTTCTAGCTTTAAAAATTACGAATTTCCATACAAACTTTCATCCCCTATTTCAACCCCTTTACAGCCCTTCTTTTGCATTAAAAAGTAGCCTATGTCCTTTCTCAGCTTCTAGACTATATCTGTACCAAATTTCATTTAAATCGGTTTAGTAGTTTAGGCGTGATTGTGTAGCATACAGACAGACAGAGTTACTTTCGTATTTATAATATTAGTATGGATTTATGGATGTATCGCTATTTTAATATAACTAAGAAAATAAGGCATTCTGTCTAAAAGTTTTGTACGATACACGTTCGATTTAATTGCCTCTTAATTAAGTGAAGTTAAAAGTTTAAACCAGAAGCACGCAACAAAAAGTTTACTCCAGAAGCTTCAGGTTTTGTAAAATGCAATTATTTCTCGGAATCAAATAATCATTTGAAGTTTGTTGCTTTATATTTATAGTACAAAACTTTAGTCAAACTTTTATGAACTTCGGAAAAGTGACGTGATTATTATTCAAAATAAGATGGCGGTGCCTTACAATTTTTTGCATAATTTCAATTACAACATTGTATTATACAATTTTACTTAGAGCAGTCTACTCGTCTCGAGTAGTAGTAGGTATACTTTGTTAAACTTAAAAGTAATAAAATTATTCAGGTTTTCACGACGCCGTTCTTAGAATATTCATTAACCCAGTACTTTCTCTCGTTACATTGATTTCCCATCCGGAATCTAGCTATTATCACTATATCATTTCCTCCTCTATTACGTGGGTGTGTTAGTACTGTATTGTCTTGCAACTCTTTCTCCAAAAATTCTTTTAAGCACGAAAAAAAGAGTATATTTAATGTGAATAAAATACACTTCATTCAAGAAAATCTTTGTTTCATATATACGCAAATAAATATTTTCTTGAATAAAGAGTTTTAAAGTTTTAATGGTAATCAAATGCTGCGTTTCATTTAAAAATATATACTTTCAGTTAAATACAGCAATGTTTGAAGCGAAAAGAGTTTACTTACGAAAACCATAATATTTCTTCGTTTGAATAATGTATTCCTTTAAACAGAATATTTATCTACTGATTTCAACAATATAACAAAATAAGATTTGCGGGCTTGGAAAAAATAATATTTTTCTTCAACACAAGAAACAGATGTTTCCATTTAAGATGGTACTTCTTCATAATAAACTCGATTAATATTTGAGTTTAAAGCGGTATATATTTGTATTAAACATGAAACATTTTCATACTAAAATAACAAAAATTTGTTTGAAAATTTAATTTTTTCTTAATTTTTTATTTTTAATAATAAAGCAATTTTACAAATCAATGGAATGGTATATAAATAAGATGTGATTATTGTAACATATCTTTATTGAACATAAAATAATAAAAAGGATAACGATACACACATGAACAATAGTATGAAAGGAACTAAAAAAAATTGCTTAAGACATTTTAGTGTTACGTATGATTTACCAATAGGGAGTGTATGCATCATGACTGGAAAATGCGTCTTTTTATTTTTATCCATGATAAGAACTTTACTTCCATTTACTGATTCGATCTTATATAAGCTCTTTAATGTAACGTAGTGATTGCTCAAGTTTGCCATTTTGATAAGAAGTTGTTTAGTCCAAATGATTCCAGTAGCTGTAATATAAATTATTGTTTTTAATTTAAAATGAAAACTACAATTCTTGGTTTATCGATCAAACGATTCTCATCATAAAACAATCGACTTGCTAAAAGTGTAAATTTTCTATCATAGATAACCTTTTCTATACATATACAATCCACAATAAACGATTTTCAAATAGCAGTAGGTAGTAGCCATTTTTTCTTTATCGAGAGAAAGCGCGCTTACAAATTTTGCTAAACTGTAGATACCTACTGCTATTTAAAAAACAGTTTTATTTTACTACTACTTCGTTGAGGATTCGTTGTGGATAAAATTGATTTGTAGATATTTATGTACCTATATACAGCAGATAACGTGATACAGAATGAATTAAAAACTTAATTCTAATATTGCGGCTCTATTACATATTTACCATGCAAAAATTTTGTATTATTTCATACTTCTATTTTAAATATAATTAATAAATAAATTCGTAAAAATTAAGTATTTTAATGGGAACTTACTTGCAAATGCTTCTCCAAATTCTCCAAAGCCAATTTTATTTAAAAATTCTTCCATTTTATTATAAAAATATACCCCTGCGTTTTCAGAAAACTTTATTGTGCACCAACAACTCACTTTACACTGATAGTTCATTAACGTATGACGCAATATGTATATTGAAAATCGAAACGGGAGACAAATATGGAGCTCATCAAAGCGTCACATATTTGTACTAAATAAAATGTTCTTTAAAATAAAATGATAATGCTTTATCGAAAGCAGAACTGTTTTGTTTCGAAGAAGTGCTTTATCCAATCCAGTTTTTGGCTACTTGAATAGAATTAATATTTTATTGTTTCAAAATAGAAATGTTTTAACATTAAGAAATTACTTTTTGTTTAAACCATTCAAAAAGTTGTAGCAAAAGAAACATTTTCATTCCAAGTAGTTCCTTGACTTGTTTTAAGAACAGAGTTAGTCTTCGATCGAAACCTGTATAAATTTGTTTCAAAACAAAAATTCTTTCTTTAAATCAATTGCAGTAAATAAATAAAAGTGTTGAAGAAAATATTCTTGTTTTCTTAACACAAAGCAAAATACTAAAAAGAAGTATTTATTTATTTAAAATGAGTAAATATCTTCAAAGCAATATATTTTCTTGTTTTAAAATAGTTTTTTTTTCTGTGAGACTTCCTCATATTTAATTTTTTTTATAATCCCCAGTCCTCTCCTTTTAACTATTATTTCATTACTATATTGTCTATCTATCTCACCTAAGACTTTTTCTCTCTCTTCATCATATATGTTCTTCGTACCAATTTTCAGTATTTTTTTGCCTGTTTTTCTCAAGTTTTCCTTTTGTAAATCTCTTAAGTTTTCTTAGAATTTAACATCCTTTTTCTGATATCCTCTACAAATTTGCCTCTTTTTGTTTGTCTTCTTATTAATTTGCACAAAAATAATAGGAAGTATATTAATATATACATATATTTCAATTTTTGCGAATAGAATATTAAATTTCAAAATTCAAAGAACACAAGATACACCTACCTATATTTCACTTTTTTAAGCAGTGGTTGTGGGAGAAACACGCATAAAAATTTAATACAAATGAATTTGAAGAAATAAAATAACAATACATAAAAGAGAAAATGAAAATGTTCCAGAAGTTTATTTGTACCTAAAATATAAATTAAACGTTGTCAGTGATTTCTATCTATCCTTTTTTTGTGATAAAAGAACGATAAATTATGGAGGGTATTTTCCCCGCATTGGTATTCGTTGTTTCCCGTTCAATGAATTCACCTGTCGAATATGTCTATTTATAGTCTACCCGCAATGCCTTTGTTTGTTACCGACAAAACAAGCTTTTAATAATAAATGTAAAGCCAAAAAACTAATTCATGTACATTGTCCATTTGTTCTACTCATATGAATTGTTATAAAATACGTAACAAGTCCCAGATTACATTCATACGGTTTTTCTGCAATCTATTTTCCTTCTACCTCATCTTTTATTAACACATTTTAATACACTCAGAGTGTTTGGTAGAGCTTTAGTGCTTTATGTTAAATTTTGTGTTTAGAAACACTACTTTTCAAGCACTTTCGTAAACAAGTAGTTAAAATTTTAAGCCCTTTGAAAGTCCTTACAGCTTTTTAAGAGTGCATGAAATCTCTTTAAATTCAAATTAAAAAAGAAAGGAACTATGTATTTGGATCCTGAAATTCACATGTTCTTGAAGCCTGTTTCATAAAGTCTTCATAATATACTCATAGCCCTTTTCACAAGTGCTTAGGCTTTATAACCTAATTACCTACTTTTCGCTGGGTAATTCGAATCCCTTGGATATTAAAATTTCATTGAGATTTCAAAGGCCAAAAAACTTTAAATATGGGCTTCGTTTGAGCTTAAGGCTTGGAGCGATTTTGATAAAGACTTTGCCCAATTCTGCCAACACCTTAAGAACTTAATTTCGTTTTATTTATAAAGTGCCTCGCAATTACCTCGAAAAGTAGATTCTTTAATGGATTGATTATGTTATTAAAAATTACAGTTTTACAGTTAAAATTAAGTATCAGTAGATAGTGATATTGGAAACTAACATATTGGGGTATGCAGTCTGGTGGCAAAAAAACAAACTAATTCCGGATGACAATGGTCGAGTAAATATGTTGTAAATGCATGTTGTTTATATTTGCAATAAGTTTTTTATGATAAATTATCGATAAATAAAAGTAAAAATGGAAGTTGCAATTTTTGCAGCTTAAAAAAAACAAAAACTACAGTATCTTGTGCAGTTAGAGATTGTAACAGTAAAACGAATAAAAATCTAAACGTGGTTTTCCATAAATTTCCGAAGGCTGGTGATCGCGTAGTGTTAATAGAGTATTTTTTTGGTAATTTGGCGAAAGTTGATAGATTTTAAGCGTGGAAGAAATTATTGAAAATTCAAGAAGTTACTCCTCAAATGAAAATTTGCTCTCTGCATTTTCAAAAAACCGATTACGCATTACCAAGTTTAACCTAAAAATTCCTAACTGAAAGTATTAATTTTTTTTTCTTTTTAAATAATTAAATATTAACGAGAATAGTAATTTGTTATTATTTAAGGCATTGATTTGTGCTGTTTTCCATGTACATTTCAAATCTGTACATGAAAATATCTCCAAGTCATCTCCTTTACTAAAATTAAAATTGTAAATTTATTACATGCATATTGTAAGTTAAGGCTTACAAATAATAGAGGTTAGATTTTCTCAACTTACCGGTAACAATAAAATAATGTTGCCACTGTGTGTTTACACAATTCTCCTAATCCTGCCTTACACGAACAGGCAGTTGCAATTATTTTCCCGGTTGCACTAATTTCTGCATTTATTTCATGTGGCTTTTCTTTTATGTGTGACGTTTGTTTGCAAAGCGCGGTAACCACTGTTACATTTTCATTACCTTTTTCACGATTAATTCTACATTTAAATAAATGTCCGGCAGATAAAATCCTTTGCGCGTCATGAATATTTTTTTGTTTCAGATTATTACCCGTCCATAATAATACTTATATCTTCCATATCTAATAACATTTTTATTACTCTACCTACTACCACACGGGTTAAAAATTTAAAATTGTCATCTGCTTTCCACCATGTTTATTAGGCCACGCCCCCATGAAGGTTCCTAATACTGGCAACAATAGTTTAATATTACATATATCGACTTGCTTTAATATATGGTATAACTGAGGTTTATGTTTGAAATAGTAATTCACCTAATATCGGCAATTTGCCTAAATTATTGAGTGAAAGTTTATTTATAATTATTTATAGGTTATTTAAAATTGAGTTTTCCCCATGTCACATAGTGCTCATATTTTTCCAAAATTAATTTTTCGTTAATTGGTTTTTATTTTTTTGTACTACAATTATTGTTCCAATTTACATATGCAACACAAAACCGCCACACGGAACTTCGACATAATTGCATGACAAAAGTAGACCGTGACCAACTTCTAAAGTTCCATTTGGGGGTAACTAAAAGAGCACTATGTGGTTCATTATAAAAGAACAAGTTACGGAGACAAAATGAGTTAGTAAGATCAAGCAAACGAGTCAGAAGGGTTAGGGTGGTGCAGCGGGTGACCTCACTCTAACGTCACAAAAGTCCTTGCCATTTTCAAATCCCCTAGTTGATAGTTGATTAGGCAAGTAGTTTATTCATATTTTTGTAGTTAATTTTTAAAGTGTTTTGTAAAGCATGATTTAATTTACTACATCATTAAAAAGACCATACAAAATTCGCTTTTCTTTATGACACCCACCTCGAACCCTATTGTTTTCATTGGATTGACTTAACTTCACGAAATTGATAATTTATAATTCATGACTAGTGCTTTTGTTTGCAATCGACAAAACGTGCTTTTAGTAATTTATGTAGGTACATATACTAAAAAATAAAATATTGATGTCTATTTTGTACTTATCGCATCTCCTGATCGATCATCAAATACATACAAAAACAGGCTTCTCTAAGGTACACTTAGGTATCTAATTCATAAACCCTGTTTATGATCTTCTTTCCTTTTCACATTTAATTTATTAGCACATTCTTCATGTGAAATTCGTTTTCGTCAATATGAAAGCTCCATCGTAAAATATTATTACAAAATTCAAGTCAGATTTATATGGCAACTGCTTCTTCACTACCAATATCACACTAATCACACTAATATTATAAAGGCGAAAGTTTGTGAGTGTGTGAGCATGTGAGTGTGTGAGTGTGTATGTTTGTTACTTCTTCACGTTTAAACGGCTGGAGCGATTTTAATAAAATTTGGTATGGAGTTAGCTGACACCCTGGATTAACACATGGGCTACGTTTTACTGCGGGAAAAGATCTTATTCCTATGGGAAAATCGCTGAAAATGAATTCGCGGAATATTATAAATGCGAAAGTAACTCTGTCTGTATGCTACACAATCTCGCCTAAAATTTACTGAACCGATTTAAATGAAATTTGGCACAGATAGCCTGGAGCCTGAAAAAGTACATAGGCTACATTTTAATGCGAAAAAAGGGTTGTAAGGGGTTGGAATAGGAAAGTTTGTGTGGAAATTCCGTAATTTTTAAAGATTTTTTAGGCTTTTGATTAGATATAAATATAAAAAGATACATTTAATGTTTGTTTAAAAAATTTTTCCCTAAAGGGGATAAAATTAGCCGATGAAAGCTTTTGTGTAACGACGTCGTCCAAAAAGCTTACGGCCCAGAAAATTAAAAATTTAAATGTAAAAAGTTAAAGAGGTTTTGTTTATTTGGATCAATAAAAGTAGTTGAATACTAAGCTATATAAACTATAATTAAACTATATTAATTTATAATATTATAAATGCGAAAATAACTCTGTCTGTGGGTAACGCAATCACGTCCAAACTACTTTAAACCGATTTAAATGAGAATTTGGTACAGACAGATAAGTAGATATAAAGTTAGAGGCTTGAAACTTATTTTTAAGGCTTTTGATTAGATACAAATACGTCATTTAAAGTTTGTAAAAATTTTACCCTAAAGGGGGCAAAAATAAGGAATGAAAGTTTTTGTGTAATGACGTCGGCAAAAAGGCTTACGGCCCAGAAAATAAAAATATAGATGAAAAAAAAATTTTAATGCTGCCGAAAGTCACTATTCCACGCGGACGAAGTCGCGGGCATAGCTAGTGAGAAAATAAAAGGAAACTTCGTGGGATTGAATTACATAAAACACTAAAACTCGAAATTACATAGAAAATGTTCAGAAGCTCAAGGCGCGTTTCGAAACTAAAGACGTCATCCTCAGTTTCCTTATATCTGGCATTATAATTTTCATTTTTTAATTTAGTTATCAACACCACAAGAACTGGGACAAAGATTACAATACCCTGTTTATAAATTTTCATTTCAAATTAGACACATGTGGTCTCAATTTTCATTATTAATGCGATACTGTTATTGTTCTAGTTGTTGAATGCTCAATAAATTTGTATATCCACATTTGAACTTTAAGTTAAACTGCGACAATCCGTCGCCTTTCAGAAGCTATAAATTCCAAACGTGGGTTTACTCGCTCCTGAGAAATATTTCTGCAACATTCCAGCAGGGAAAACCACACATTTATTGGAGAAAATGATTACATAGAGGCAACGGAGGTTGACGCTGATAACGCTTCCAATTTACGCGGGCGCCACGAACAGGATGAATTACAAGCCTTAATTCACAAAAAGCCAGATGAATGATGACATCTGGTTAACAGTGGGCAGACCACGTCGACCGAACACATTGTGTGATACCTAATCCAATATGTCTGTCTCCCCTTGCTCGTTAGGACGGACTATAAAAGAAAAATAACATCCGGAAAATAGTCGTGACGGGTCGGAATTTAAAATGGGCAAACGGTGACGCGAAGAATAACTGCTCCTTTCCCGAAACGAGATTAATGGAATCGAAAAGACAATAAATTAGGATAATCTCGGATGCCGAATCAAAGCAACTGAACACATTTAAATGGGACGAATGGAAAACGGAGAAACAGTTGGAAAATGAATGGTAAAAGGGTAAAATACCTTCAAGTGATTAACGATACTTCTCAAACTGAATAAATTAATTAACATCAAAACAATGAAATATATAACGTTATTTATTTAAATGAATAAAGATAATCTGCTCTAATTTGTATATGTTTATTAATATTAATAAGTAAAAAATATATATTCCTAGAGTAAAAATATAAAAAATAAAATACACGTAAAGTAAACAATAATAGACGAACAGTTAAGATATTTATATTTATAATTGCCCGTTTTTTGAAGTGAAACTTATATATAAACGGGGGGTGTTACCATTTTTTTTACACGAAAAAGCGTTACGCGCACGTGCAGGGGATAGACGGTATATCGCGTAGTGAGAGGCGGCAGCGGCTGAGAGAGAGAAAGTTTGCCGTGGCGGAGAGAGGGCAACGGCTACATTAAATGGTTATAATGCGCAGCCGCGCGGAGAGCGGGTAATCCGCTAGAGTCCCGGGGGCGTGTGCTAAGCTCAGCTGTTGCTTTTTTACCTTTGCTCTCCACGTGGCTGGACATCATTGCCTCTATTTCCGGTCTGTGTAAAAAATAAAATTTGTTTAAACAAAAAATGCATTCATTAAAAGTTACCTAACCTAACCAAATCATAATTTTCAGTAAACCTGTAAAAAATAATGTGTGCTGGGACACATAGTAGAAGTGAAACTCCAACGGACAAGTGGAAAAACGAAAGGCACCGGACAGGTTTTCAAAATGGACAAGTATGTACATTAACAATCTGCAAGTGAAACTTTTGTTGCGATTCGTTTTTCCTCTTGCCCGTTACCTTTCGTTTTTCCCCTTGTCCGTTGAAGTTTCACTTCTACTATGTGACCCAGCACACATTCTTTTTTATGAAAATATCCAATTAGTACTTTCAAAGTGGATAAATTTAGGTAGCAATTGTTCCAGGTTTTTTCTTTCATTTTTACCGTCTAATCTTTTTATAAACTCCATATCAAATATTATTCTACCGTGCGTATTCATTAATATTTATCTTATATACAGGGTGATCGTTTTCATCCCAACCCTTAAACGTTCCTCCGGACTGAATTTAAATATCGTTTTGAAATTTTGACCAAACGGGTTTTGAATATTTTTGACCTTTTGTCACTTCTTTCGGTCAACTTTTTTACATTTTGGGATTCTTCATCAAAATTATTGGTAATATCTTGATACTAGAACCGTACTTTTTTCATTTTTTCAATTTTTTTTTCGTTTGCAGTATCTCCCTTTATCGCGATTATCATCAAAACTAATTGATAATGTAAACTCTTAACTTCTTAGTATGGTGTAGGTACCAAATCGTCCGAAAATTTTTGAAGAAAAAGAGTTTTTTTTATATTTTTGTGGTTATTTTTTATTGTTTTGAAAAGCATGATTTTATTTATTAAATCTTTAAAAACCATACAAAATTCGCGTTTCTTTGTGCGACCCATATTTTTCTTAATGCCATTACATCAATCACTTAACCCTCAGTAAAGAATGTTAATAAGATACTGTACACCTAAAATTGATCTTTCGAGAAAATTTTCAAAATCGATTTAATACAACTTTCATTTTTACAAATTATGTTATAGTTAATAAAGTTAATACGTAAAGCTAAACAATAATAAATAATTAATGAATTTGTTTGGAATTATTATCCATTTACTTCCAAAATTTTTAAAATAGCCTATTGCGCCTTTAAAGCATAAGCCAAAAGTTTATCAGCTTCATCAATGATAAATAAACAATAAACTTTCAGTGAAACGTCGGTGAATAATTATATAAGATAATAAATGTTTCTTCACCCCTGTTTCTAGGATTATTGTTTTGAAAAAATATTTATTAGGGTCAGAATTATAAAAGTGAACTAATCGATGAATCCAAGAACAGTACAATTCCAAAAACTTAGTTATGAAAAAACTGAAAAAAAAAACGAATAGTCTCATAACCATTGAATCTATCGTGATGTCCTGTATAAAAGAGTTGTAGAACTTTTTTAGAAGATGATCTGGAGAAACCAAAAAGTGAAAAAAAAATCCCCACTCACAGGTATAACAAAAAAAATTTATGGACATCATGTACTGTTCTTACAATTAGACTCAGTTTCGTCTCAGGTAATATTTAGGGCAGTATTATTTATTGCCTGTAAAGATACATTTTTAATTTTTTAAGCTTTAATGCGTTATTAAGATATATAAACAGTATTAATAATAAGTATTAGGTATGTAAAAAAAACTTATTCTAGTAACCGTAAATAAACATTACATTCAGAAACTACAGGAAGCAGTTTTTTAATAACTAGCAGGCCACCAGTTTTTAAAATCTAGGATATCTTTATAGGTAATTTCTTTAAAAGTAAATGGATTATTTTTCTGCAAGACACTGTCATTTCCTCTCTATTTCTCTACTACGTTTTTGTATAGAATACATTTTATATATACTATGAAGTCGACGATTAATATTTTAAGGAAACATCCGAAAACTCTTTGATTAAACAATTTAAATTTAAACAATTTGTTGTATGTTTTTCATTACACTTAGTTTAGTAAAGCCAGTTTTCTGAACCATTTATTTTAGTTTTAATTCAACAAAAAACAACGAATCCGATTAAGTTTTCATGAACTTTTTGGCAAACAATAATTTAACGGCCAAAGTTTCTATTTTTTCGTACATACTTTATGTGCTGTAATTTTTAATTAGCGGAAATTAAAAAACTTGTTCCAATTAACTAAGTTGTAGGGGGTTTAGAAACTTTTCAGAATTTGCAAAGTTGAAATAAAAAGAAAGTTGCTCTACTGAGACCGGATATTTACATTAGTGAGTGAGAAACGAAAAGTCCTGACAACCGAAAAAGTATCGCATCGGCTCGTCTGGAGGAGAAAATCCTTTAATGGGTTTCTCGTAGAGCATGTTTCCCGCTATATAATGAGATAGTAAACAGTTGGATGCAGCAGTCTAGTCGGTATCTTAAATCCCGACGGATGTGTAATAGTAATGGTAACTCCTGCAATTTCTGTGTGTGTGTGTGTGTGAGTATATGTTTCATGGTTACCAATTTCGCAAAGTTGTGTAGGCTTTTACGACAGCAAAATTAAACCGCACATATCACGAGCATCGTTAATATTTATTGATCATTACCCCAGTAGGTACCTACCTACCTCAAGCTTTATGAGAAAAGCAAAGAGTATAAGTAATATCAAACTCGGTTCGTGGTGCACTTTTTATTGCGAGGGAGTTTCAGAAAGTAATCTATCCTTAAAGGCAAATTATTGTTGCAGACTTGATGTAACTGAAAAATGCGGATAGGTACGTGAAAAGTTAGAATTTGAAATGGATGCCGTTGTAGAAGATTTTGTGAATTTTGTTTATAAAGAAATAAAAGAAACGGAAGCTACACAAGGCTCGATTTCCCGGACATTTCGTACATAATATTTGTCTGTAACGTATGTTGAGCAAATATATATAACAAATGGAGAAATGCTACAGGTACAGGCTTTTGTGTAAATAAAAGCGCGTTCTCTATTCGAATTCGGTTTGCATCTCTCTCGTCCCTCAATGCTTATTGGCTTACGTCTTCATATTAACGCATGCGGAATCACTGTAACCAATCAACGTTAGTGGATGAGAGAAATGCAAGACCACACCGAGGCTGGCTTATCTTCTATAACTATACCACTTCTATGATATTGGCACACGAAGTGTAGTCATAAACTGCTACCGAAAAAACAAAATAATAATAATAAAATATTTTTTTTTCTTTTTATGTAATGTAATATTTTCGGAGGTTTCGGGCATGTTATTAAAAATTTGCTCCAAAATGTTTCAATTTCGACCAAAAGCAATACCAAAGTTATCAAATGAGGTCTGCGGAAATCTAGATCTTAAAATGTGGTATTATGTTTCTCAATTTGTTCCAAATGTCCAAATACAGTATAATCGATTTTTGCAATTGTTTTTATTCAATTGCTTTTACAAATAAGCGTTAAAGTATTCCTTCAGACATTCAAATAAAGAAAAAAAATACCGGGCAAGTGCGAGTCGAACTCGCGCACCGAGGGTTCCGTTCAAACCTGCATATATGTGATGTAACTAAAAATTTAAGGTTTTCGGAATTTTTCCTATATATGTGCTATAAAACATTGCTTTATGCCAAATTTCAAGATTCTAAATCGACTGGAAGTACCCGTTAGGTTTTGATTCCCTTGCGAGTAGTTGCGAGTTTGAAAATATGCGACTTAAATTGCTGTTTCTTTTGATTGCGTTGACATAAAAGTTTGATTTTGTTACAGCTTAAAGGTATTATAGACCGGAGTATTTGATATGAATTTTAATTTAATACCTCTACGCGTTCATGAGGAAAGGGGTAGTAACTTTAAAATTATTAAAAATATTTTTATTATATGATGTAACTAAAAATTTACGGTTTTCGCAATTTTTCCTTTATCTGTGCTATAAGGCGTTGCTTCGTACCAAGTTTCAAGATTCTAAGTTCACGGGAAGTACCCTGTAGGTTTTGATTCGAAAATTTGCGGAAATTTGCGGCATAAACGGCTGTATTTTTTTATTGCGTTGGCTTAGAAGTTTGATTTTTTCACAGCTCCAAGGGACAATAGATCTGAGTATTTGGTATAAATTTTAGCTTGATACTTCAACGCGACAGACGGACGGACGGACAATGAAGTGATTCTATAAGGGTTCCGCTTCTTCCTTTTGAGGTGCGGAACCCTAAAAATAAAATGGCCACACAAATAATATTCTGGTCAATGGGTTAATATAAAACTTCAACACCTGGTGTATCTTTGCAATAAACGGTTTCCGGCATTTTTCAGGTTTTCCGAATACTATTTTTACAAATAGAAAATGTAATAAAACATTGCTCGGCATCATATTTACTTACTTGTAACTACCGTAATAAGTAATAAGTAATACCTCACTCATAATAATGATGGCGGTTTTCATTTACCCAACTCACATTGAATATTCAGAAGCGGATGAATACTTCACGCCGCATCTGCACTTAATTTAAATAATTTAAGCCAATTTCGACGAGGTAAATTGAGTTGTAATTCCAATTAACGAGATAATGTGAGAGTACGTACAACGGAGTATTATGTAATAATAACCGACACCTTTTGTACTTCAGCTCATAATTATATCAATCCATACATATCTGCAATGTATTATTACAGACTGTGCTCACGGGTACCGCATCAGATACTAGTTTATACCATACATCTCATATTGACTTTTCTGGCAAAAGATTTTCTCCTGCAAAATAATTGATACAATTTTTTCATTGTTTTCGTTCAGCTTTGACCTAAATATTTACAGGATATCTTAAATAATGTTGGCAAATATTGAGGCAGCAACTTTCTTCACATATTTTTTCAATTTTTCCATTGTAGTCCAGAGGAGGGGGAGTCGAGCTCTTTCAACTGTAAAAATACAGTTTTTGTACTTTTTAGATGTATAAATTTGAAAACTTGGAGAGAAACCAGGTTGATGTTTATTGAGTTAACGGTACAATCATTAAGATGGTCATTTAGATAATATCACTATAATTTGTAGTGAGATATATAGATATTCTGCTGACTACAGCCTTAATGGCTTTTAACATTTGGCAATTTCCCAAAGTAGTCTTCGCTTGTTTAGCAGGTTGCGTTTGGCATAAAATGAGGGAAAATTTTCAATAACAGCACAAATTAAATTCTGTGATGCAAAATTCAAACCATTTCTAAAATCATAAAATACCTTACAAAATTCAGAATTGCATGTGCCCTCTACTCGTTTCATTGATTAAAAAAGGTAAAACGCATAAAAGTATTGGTAATGTTATTGAATCAATTTGCGAAATACGTTGTTGGTACATTGACCTAAAAATAGAGACAACTTGTAAATAGTAATGAAATTTCTAACCTTTGATTAAATTAATAAATATAATCCAAGTCTATCGCTCATGCTCATATCCACTGTCGTTGATAAAAGAAAAATTATTTTGTTCAGGTATTATGCATACTTACCGATTATTATAGTTAAAAGTAAGATAATATATGTATTTTCATGAATAAAGGTGTTTTTATCTACTGTTTACACTGTTATTTATCAATGGAACTCAAAATATACAGAAATTGAAATGAAAATTAATAAACTCTTAGTACATATTTACAAAATAAAATAAGCAATTTTTTTAAGATACTCTTCGCACATTGAACTGTATCTCTTTTGAAAAAAACATTCACAGGTCTATCGTATTTACTGATATCTGAATCAGAGAAAAAACCAACTTCAGCAAAATAAAAAATATATAAAACAATGATGAAATTTTCAATTTGTCAGTTTGTGAAACATTTTACTTTATTGTCTATAAGAGTAATCTATTTAAAGTTAGGCAATTCATTATCTTCATATTTTCAAAGTTAATATTAATTAATACACCAGTGAAGCGATTATTATGTTCTTTTATTTCCACTTCTAAATACGACATGTTATAATTTGTTCATGTTCAACATTTTTTCTTGCATCTCATGTGTCTTTTTGTTCATTAATTTTCATTAACTGCACTAACCACGTACAAACAATAATCATAAACGCATGTATTATAAACGACCCAGGATTGCTGTGATATTATGATACGTAACGCATTTTAATTAGTAAAATAATAGCTTACTATCCTTATAAGTGTTTGTTTACACTTGGCTATGACCTAGGAGGAGGCCTTGCAATCGTCGACCCGACCGACCGGCAGATCTGTATCATATACACAGGCCAAGTAGGTAGTATGTTTAATAGTAGAAATAGTATCCTCAAAATAGTTTAATGATATTTTAAGTTCTTCGATATTCATTGTGTTGATAAGGGAGAATACGTCGGCATTAAATGCATGGAGTTTTCTCCTAACGTATATCAAGCTAGCACGACAAAGTCATTTTTCCGATTTCTGACTTGCACTATAACTTGTCGCTAATTTGTTACCAAATCCAAAATTTGTCGCTCGTGCCGTTTAGCCATAATCAGCTGGTATGCTTGCTTGATATCAAGCTAACACTACACATAGCGTATCTCGAAAAGGAAATGTAGGATATTGTTGTACAAACCATAATATTTCGCCAATTTGTCGCTGAAAGATGACACATTCAACAAATTTATCGCTAGTCTTATCTCCAGCTGATAAGCGAAAAACCTGCTGCAAATTTATGGTCTTTACAGTATCGACAAATTATGGTCTTTACAGTATCGACAAATTATGGTCTTTACAGTAATATCCTACGACATTTCCTTTTAGAGATACGCTATGTGTAGTACTAGCTTGATATCAAGCAAGCATACCAGCTGATTATGGCTAAACGGCACAAGTGACAAATTTTTGGATTTGGTAACAATTTAGCGACAAAAAAAATCGGAAAAATGACTTTGTCGTGCTAGCTTTATATACGTATTTTCTTAGTTAATTTAATAAATACTTATTCATTTCTATTTACCATTTACTTTATCATCTGCCCGTAATATGACATCCCAAACGCGTCTAACCTTTTCTTTCTTTAAAAGATCCTATTATTAAGTCATATGGTTTTGAGGTGAAAATAAGAGAAAGGGCTGTATTAATAAACAGACCTGTTGGTGGTCTCTTGGTTTTTGAAACAACAATACATTTCCACCCCGGATTTTCTCTGATCCTTCACTCATGAGATTCCTTACTTTCAAGAAATAAATTCGAAACATGTTATATTATGACAGTCAGATTCGAGTTACGGAGATAATAAAATTACTAAGGAATTAAAGCTGGATTAGAGCTAACGAAGTTCAAGTCGGTTTAGTTCTGGTTTTATGTACCTTGTATTTTACTCTTTTCATCAATAAGTGGTATATAGGTACGGTGTGCTCAATTTTGAGGACTGTCTAACTTGGTCTAACTCAATTTATAACAACACTCAAAACTTTTTGACAAGAACAATAAATATTGATCCCTTCAGCACGAAATCCCTGCCTATTCGCACGTTTAAAGATTGTTTGACAAATTCGAGAAGTTGGCCCTTTTCAATCCCAAGGGTAATTTTTTATTCCGGGGATTCTCGTACTGAAGACAAAAATAGAATGGGTTAGGGTCAGGTGGGGTAATTGTAAACAGGCTCTTTATTTCGAGGAAATAGGACTATTCCAACTAATGGGAATTATAGACTGTGGTGTTGATTTTTGACGGTTGGATGCTTGAGCGCGCTAAACAGCAGAGTAAGAGTGTCGCAATATTTTATGTTAAACACTGGAAACATTTCTATATCATATATAATTTTTGGGGTAAATGTAAACATGGGTTCATAAATATGATTTTCATTGGAATTCACGTTTGAAAGCGAATTGTTCACATTTACCCCTAAAAGTTTTCGACTGCGTTAATAAGTGAAGCGGTAATTGTAAAATTAAATTCATTTGCAAAAAAATTCGAATTTGCATATTTAACAATATAAATTCACTTAAAATCAAACAAGGACCCAAATTAATCGCCTAAATTTAATCTTCATCTAAGTTACATCAAGTTTCAAAAGTCAAACTTCCAAAATCGTTCACAATTACCCCACCTGACCCTACAACTTTTAAAACAAAAACAATTATGAAAATATATTTTTTATAAAAATGTAACCTGTTTCGTTTACTTCGATGAAAAGAATGCATCATAAAACGTGTGTAAGGAAAAGGGGGTAAATTCAATGGGCGAGAAAACTCAAACTTGATAGAACATTGAACGCCATATAAGGATTTTAATAAAGCTGATCTTGAAAGAAAAGCTTTCCTATCTTACAATTAGAGGGGAAACGTCGGTTGTAGTTTTTGTTTTAGTTCATTCCTTTTGATTGTGATTTATTGTTACTCTAATGTTACCTACTACAAGGCAAGAAGTGGAATGTAGGATTTATAAAACAAAATGACAATCAATCATCTCGAGTTGGTTCTTCAAATAACAGCGGCGCCAAGCAACAGTCAACCTTCTCTAATTTTGACAAAATATAAAGTGTCAAGTGTTAATAATATTAATGTTAAAATGTTCTCTGATTAGTCTTATGTTCTAGTTGAAAACCATATTTGGTACGGCTTAAAGTGGTGAAACAAGAACCTTCCTGGTTTTCTTTTGGTAAAAATTTGTATTTTCTTAGTCAACCAAAAAATAAACAAATAAAATCACATTTTTGAAGTGAAACTTCCTTGGGCGCGATGACAGTAAAATCTCAAGGCCATTAAACGACACATTTCGTAACGATTCGTCTCGCGAAGCTATGACAATAGAAAGGCGCGCATGCGCATATCTGTATTATGGTCAGTTGTTAGTGACCGGCCTCTCATAGCAGTTATATTACAGTAAGTGTATTACAGTAAATGTTTATTTAACAACAATTAATATTTATTTAAGAGTGGGTATTATTATGTATTAATTTTAATTCATTGTAGTTATTGATAGTTTACGGTTTCTTAAGTAATTGGAAAAATAAACGGAGGCAAAAAAAAATTTGATTTATGTATGTGTTTTCATTTTTAAAACATTAATCCTGAAAATTCTCGTACTCCCTCATCCTTTCACCAAACATTACTTTTTCGTTGTAAAGGTATAGAGATCGCCAAAGAAGTTTCACTTCTTTCACGTGTACTGAGTTGCACATGATTAATTTTTTTAATAATTAACGTTTAACAAAATAACGCGAAGTTCTGTTGTATTTGCCCATATATTTTTCAAATAGAAAAATCGATTCTGTTTTAACGATTTAAAAGTTAACAAATTCAATATTTCCATCAGACAGACTCGATGTTTGACTCAGCGAAAGCTTACATCATTAAACAGAGAATGGATGTGCATTTCTTTTGGTTTTGGTATAAAAAGGATCATTATTTAGCACATCCGTTTGCCCTGTCGCACTGCGCTGAGCTAGTAAATGCACTAAACGTCTGAACATCCATTATTCAAACAAAGGGTGTCTACTGGAGAAAAGAACAGTTATTTATAGAACTGTAGTTAGCCTAATGGACAACTCAAAATTCATTTTTAACCCGCAAACGTTGGGACACACTACTGGGGAATATAAACACCTTACTAGTTAAAATTAAAAACTTTCACTACAACTACACATACTTATTGTTAGCTAAATGACATTAATATAATATTCAATGTTATAAATAGATAATATTGTATAAATAAATGATGTATAATATAATCTAATATGTATATAAAATTCTTGCGTCACAATGTTAGTTACCATACTCCTCCGAAACGGCTTGACCGATTTTTATGAAATTTTAAGTGATAAGGGTTGTCCACCCCTAACTTTTTAACTTTTTGGACAAAAATTTTTATTTTAATTTTTTTATGATTTGGCATTAAAAAATCCATATAACCCTTAATTTTCATCCTTCTACCACCAACCCCCATTTTTTAATAGTGATATTAGTACTGTAATAATTTTCAACTCTCAGTGGTCGATAACTCATCAATTATTATCAATCGATTAGTCATCCCCGCCAGGCGTCTACTGATGTCACTACTCACCCAGCAAACAGCACGGAGTGGGGATGAGAATGAAGCAGATTTTTTTAGAATGTTACAGGCAGTTCAAATATGTTCTAAGAAGTAAAACAATGTTTAATTGTAACATTTCAAAATGATTTTGCAATGTTCAAAAATGTTCCAGAATCTTGAAGATCATTCAAGAATGTTCCAGAGTGTTAAAAAAAGTTAGATAATGTTTTAAATCATTATGGGATGTTCTGGATAGTTCGTAATTCGCGAATATTCTAGAATGTTCCATCAAACGTGTGATATATACTTACCCGAGCAACGCCGGGTATTGCTGCTAGTGTACGTATAATATAATATTGGAGTGAGTAAGTCACCCAATAAAAAATTGCGCGCAATAGACAACTTAGCCATTTTCGAATATCAAAAGGAATTTCTCAGAAGAGAGGATAGAATCCTGAAATACATAGAAACATGATAAAGTAAACCTGTTCCAAAACAGCTAATTCTAGAAACAAATTGAGTTCTCATTAAATTATTCTATTGACGCAACTTTACAAACACTCATATGGAGTTTGATCATAAACATCATAAGAAATTAATTGAAGTATTTGCTAATTAAGGAACTCCTCCTAATACTTTATTAAATAACAAACCTTTAGGCATGTAACTAATGATTTATTGTCGGTGCTCGTCGAATACAGTTTTGTACTGGAAATAGTGTTTTGGAAAAGACCAAGCAATGTTTTCAATTTGTTTGGCTTCAAATGGATCTTTCCTTACGTCTATGTATTTGGTAAGACCTCTTTGACAAGCAGTAATTGTAAGCTTTTTTTTTTAATTCAGTTTTTGTCATAACCCTCATTTTTTGGATACCCTCTAACTTGGTAAAAAAATTGTATGAGGAACTTAGATAATTGGAAAATTAACAAAAAAAAAAGGGAAATAGGGATTAATGTGGATAGTGCCTTTAAGTTCGAAAGAGTAAATTTAATTGTAGTTTCTCTTATTTTAAATTGTAATTGATAAGTACTTCTTATTACTCTCTTTGATAATGACAGATTTGTCGAAACAATTGTAAGAGAATTTTTCTTAATAAATTTGTTGAAACATTTTATTGTTTTTTATTATATTTAAAATATGTTTCATCAAAAATACACCACCAATAGCTTATTAATTATTATATCTTTTCAACTAATAACATGTTTAAAGCATAAGTAAGTATTTTACTGTCTATCTTCTGTTTCTGTGTAACCTATGAAATCTAATAAATAAGTTACTGATAAAATCAAAATAATATTGTCATATGTAGGCACCCCACTACACGCGAGGAAGAGTCAAAAGAGATCTATAGGTAGTGGGTTGCCAGTGGCGTAACTATACCATCTGGGGCCCGTGGCAAATTCTTTTGATAGGCCCCTATCAGTAAAAATCGTCATGTTGTACTCAGTTTAATTTTAATAAACTTCGAGATTTTCCGCGTACTCATTACACGTTGTATATTGTATATGTCCCACTAATGGCCATAGGCCTCCTCTCTTAGGCGAAAGGGAATGGTCTGTAGTCCCTACGCTAGCCCAATGCGTATTAGAGACTTCACATTCATCCATAGAACATAATATCTCAATACAATGCATTCATCATCTATTCGCTAGCTTTTCGGTGAAGGAACAATATCGTAAGAAAACCTGCATACATTTACAATGAAATAAAAATAACAATTTAATTTCAATAAGATATTTATTAAGAAAAATATTTTTTTCGAGCTTTCTGTTACGCAAAAGTGTCTATAACATCATCAAAGTTTAAAGATCGGGCCATAGAATTTTCAATAGACAGAATAACCAAGTTACATAAAACCTGTCTTGTCTCATAGAGTTTCTTAAATAGGTTTTTAATCAATTTTAGTTTTGAAAATGATCGTTCAGCACTAGCTGTAGTCACAGGAATTGTAAGAAATAACATTAATGCAGTGCATACTTCAGGAAAGCTGCAGGACATAAAATGATTTTTTATTATTAATAAATCAGCAAGGTCTCTAATACACGAAGATTTTTCTATTTCGCCTCTGAAAGTGGATCGAAAACTGAGAATTTCTCTGGCAAATGATTCAGATATGTCTTTTTTATATATCTCAACAAATTCTAGACCTTTTTTTAATAGATCAGTGTCATTTAAAACTTTTAAAGTGGAAGGCTGCAAAACACTGAAATTTTGAAACAATTTCATTCATTGGAAGGAAACGCGATTTCAGTTGGTTTATAATGATGTCTAATACTCGATAAAATATGTTCACTTTGAACAAACTTTCCGGATCTTGGAGACGCTCATCTTCGCAAAGCTCATCAAAATGGCGTTTTACCTTCTTCTGACGAGTTTTAGAAAATTCAGGGGTGATGGACCATTTTTCTGCTACACTATTTGCTTCCATTTTTAAATTTTCAAATTCATGTCGGTACCTTCCCAATTCTTCTAGACAAATTTTCAAACGTTTTAAGGCATTTGAAAGATCGCTGGCTTTAGACTGAAATGCTTTAGAGGCTGCATCGATACTAAGTAGAATCTTGCAATGGAAAACCAATAACATAATAAAATTGTAGTTTTCGATCTTGTTTTTGAGCGAAACAGCTTCATTTCTTTCATCTGATTTGCAATTTAACAGAATTGTTTTCGTTAGCGCTTTTTGGAGAAAAACGGCATCATAACATCCTGGCCATCTAGTAGAGTTTAATGTTTTTAATGTTATTAATTTGAATTTGTATTATGGTCTTTAGTTGTCTCACTTTTGATTTTAAGCAGAACTTATAAAAATATACTTTTCAAATAAAATAAAATACTTAGGTACAATGTTAAGAAATATTTTTGAGCTCGCGGCCTCTTGGGCCGGGGCCCTCTTGGGTCGGGGGCCCGTGGCATTTTGCCAGCCCCTGCCACCCTATTTTTAACGCCACTGTGGGTTGCCAAGATTTTGTTAATAACAGGAATAACAACTAACAAGGAAGGACTGTATTTTCTAAAAGTTACATTCTGGAATGGAATTTTTATAGGAAAAATCGAGTCCCTATAAATAGCTGCCGTGAAGTCGCAATCGAATAGTTCCAATTATGAAGTGACCAAGGGCGAACTAGAAGAGCAAAGAAGCGATTAAGGACGTTCCCAAAGAGCAGTTGTGCTCAACTTGTTAAAAAATTCCCCCTATATAAGCTACCATGACTACAATAAAAAATAGTTGAGATCACTACATTCTTTCGCCTCTGCTCACATGCCCAGAACTTCAAAAATGATTCCATTCCGTCGTTTTTCAGATCTGGCAGCATTGTATTTTTACTGTGCTTGAGATACGTGTTGTTTATGTAGAGAAAAAAATATGTTACTAGTATTTTATATTAATTCAAAATTTATGATGTTAATATGCTACTTATTTATGTTAAATACGAATAAATATTTTACTTGCTATAATAATTACCTCATTTTTAATATTTTTTATAACAAAACCAATACCGCTTGTCATAGTGATTTTTACAGAAAGATATTCGTTATAACTTTAATTAATAGTTCTCAGTTTAGAAATTTACTACCGCAAGAACGATTGAAAAAAAATTCCTACGTCTAATAAAGGACACTTATAAGTACATATATGTATTTTAAGTTTCAAAAGAATCGTAAGAAAATTTATATTTTTGGGAACGTCCTTATGTGAACAACATGTGAGTGAATAATCAATTGATGGAAATCGCGTTAGGTAATTGAATAATAAAAAAAAAATCATTAATTAGAAAGATAGAAGTTTCTGATTATTTATCCAAAAATATAAAGTATTAATAAAACATAAGACATATTCACATGTTTACTTAACTTACCGAAGATCATGACTATTAAATGAATAGTTACCTAAAAATTGTAATATATCATCTAAGTAAGAATTATAAATACAAGCTTTAAACGTTGTCGTAAAAATAACAGCACCGTATTACAAAATGTTAAACTGATATTGGCCCCACCATGACGAAACATTGGACTTCAAAGTGTTGCCAAAATTGGAAAGCGCGGAAAAGTGGTAATACAAAAGTGCCGTTTATTTTGATATTCGTTTTTAAAAAGACAGGAAAAATGAAACGATTTTAAAAAAATCCATTTTCTCAGAATATTTTTCAAGAACTGCTCGAAATTTTAAAAGTCTCTGTACGGCAAATTGTTACGTACAAAAATCCGCAATTTTTTTTTAATTTATCAAATCCTAATGCTATCCCGTCCTTATCTTGGACACACCGTATATTAAAAAAAAAAAAGGTGCAGCGTGGTATAGAACACTGCTTAATATTCTGAAGGGTAGCCGAATCTATTTAGGACCCTTCTGTTCTGGCCCAATTAAAAAAGCAAGTACCTAGTTTTCAGAACGATTCAAAATTATAAAATGTTGACTGTCAGACGACTACATTCTGATAAAGTAGTTTAAAGATAGGTGATGTAAACAGTGCGCAAATGAAAATTCAAACCGGTGGTATAAATTTGTATCATTGGTGACAATCGTACACACAAAGGTAAATAAGTAAGTAAGTTTAGTGTGTCACCGTATAAAATAAATTGCTTATCCTCGCCTTTAGTGCAAACTGACCTTTACACAAGAAAATAGGTACCTACCTAACGCTAAATAATTATTATGGCTGAATTTACATGTTTCCGATAATTTAGTTGTTAATGGTTTAATCAACACGCCATAAGACCATTTACCATTAGAAACAACGAATCAGCGAGTACCTACCATATATCAAAATGTCATAAAACAACTTTTTGTATATATTATATACGCACTTTGTAAACACGCAAAATAGTTTATATGCAACATTTTCAGCCCATAACGTGGTCATTGGCAAATGCCGTTTGTTCCAAATTATGTTTTAATTGGTATATTTTACATACCACTATATTAATTGATGTCAGAGGTAACATATTATCTACCTTCCTATAACCATTAATTAATTAAGTTCGTTCACGAGATAATTATGTATTATTTAATACAATGAAACGACTCCTAATTATTTTATTAGCTAATAGAATGCAACATATGAATTTGTATAATATGATGTTTTCAGATCAGAAACGACCTTTCTGTTTTATGTACTCAGCAAATGATAGATGGGACCGCTTAACACAAGTCTGACTTTAATACATATATGTTGATCTCTCCTAAAGTTAGCGATTAAAGTGCTTAAAATTGATTGATCGGGTATCATATAAATTCTTCGTAATTAATTTTTCTACCAATTTTTATGTTTCAACTAGCTGTGCCCGCGACTTCGTTCGCGTGGAATAGTGACTTTCGGCAGCATTTTAAATTTTTTAGGCTAATTATTTTGCAAATAAAACATATACATACATGAAAATACGCTATTTACAGTATTTTACTGCAAATAGTTTATTTAAGTCAAAAAAATTGGAAAAGTATTTAGAGAAAAAACATCTGCAGCTGAATGAGGAAAAAACCAAAGTAATAGTTTTTGGAGAAGTAAGAGGTAGGAAGAGTAAAGAGAAGGAGGAATTGAGATGGAAAGGGAATTTGATTGAAAGAGTTAAAAAATATAGATACTTGGGGTACATACTGTCAGAAAATAACAAGGACGAGGCACACGTAAATAATCAGGTAGCTAAGGCGAACGCATTGCTGGGGAGAATATGGGGAATAGGGAGAAAACTATGTAGAAATAATTGGGAAAGGAGGATAGTGCTTTTCAAAACATTAGTAAAAAGTATAGTTTTTTATGGAGTTGAGATCTGGGGATGGAAAGAGTATAGAGTAGTGGAGAATATCTATAAAAGGTATATAAAATGGGTACTATGCTTAGAAAGAAGTACTCCAGATTACATTTTAAGAAGGGAAACAAAATGTGGGAAAATGGTAGAAGATTCAAGAATGAGGGCGGTAAAATATGAGGAAAAATTGGGAAAACTACCGGAAGGGGACTTAAGAAAAGAGTTATGGAAGAGAAAAGTTTTGGGGATAGGGACAAAAAATAAATATGATGTGAAAAGGGAAAAAGCATTAACAGAAATGAAAATAAACAAAGAGCAAATGGAGGAATGGAGAGGAGAGAAATTGAAAGTAAGTAAGATGGTGGGGAAAAGATGCAATGAAATAGTAAGAGGTGAGGATTTGAGAAAAATAGGGGAATCAAGATACGCGAAAGGAATGAAGGAGTATACATGGAAAGATTGGCAAGGGGATGAGGTCCCGGGGTATCTAAGAGAAGGGTTAAATATAGAAATAATAGCTAGATTTAGAATGGGGAATGAATGTAATGAGAATAAGTTTTGGATGGAAAAGAAAAAGAGAATGTGTAGAGTATGTGGAGAAAATAATGAATCAATTGAACATATACTAGAAGAAGTATTGGGGAAGAATGAGAGGGAAGAGACTGAAAGGATATTAAAGGCGGATGGAAGTGGTCTGGCCATATTGAAACAAATACTAGAAAGAAGACGGGCGGTAAGGGGAGGAGAATAAATGCAGAGGGGAAATAAAACCTATTATGAGGGAGATGGAAGGGTAGTATTTTTATTTATTATTATTATTATTGTTTTTTTTTCTGGTTTAAATGTGTAATAAAAAATGTTATTAGGATTGGAGATTAGTGTTTTTTTTTGTTTTTTTGTTTGTTGTCTTTGAAAATGTAAGTTGGAATGTAAGAATAACTTTATGTTTTTTAATAAAGCTCATAGTTTATTTAAGTACATTTTATACACGACGCTTTTGGTTTTTCCATCTTTTGCCAAAACATAAAGATTTTGGAAATCTGATCTGAACCGTAAGATTCTTTGCCGACGTCATCATACAAAAACTTTCGTCCCCTATTTTAACCCCCTTTAGGGTAAAATTTTTACAAACTTTGAATGTCGTATTTATATCTAATCAAAGGCCTAAAAAATACGTTTCAAAGCTTCTAGCTTGAAAAATGATGTAATTTCCGTACAAACTTTCATCCCCTATTTCAACCCCTTACAGTCCTTTTTTCGCATTAAAAAGTAGCATATGTCCGTTCTCAGGCTCTAGACTATCTCTGTACCAAATTTCATTTAAATCGGTTCAGTAGTTTAGGCGTAACATACAGAGAGACAGAAATACTTTCGCATTTATTTATAATATTGGTGTGCCAATGTTGGTCCTACCCTCTCTGTTAGATACATCGCTAATTGTTTTAAATATAGGGCTATTTACACCTTCCGTGTGTTAATTAGTCAAATTCAATTTCTTATTGGCTGTTTTTTGAATTTCCAGTTTTTCTAAAAAGTTAAGTTTGAATCCTTTATTTTCAAAATGGACAATTAAAAGACTTTCGATCATCATAAAACCAATCTTATGATAATCCAGTCGAAAGTTTTTAAATATATCGCATCACAGTCGTTACATTTTATTTTATAAATACCTGATTTTTTGTTGTTATCTACGAGGGCGGATTAAATATAAACAAGCCTTTTTAAATTGAGCGCCGGATTGTTGTTAAAGGCGCATACGGGCGTTAGCAACCTGAAGTGGGGATATTAGGTGACACGGAAACGACTCGTCGTATTGCTGTGTTTGCTTGGATAGTAGCTATCACAATGAGTGAGAAAGAGATGCATAGCAGCGTTGCGCAACGGATTATTATTAAGTTTCTTACACGTGTAAAACGAGAAACCAGCTGGAATTTTGCGCAGATTGCTAGCACAGTTAGTGCAAAGAATTTAACGAAGGGCGTAATCGTGTCGAAAATGTAAATCATCCTCGTCGTCCGCGCACCAGCATATCGCCGGTTAACATTGCACGCGTTAGAAAACCTTATTGAAGGGGACCACCACGCCACTGTGCTTCAGATATCTGTTGAACTCGGCATCAGCTATGGGAGTGTCCACACAATCATAACGAAAAACTGGAGATTCCGAAAAAATTTCAGCTCGTTGGGTCCCAAAAATGCTGAGTGAAGATGAAAAAGCTGCTCGAGTTCGCATCGCAGCTTTAACGCAGGCCCAAATCAGTGAAATGCACTAGACTCAGTCGGAGCACCATCCATATAGCCCAAACCTATCCCCTTGTGATTTCCACATGTTTGGACCCTCAAAGAATCACTAGGAGGCGAGCGATTTCAGACTGATGAACATGTGGAGGCGTTTGTGCGCAACTGTATACTCCCGCCCTGCTTCTTTTTATGAAAACGAGGTGAAAACACTACCAATCCGTTGGGAAAAATGTATAATCAAACAAGGGGGATATGTCGAAAAATAGAGAAATTTGTGTTTTTGTGAAAAGTTTCAAAATAAATGTTTTATGAGCAAAGGCTCGTTTATATTTGATCCATCCTCGTATTTGATCAATTTTGTTATTAACTAATATGGTTTTTAATTTGTTTTAATTACTACTTATTGTATTTATAAAAAGTTTGAAATCTATATAAAATATAATATTTACGAAGTACTTTTGTCATCTCTCATTTTATAGAGCACCGAGAAGTTTTTATAAGGGATGTCACCTAAAGATCGACAATAACTCAGCAAAAACAATTTGAACACGGTTATTTAACTTTGCAAACAACAACGAACTAGAAGCAAGTGTATTAGTAGATGGGCACAAATACATACATCAATCTTGTCTTTTCCAATCAGTTTTGAAAAAGTATCTCTAGTATTAACCTTTCTGTTTCCTCTAAAAGACTTGGTAGATAATGCATTGAACCTCCTGAATATTATTTTGCTTTTGTCTTCTTTTTTATTCGAGAAACTGTAAAGTAAACCTGCTAATAACAGAGTTCGATGTAAATTTATGAAGCCCCAACATGCAATACCGCAGGTTCAAAGGCGTTGTCTCAAATTTAGTTGGTGAGGTGAGAAACCTGGCGTGCTTTGTAATAATTGGGATCATAGATAAATAATTATTGATCGAACATTTCAGTACTTTGATCTAAAACCGACGTAAAATAACGAGGGGAGTGAGAGAGCTTTTGGTGCAATCGAAATATTCAAAATGGTAATTTTTAGGGTTGGGCTAATAATAATGTGAGCAGGAATTGCTTTAATTATTATTTTAATTCTTTTAGTGACACATTCTCTATTCTTTAAGAATCCACAAAGGTCAAAGGATTCTGAAATTCTGTTAAGGTACTATTGACCTTCTTTTCCTTTTATCTACATACATGAAACGCCCAGCATATTTTTTTAGATCGATGCTATTTACACCATGATTTCTTCTTTTTTTCCCAAGTGCGATGATCAAAAACTAATAACCAAATATAATTAAAAATTAAGCAAAAACTCCCTACATTATTTTTTTTTTTTTTGGAAAATATTTGCTCCTTCGCTTAAATCAGAGCATACATAACATTACTCAAGTGGTTACTGGAGATATTCCTTTACATTATAGATGAGATGCCAGACAACGTTAACAAGTAGACAAATATCGTTATTCGCTGGCATTCATCCACTATTCTCAGCTTTTAGTAGAGATATCATCTTTCCACCCAATATCTAATGTCACACAATCACATTTTCCTCACATCGTATCTGCCAAAATCGAAACGTAAGGCGTAGGTACATTCTTCGAGAATAAATATGCAAAATGAAACTACTTACCTCTTAGCTCGTAAAACTAGAAGAAAAAGAGCGATAGAAACTCCAATTTACATAAGAGAATAAAAGTAGTAGGGTGTAATATATCAACATAATTTAATGATCTTTCATGAGGTTTGTGGAGAAGTTAATAATAATTTAATTCGCGTGTGGCAGTATTTTTAAGGCAGGGGTTCCCAAAATGCGCCCCGCAAAACTCGGGATTTCGGTCCTCAATATCGATAAAATATATTAAAGTTTTATAAAAAATAAATGAGTAAATAGTAAAATAATAGATAGAGACAAATAAGAGAGAACTAATAAAAAATTAATAAAATAAAAAATAGTTAAATATATTTAAAACAAAAAAAATTTTAATCATGTGCAACTCAGTACACCTGAAAGAAGTGAAACTTCTTTGGCGATTTCTATACCTTTATAACGAATAAGTAATGTTTGGTGAAAGGAAGAGAGAGTACGAGAATTTTCAGGATTTGTTTTAAAAATGAAAACACATACATACATCAAAATTTTTTTCGCCTCCGTTTATTTTTCCAATTGCTTAAGAAACCGTAAACTATCAATAACTACAAGGAATTAAAATTAATACATAATAAGACTCACTCTTAAATAAATATTAATTGTTGTTAAATAAATATTTAATGTAATACACTTACTGTAATATAACTGCTATGAGATGCTGGTCACTAACAGCTGACTGTAATACCGATGTGCGCATGCGCGACTTTCTATTGTCATAGCTTTGCGAGACGAATCGTTACGAAATGTGTCGGTTCATGGCCTTGAGATTTTACTCTCATCGCGCCCAAAGAAGTTTCACTTCGAAAATTGTGGTTATTCTTTTGATATTATTCCATTTTTTTTGGCCCGCCAAAAATTCGGTAATATATTAAATTGACCTGCCTAAGACAAACTTTGGGAACCCCTGCTTTAAGGAATGATAATGTTTTAGACGTGTTCAATGAAAACAAATAGCAAAAATAAACTACGTTTTCAGTAGAAAAAGTTTGAAATGAGCTTTCTCGTAAAATATCGAGAATTCAGTGTCGAATACAAGCACGCAACATTCGTTGATAGAATACAATATATCTCAAGGTTATTTAGATTAATCGTAATAAAAAAATGATCTAAAAATTAACATGTACCATATATGAAGTGTAATAGGAAGTTGAAGTAATTCAATAAAGTAAAGTAAAAGCTTTTTAATGTCTCAAAGGATTTGTTAAATTTCTATAGCATATTACTCTTGATAAAGGCTAACCACCCAAAACAATTGCAATCGAGATTTAATAAATCCTTTGAAACATTAAAAAGCTTTTACTTTATTTAATTATTTAAACAAAAATGTTTCATAAAAACGTAACCGAAATTTCTATCTCTTTTATTAGAAGTTGAAGTAGTAAGTAGTAGTTAAGGGTTTTACTACCTACGTGTTCATTTTAGCGTGGCAGAGAAAAGTTTAAGTTTAATAAATTGTGAAGGTGGAAAAGGAAGATCCCAGCAGTGGAAGGAAGAGAAATCCCTAACCGGAAATAGGTTTGACATAAAGGTTTAGGATTTATAAAAAAAACAGCAAGGTTAGTTTAAGGTTAAAAAGTTCAGCAAGTTCCTCATTTTAAGACAGTGAAGTACAATGATTGGATTCTATAATTTGGGGAAATTATTTCTCATAAATTTTAGCCCCTCTCCTGCCCTGCGTAAGAAATCGTAAAACTGTCCTCTACCTCTTCACTTCTCCACATTTGACGAAATTATTTCGTATACTTTGGAAAATTGAAATTAAATTTTGTAAAAGCGTTAAAACTGATTTAAATAATTAAGGAATTGTAAGGAAATGATATACAACCCAAAAGAATTAAGTAGGTAATAGATGAGGTTAAAAACATTCTGCATTAAAAAATGGCTTAACCTGCTCATAACCCTCACAGTTATGGTGAAGGTACTTCTCTGCAATAATGAAGATAATTTATTATTCTAAGGTAAAAACTAATCCATCAGTAAAACGATTATAGTTCAAACGATATACTAAAAAAGTAATAGTATCTCGGTCAATTATTGACACCCTTTTGTTGACATTTTACGATTATTAACATTAATCATTAAATTAAAAACTAAGAATATCTGTACACTAAATTAAAAAATTCAAGTAGGATAGTAAACTAATTATACGGGCGTCAAAGATACATTAGACTTGACTCTTGAAGTATATTTCCTTTAGAATCCTTCATTTACAACCTCTTATGCAATCACCTCGCAGGAGGAGATCTCTGGGATGTCGAATATGTTGCTGAAACGACCGTCTGGTTCTTTATTTGGTCTGCGAATGTTTAGTATTAGATGATTCAAAAATCAAAAACTTTGGACTGATAAATAATTGTAAAATTGGAATAGGTGTTTAATTTTTTTTTTGAAGTGAAACTTCCTTGGGCGCGATGAGAGTAAAATCTCAAGGCCATGAAACGACACATTTCGTAACGATTCGTCTCGCGAAGCTATGACAATAGAAAGGCGCACATGCGCATATCGGTATTATGGTCAGCTGTTGGTGGCCGGTATCTCATAGCAGTTATATTACAGTAAATGTTTATTTAATAACAATTAATATTTATTATGTATTAATTTTAATTCCTTGTAGTTATTGATAGTTTACGGTTTCTTAAGCACTTGGAAAAATAAACGGAGGCGAATAAAATTTGATTTATGTTTGTATGTGTTTTCATTTTTAAAACATAAATCCTGAAAATTCTCGTACTCTTTCTTCCTTTCACCAAACATTACTTTTTCGTTATAAAGGTATAGAGATCGCCAAAGAAGTTTCACTTCTTTCACGTGTACTGAGTTTCACATGATTAAATTTTTTTTTACTTTATTTTTTTAAATAATTTCATTTAGATTTTTGTGATAAATATTGTCCTATGTTTTGGTCTTTCAGTCCAGTTTACTTATTTTTACTAATATGTAATTCAAACCGTATATATGCTGAATACTTTTAGGAAAATTTGATATGCAAACTTTTCCAACAACCGATTTATTTGGCGTTGAATGTATGCATTTCTTTTCTAAAACTTTCTTCTGGTAAAACTTTATCTTTGATTAAAAATACAAAACCCTATCTAAAGTTAAATGACTGAATATAAAAATTTTGTGGAAACGTCTGAGAACTTCAAGCGGAAAAGGATTCTTCTTCTATTTTTGCGTAATAAAATCGGCTGAACAATGAAACGAAGAAATAATACGCCGACCCGACTGAATAGTGACGATCGATCTCGAAATTCTTCCAATAAAAAGAAATTTCAAGGAACATGCTCCGAATTTTATCTCCGGTCGTATTACTGTCCCCAAGTAACGTAAAAGTCATGTGAAATTGTTGGCTACAAAAATCAAACAGCAATTTCAAATAATAAATAAAATACAACTTGAAACTTTAAAACATAAAATGATTTGTAATTGTGGGAATTTCATCGTTTACAATGGCAGTGGCGTTAACCTTACAGTAGACGGCTTTACTTTTTCCAACTAAAATATAAACACATTGGTGATTTCGTATTATGCCTTGAATTATTCTACTTTCCCTTGTTAAATAAAATTACCTTTATTTTTAATTTAGCAAAACTTTATTATTTAAACCATATTTAGAAAATTAGATCTAGATATTTTAGCCGGAAAATTTAGGAAGTTTCAATACATTTTTTTCCGAAGCTCGACTTTTCAGGAAGGAACCTGAACTGCTTTATGAATAAAACGGTTCATGATTTATCATCAGCTATTACGATCCGTATGTATAAATCTCCAAAATGTCCTGCTGTCTGGACAGAAACCAAATTTTAATAAAACTGTAGCTATAAATTATTACTCTAACTGGCAAAGAAACGTACAGGGCACCAAATAGGAGGACTACATTACGGTAAAGCTTTCAGACGGAATCCGTAATTTCTATAAAAGCTGCACCGGTTGCAACAAATTACTTATATATTTAGTTCACTCGACTCTTATTCCTCTTTTTCTTTTTTCTACCTCCTTCGTCCGTCTACTGCGCAATACTATAGAGTAGACTGACAATTTTAGAACGGTCGTCGATTACAAGACTCGATTCAATTTTCCTTGCTTTCCCGGTTTAAGACTGATTCGTGATTTCCTTTCGGATCAATTATTTGTCAGAGAAACGTCTGGAACTGTATCTAAAAGCAACCGAGACGAGCAAAAAGTGACGTGATATTAAAAACTGAGAAAACCGAAGGCGACTAAAAATGGAAAAACTACGAGTGACTGACTGACGTGAAATTAACGAAGTAGTTAAAGCCGAAACGGTCGCTCGAAGTTTCGTATTAATTAAAAATGACAACCCCGCTCATTGGAGCCGGAATATTTAAGGGAGGAAACCACTTGACATTTCCCGTAAAAAGTTGTTAATATAATGAATATTAACCCACTTATCTCCTATTCAATTCTACGTAGGAGTGACGTTTAATAGTTTACCTCTAACCTAATAGATGTAGAACGTGAGATGAGTCCGTAGACAACCTGAGCAAGTTGCAAACAGTACAAAAACCAAGTAATATAGGGTGGTATAAATATGGTGTCAAATATATAACTAAGTGTGTAAATTAAGTCTAAAAATCCAGACATTAAAGTGAAATCTACAATTTACGTATGTAGATCAAAGCAAAAGGGAGACATAAGTTAATATAAACAAGCGTCGAGACACTACAAATATAAATACAAAAAAATGATTTAGAGAAACGAACATTGGGATGCTTCTAACCATTATTTAAAGTTGAAAAAATAACCCAAAATTGTATCCTCATTCTATAACAAAGAACAGTAATAATTAATAACTTACCCTGGTAGAAAGTTTCGAGTTTGGAAAAATTCTGAAAGAAAAAAAAAATAAAAATTAGCAATCAAATTTAATTACGTAATTGAGAGGTATCTGTTCTACTAATGTTTACGTTTAATTGATTATTGTAATCCATACATTTTGAAAACAATTAAGAATTCTTCAGTTACTGCGTGATCGAAAATGGTATGTACATATTTTCACTGTTTACGCAATTTTTAAACATGCTCTGCTCTAAGTACAACAGTAATTTTTAAAAAATACTCAGAGCATTTAATTTCTCGTATGAGCACTTGATTGGCCATTAATGTACCTTTAAACATTAGGCATCTCCATTGTTAAGTTTTTTGAAGAAATGCTAAAAGAATTTAATTTCTTATTAAGCCACTTAATTAGCATTTAATTGTCCACGCGTCTATTTTTGATTTTCATGACTTTGTTCTTACTTTGTAGACCTAATAAGGAAAAAATGGTGTGCTAGGACACATAGTAGAAGTAAACCTTCAACGGACAAGTGGAAAAACGAAAATAACGGCCAAGTGGAAAAACGAATCGCAACGGACAAGTGGAAGACGAAAAGCAACGGACAAGTGGAAAAACGAATCGCAACAGACAATTTAAAAAAACGAATCGCAACGGAAAAGTGGAAAAATGAAGTGTTAAAGATTTTAAAAAAATACAACAGAAAACTAACACAACTAACAATAATTTTATTTTGTATAATATGTGTGATGGCTTTCACGGTACAATTTCATCTATTCTATTCTCTTATATATATTTCCCTTTGGAAGAATATTTATGTTCCTTGGCCTCGGTTTGTCGTCCCTTACTTCCCGCTTCCCGTTTCTATAAACACTTGTCGCGTCTGCAGCGATTCTAGGCACGTGTACACCAGACGACAACAATCGGCCTTTCCTGACTTCAGGAGCGTCCTGCTCTGGTTTATCTGGGAATCCAAACTACGAACATAACACATTCGTCAAAGTAAAAAAATTAACAAAAAATAAAAACAACTTATGTGATTAGTGTGTTAGTTGTGAACTACAGAACTATCTCTTATTACTAAAAAAATCAACAAGAATAGTCAATAAAAAGAATATAATGTCCGTCACCTAGTACGTTACCGTACTGGTGGTACCATGTGACCCAGAGGTTATTCCTCCCTTACCTGGAACCTCTGCCCACGAAAGACACAATTTTCGTGTCCCATGGCGTTGTCATATGCGTTATACCAACCTAACCTAACCTAACCTAACCAACTACCACGCATAACCTGACAAGCGCTAGGCCCATATAGCTAGCTTGCTATGCCCATGGCTGGGTCACCATGCCCATAGCTGGGTCGCTATGCCCATGGCCGGATCACCATGCCCATAGCTGGATCGCTATGCCTATAGCTGGGTCGCTATGCCCATGGCCGGATCGCCATGCCCATATCTGGATCGCTATGCCCATGGCTGGATTACCATGCCCATGGCTGGATTACCATGCCCATGGCTGGATTACCATGCCCATGGCTGGATTACCATGCCCATGGCTGGATCACCATGCCCAACTTGACCGTTGCCATAATGGATCCACGGCCTCATGTTTTCCTCTACAGCCACTCCACTATATTTAACCCTGGATCGACTACTTCCAGTAATGTCACCGACCTGATACCAGTCGTTTCCCAAAACTCAAATTACTCGAAAGGGACCCTCCATTTTGGGAGTAGTTTTCGACTCTCGCCAGTAGCCTGGTTTTGTCACTCTAATTAATACTAGATCACCCCATAAATGGATTTTATCATTCATCCTGTATATAATGAGTAAATAGTTACCAACTTACACAAAAACAAAATAAGAGTTTTCACATTAATAAAGAACTGTATATAATTAAAAAAAAATCAATTTTCTTTTAGACAATTAATAAGCTGGTTACCAAGTGTTAAAGTGAGGTGCTGTATTTTTCTGATTTACTCATGGACGTTCGTCCAGTTTTAAAATGACCGGCCAAAATGCTCGGGTCTTTTATTCTCGCAGTTTCGACAGAAAATCTAATTTGTTGATCCTGAATGCTTCCCATTATTAAATTGACAATGTCCTCAGACTGAATAGTGAGTTTTAAATTGTGTATAAGAGCTAATTTTGCGAAGAAATACTCGTAAAGTGACGAATAATTACTTGGTACGCACGACATCATGTTCTGCAATGATCGGTATAAGTTTCTTTTTGGAACAAAATTTTGTAACAACATTTGTTTCCATTGCTGCCATGAAAATAAACGAGTTGGTATAATCCGCGATACCAAATCTCCGCGGGACCACGCAATTTATTTAGAGCCAAATGACAAATAGTTATATCGTTCCAGCCATAAATTTGAGAATATTCATCAACAGATTCTAACCAATCTTTTACATTATGATTAACCGGATCAAATTCTTGGATTATATTATTAGAAAGAGAGATAACACTCACCATACGGTTGTCATCCCTTACCCCAATGTTTTGTACTAACTGGTTCATACCCTTTTCAATTGCCTGACTTTACACAGACACTGATTTACCCAGGTCAGTCTTACTGCTGCTACTTCGCCTTGAAGACGACCTGCGACTCGGAGTGCTACTCCTGGACCGACGTGGACCTTATTCTTTACGTCGTTCGGACCTTTTTCCTGATTCCTTCCCTTGCTTTTCCTATGCCGCCGTGACGGAGAGCGATCCGTTTTATTCTCGGCATAACTTTGTTTTAGGTATTTTCGTTTAATCACTTTCACAATTTATTTTTTTTAGTCTTTCTTTTTAAATATTGTTTTTTCACACAGGACAATGAGTATATCCCACTCCTGATGTTAAAGATTTTAAAAAAATACAACAGAAAACTAATACAACTAACAATAATTTTATTTTGTATAATATGTGTGATGGCTTTCACGGTACAATTTCATCTATTCTATTCTCTTATACATATTTCCCTTTGGAAGAATGTTTATGTTCCTTGGCCTCGGTTTGTCGTCCCTTACTTCCCGCTTCCCGTTTCTATAAACACTTGTCGCGTCCGCAGCGGTTCTAGGCACGTGTACACCAGACGACAACAGAAGTTTTACGGGAAAATTATTAAGGTACTTGTCCAATTTGAAAACGTGTCCGTAAGACTTCAACTAAAAATTTTGTTCCGATTCGTTTTTCCACTTGTCCGTTGCGATTCGTTTTTCCACTTGCCCGCTGAAGTTTCACTTCTATGTGTCCCAGCCATATATTAAATACTTCTATATTGCTAGCGCCCGTAAGTGGAAGTGGAAAATGGCTGTTTCTATCTCTATCAAGAAACTCAACTTGTTGTGCGCAAGCGTCACGAGTCTTGACTTGTATGGTGGGGAAAGCCACTTGCCAATTAACGTAATGCACATATATGTATGTATAAGCTGTCATATACAAACCAATGGTACACTGCCGCACGCTTATGCACATGCTGTATTCTCGGGCATGCGTATAAGGCTCGTCGTTCCGCGAGAAGGATAGACGGATATATGTCTGCACCGTATGAACTTCGCCCAGCTTCAGACCCTACCAGCAATATAGGAGTATTAAATATATGGTCCCAGCACACATTCTTTTTCACACATTCACAGGTTTACTGAAAATTATGATTTGGTTGGGTTCAGGAAACTTTTAATGAATGCATTTTTTGTTTATACATATTTTATTTTTTACACAGACCGCAAATAAAGGCAATGATGCCCAGCAGCCACGTGGAGAGCAGAGGTAAAAAAGATACAGCTGAGCTTAGCACATGCCGCCGGGACTCTAGCGGACTTCCCGCTCTCCGCGCAGCTGCGCATTATACCCATCGCCTTCTCTGCGCCGCCAGCCTTTCTCTCTCTCAGCCGCTGCCGCCTCTCACTACGCGTCTATCCCCTCCACGCGCTCGTAACCCCTTTTTGGTGTAAAAAAAGTCGTAATAACCCCATCTATATAGAAGTTTCACTTCAAAAAAATCAAATCTTGTAAAGATCTCTAGTTATTTGTGAAATATGTTGTTTTTCATTTCAATTATCATCACCCACATTAAAGACGAGACGAAATAGAAATTTAGACTAAAGATTATTGAAAAAAGTTTTCACAACCCCATTATCGAGTTGATGAAACCATTTCGATTTGAAGTTAGTACGTAAGTCGTGGCGGTTGGTATGTTGGCGACAAAGTTGCTTTACACAAGATTTGATGATGAGTTTCGATGTTTACTTTTCGTGTACTTACCCAAAGTCAATTCTTGCTAATGTAGAAAGCGTTGCAAACCAAAATAGTTATCACAGTTTAATTTAACTGGATAGGGAGAAATAGATATTGATCAGAATTAATTAGGGCGAATCAAAGAAACAGAAGGGGTGAAATTAATTTATTTATACAAAATTCATAACCACAGTTCTACCTCTAAATTTGAAGGCTTTTTTCATGATTCTTAAGTTTAATAAACACCTTAGGATTTTCAAATACTGACCTTGAAAAAGCTTCCGGCACAGAGAGATATGATTTTTATATAAATAAACTAGCAGCAATACTCGGCGTTGTCCGGGTAAGAATTTATTACACGTTTGATGGACCATTCTAGAATATTCGCGAATTTAGAACTATCCAGAACATCCCATAATGATTCAAAACATTTTCTAACATTCTTTAACATTCCGAAACATTCTTGAATGATCTTCAAGATTCTGGAACATTCTTGGACATTACCAAATCTTTCTGAAATGTTTTAATAAAACATTATTTTACTTCTTAGAACATATTTGAACTCCATGTAACATTCTAAAAAAATCTGCTTCATGCTCATCCCCACTCCGTGCTGTTTGCTGGGTGAGTAGTGACATCAGTAGACGCCTGGCGGGGATGACTAATCGATTGATAATAGTTTATCAGTTATCGACCACAGAGAGTTGAACATTATTACAGTATAATAAAATACTCAGAGCTTTAAGGGGTAAAGAGTTCATTTATTATAAAAACAACACCAACGTTTCGGTTCAGATGTGAACCTTTATCAAGGTGGTTTTTTGTGTTATATTTTAAGAAACATAAGCTGTATATTTGGTGTAATAGTATATACAGCTTATGTTTCTTAAAATATAACACAAAAAACCACCTTGATAAAGGTTCACATCTGAACCGAAACGTTGGTGTTGTTTTTATAATAAATGAACTCTTTACCCCTTAAAGCTCTGAGTATTTTATTATAAACAGTAGGGGAAGAAAAAATAGAAAATTATTACAGTATTAATATCGCTATTAAAAAATGGGGGTTAGTGGCAGAGGGGTAAAAATTAAGGGTTATATGTATTTTTTAATGCAAAATCATAAAAAAATAAAAATAAAAAATTTTGTCCAAAACGTAAAAGAAAAATTTTTGGGGTGGGCTACCCTTATCACTTAGGGGCATGAAAAATAGATAGTAGCCGATTCTCAGACCTACTGAATAAGTATACAAAATTTCTTAATAATCTGTCAAGCCGTTTAGGAGGAGTATACTAACTAACATTGTGACACGAGAATTTTATATATTAGATTTATTTCACCCCGTTTGACTGATTTGGTGAATTTGGTGAAATGTACCTACTACTTCAGAGTAGTAAGATATTTCTAACTGTTAAAACCTTAAGATCGTCCTTAACCTAAGGGGCCGTTCATAAAATACGTCACGCTAAAATTAGTTTTTTTTTTTTGACCCCTCCCTCTTGGTTGTTACACTTTCTGTAACCCCCCCGTAAATATTTCGTCACAAAAACTAAAACCCCTCCCCCCTGAACATGATAAATTTTGATTGATAATACACAAATTTTGATAGTCACAAATATTTATCTTATTTTCATAATAAAATTTTAATAATTACTCTAGTAAAATTTTTTAGTGAACGGCGAACGTCAAGTTGCCGTAGACCCCCTGTCCCCCCTTGTCACACTCAGCAACCCCCCCCCCCTGTATGCGAACGTATTTTATGAACAGCCCCTAACCTAACCTTAACTAATCCAAATTGGTAAAGATATCGTATAACATACTTTACATTTATTATACAAAATAAAAATTAGTTCAATGTTGAGCGGTTGCCTCTATGGTGCAAATATAGAGCATTGATAGAATGCAAATAACGCTATCGAATTTTTTCAGAGTCTTCATTAGTGCAGTGGTGCCAACTGTATCCATCATCCTTTTGCAAGAACAATGTAACTCTTAAACCGATAATTTTTTATTCGCCACCGTACATTTTATGTGATTTGTTGTGAGAATTTACCCTGTCGTTACTTTGTCACCGTTAGAATTGCTTTTGTCGCTGTTTAGTAAGCGTACCTATTGATTAAACGAAATGAATAAAAGCGCGCTTACTGAAGCTGCTTGAAAAGAATATAGTCGAAAGTATCTGTGACAATCGGTTAAAAAGTCACTTACAAACAGTATACTGCTTCTCATTCCACATCGAAACAAGAAAAAAAAAATAGAAATACAGAATAGGGAGAAAATCCGTTCCGCCACCATCTATCCAATTATATTCGACTGCAGTGGACAAGGGTTCTTGAAAATGCAAAAATTTTCTGAACACTGCGTCATCGTCGTTATTACATTGTCGATGAAAATAACGACTGTTTACTACGTACATACAACCACTCTACTCTATTCACTGCGTATACGTGCTTTAATTTGTAGTAGATACTACTAGTTTAACCATTTTTTCTCGACCCAAATCCTACAGGTACTTAATCGACAAAAAAATACTAAATGTGTGATTTACACACGTATAAACAATTATTACATACCTACTCAATATGTAGAAGAGATTCTAAAAACGTCGAAGAGATATCTGGAAATAAAACAATTACATGAAATTATAGGCGAAAATAAGACTGAACAAGAAAGGTCAGGTTAAACTATGCGGTCAAGAACGTATAAGGAAGGCTAAATAATTTAAATATATGAGAAACAATTTCCATTTTATTGTGTGCTATGGGAGATACTGCCCAAAGAAAATTAATATGAATTTCCTCCTTAACTTTTACAAAAAACAAGTTCCTGCTCCCATTAACTCCTCCACACTTGCTCGCATAATGCATCGCATTTAGGCGGGCAATTGAGATGCATTTTCTATAAAATACATACTTCACTTCCTCATAAGCTGCAACTGGTACAAAGATACGAAAAATATTTGAAATAGGTGCTCTACATCTATTTTATATTCGACTAAACCAAATGGAAACTGAAGAAATGAAACAATAAATTGGAAAAAAGAATGTGTGCTGGGACACATAGTAGAAGTGAAACTTCAACGAACAATTGGAAAAACGAAAAGCATCGGACAAGTGGAAAAACGAATCGCAACAAAATTTTCACTTGAAGTTTTACGGGCAGATTGTTAATGTACTTGTCCAATTTTAAAACCTGCCGTACGGTATAACCAACAGTTGGGGAGCAATAAATTTAAAGTGTTGTATGAATTATTACACATCTACAATACCTGGGGTTACCAAACCCAAAATTGGAAATACGTTTATAAGATTTCAAAAAAAATGCAATTGAATAAAGTTTTTTTTTATAGTAGATAATTTTCGATACATAACTGATAATTATTTGATGAAATCAAACCGACTACAGATAACCTCAAGTCAATGAAGAAACATGAAACGTCTTGGAGTGATAAACCTCGGAAGGTTGACTCCTGAGTGAGCCCCAGAGGTGATCCTGTAATGGCCAGAAACACACCGCATGTATGCGCTTTACTTAGATTGGATGAAAAGATAAAGCATGTCTTTTTGCTTTAATTGTTGGCTTTTAGACATTGAAAGATTCATGAGATATTGATTAAGAAAAGGGGGAACCCTGGTGAGAAGAATGACGACAAACCAGGGTCAATGGGGCCCCCCGGTGAGTTTGGTATTTACAATATCAATAACAGATTAGCAAGTTCTGTTTAATTTTTGTTTGTTTTCGGTTCAACCATCGGTTACGTATGAATGATCCAATTTTGCATAAAGCTTTAGGTACAGACAATACGAGCTTTTGTTTGTATTAAATGAATGCAGAATAGGTACTGGAACATATACGATCCTGTTTCCTTTGTTTAAGTTCAATAAATGTTGATGTGGTGTGTATTTTAACCTTACAATATGTATAGTATAAGGATTATTAATGTATTCGATTACTTTTCGAGTCCAAACTTGATAGTTTTCGCCGATTTTCATTTTTAATTAATTGTTTATTTACCTCACCCTGAATTACAAATTTTATATTTTACTATTCAATAATATAAAACACATCACGTCATGACACGTGTATTTCCGATATCGAATGGTTTGCAAATTTTTTCATTAGACGTGAAAAAACCGCTTGGTTCACTCGAACCAAATTGCACAGTACTCGACTTCACATTTCAGTAATCAATCATCGTAAAAACATGTCGTAGCCGCGACGCGGAATCTATGTTTTTATCGTCCTTTTCGGAAATTGTTAGCTGCCGTTTCAATGATGGATACAACAGCAAGCGCATTAGCTGTTTTATTTCCTTTTTCGCCGCTTTTGTAAAATAAAACAACGATATCCGATTTCAACGTTTTTACACACGTGTCTAATGATTTCGATCGTTATTGAACGACGAAATGCAAGCAATTATAAAACCAACCGGCCGTTCAGCCGCTAATTGCACATTCCGCATTTAATTAACAGAACGTCCACGATTTTCATAAAATTTTAACGGAGAGACGCTGGGTTTAATTTTAATAGACATGGCGAAAAACCGAATCCAACTCTGTTAGGCACATGCAAATATTGAAACAATAAAAAAAGGATAAATAAATTAATGTTTCGAGCTTGAGCTTAGACTAGGCAAGAGAGGGGACTCGTAATTTGTATGAGGTGTGTTGATATCAAAATTGAGATGTACGCCATGCTTTTGGAGTCAAACATTGTGTTTCAACAACCAGTTAAGAAAATTACGTGAACAACACTCAATCCGTAATATATAACGCTCTTTTAAGTAATTAGTTTATATTATTTATTGCGACAATTTTTTTTAACAATTTATAAGTAAATTATATAGACATGGACATGACACGGTACTGACATTTAGGTGATATATTGTAAGATTTCTTTGAATGGCAAGTTATATTATAAAAAAAAAGATGAAATATGTTCATTAGTATCTAATTAAAACAAAAATTTCATCAATAGATTATTATTAATTAGTGACCAGTGAGAACAAACAATACAGAACATAAAAATCACAGTTAGAATGGAATCACCCAGAACTGGGTAGACTATTGAAGATTACTGGGCCTTTTACTAGGTCACAGGTAAATGTAAATAAATATATAAAGAATAAACGTTCAATTATTAAATAATTTCGACGCAGTGCGTCTAAGAAAGCTACGATCTGGGTTCTTTAGATTATATTGTTACGTGAAGATAACATCCACAAAATAAATTGGAAAGTTTTAAATTGCTTATAATACCAGTAGTTGTGTCTGGTATTTTTAATTAAGATGCAAGGCCTGTGATTTTTAATAATATCTCTCTAATAATTCGTATTTGTCAAAATCACAAGTTTAATAAAGCCGACAGAGATAGAATATTTGATTGCCCAAAAATATACGATAATAAAATCCGCAAACTATTTTCAACGAATTACGTTTAATTCCACGATTTTCCTTCGTTCGATTAACGTGGGAGTGAAGTTGCCGTTTCCAGCTTTCTGTTATTATTCATAATAGTAAGCCTTCATTTACGGCTAGTTTTTTTTTCTTCCACTTGCGTAAGCGCATTTTTTGTGCCTTTTTCCTTCAATTTACTCACTGCCACGGTACGGCACTGAATAGTTCTAAACAAGCATAAGTGACGCTCCAGTGTACATATAACCGGAAATTTATACTGCAAGAACTCACGGAATGAACTAGTGCTTGGTTGCTATTTGCATTTCCACTTTATTCATCCCTTACGCCACAAATACTTAGCTAGAGAGCTCGAAGAAGAGGACGTAGTAGGAATAGTGCTGGCATAACGGTATGTTCAATGCATTACGGAAGTAAAACGAGTCAAGTCAGTCAGTGCTGAAAGAAGGAAAGTAGAAATCTCTCTCTTGAGGATTTAGGAAACCTACATGGAAATTCTGGTCTCGTATAAAGGGATTTAGACTCTCGGCGCCGTCTGACGGGGTATACGGAATATATTGTTCGCGACAAAAAAGCTGAAATACATGCTGGGGATACCGTTGCACGAAACAATAATTTATATAAAACGTATATCTATGCGATAAGAAAATTTAGCTGATTATGTAGGAAGTAAAAGAATGATATTGAAATTGCATATGTGGTAGCCAAACTGTATGCCGTGCTCTTGTTCCCCAACGGCTATGAAATATAAAAGTTCGAACAGGTTGAGAACCAGTGTTCTGGAAAAAAAAAACGATATAAATAGAAGAAGGGTGCCAAATGAATCAGTAAGTTACTCAATTAATTATTAGATTAACAATAGAAATTAAACTAAACAAAATTCTTGAACTCGACACCTAACTCTTGTCTTGACTTGAAGATGAAGATTAAGAAAATAATTTCTATTGTGTTGTGCGTTTTCTTTATACATTTCGTTGTGTTGATTCTACAGTTTCGATATTTCTCGAGAGGAACAACATATAGTAGGCTTCAAAAACATACATGGCAACTTTAATATCTAAACAAACAATCCTGATCATAACAAAAACATATCAAGTAATTTAATAATTGTTTTAGGCATTAATTAAACTTAAAATTAGTAAACTACACCGACGTAATTTAGGTAGGTATATAGTTTTGGTAACTATATTTATTTCAGCTAAAACCATGGAAAAAGTTCGGACCCTTATCTCCAAGCGGCTAGTAGATACTAGTGATGTGCCGGATCGCTAAAATTGTATATCCGCGGATACGGATCTGAAAACGGATATTTGGTCTCAAGATCCGCGAATACGGATACGGATACGGATCTTTACTTTCTTAGAGTACGCGACGGTAAATATTGTAGGAAAATCGACCTTTTGAAAGAGACAAATTGTTATGAAACTTTTTAAGAGCTAACTTTTATAATAGATTGTCTCTTTGCAAAGATCCATGTGCAATATTTACCGCCGCGTATAGTTTAGTGTGACACTGGGCAGCACAGATAACGTTTGTGTTTGGTATATCAGTTAAGAAAAATGTCTACAAAACACCATCAAATCCAATAATGCAATATTAATGTCACAATAATTTTAAAACTAAAATAATCTGGTCGCGTCTAATCAATTTAAGACGACCGTCACTCATCTATACACACAGTACTGCCTAAATCTATATTGATCGGCACAATATAATATATAATAAGGTAAAAAAATCGTAAAAGATCCGCCAAAAACTAACGGATACGGATACGGATACGGACCTCTCTTTTCCCTCGGATATCCGCGGATACGGATACGGATATCCGGCACATCACTAGTAGATACTAATAGTGATATGTTAACGTTCAGGATTTATTGGCCGCATTCAGACTTAAAATATATATAAAGACGAATATCCTGCATTTACTCTCCATGATTATCTAATAAATGGACATAAAAACGATACTTTCCTAAAAATAGAAATACTATAAACAGAATTCGTGGCTTTTCTGCAATTTTGTTCTTATGAATTTGTACGTCAAGTTGACCGAGCATCACCGTTTAATTAAAATTGCTCTTCCCCAATAACGAGGTCATGTTAAATTTAATTCTTGGTACAAAATAGCCTTATGCTGCAATTTTCGCAAAAATCCTTATAATAGGTTTGGAGAAACCAATTACAGTTTTTTTTTTAATTTTTATTAAGACTGTTTTAAATAATACAGAAACTTTTGATTATCGTAGATTTTATTATAACAAATGAAAATACACAGTAATCCCCTTCTTTTCCTTAGACATTTGGCTGTATAAATTGTTTCAATATCATAACATTGTATAAAGTGTTGGTACCCAAAAATTTTGACAGAAAAAAATACTTTTTTTTAATATATAAAAAATTCGTATGGTCTGAAGTATCTTTATGTCTTTCAATCATGCACGAATAAAAAGAAAGAGCAACGCAGATATTTCCCTAATTCCGCCCAGATTTCCACAGGTCATCCTTATTAAAGTGCCTACCATCTCGTACGAAGTTCGCTTCAAGCAAGAAAAGATCAATAAAAACGCTTATAAGTAAACGAATTAGACGGAAGTTCATGTCGTGCACGATGATGTGACCTAGCCATTTAGTCGTAATTGAACGGTAAAGTGACGCCTGAAGTGCCTTTGCAGTTAACGCTTTTATAAATATTACGACAATTTTCCGAGAAAACGGCGTGAGCATCATTTGAATTTAAAACGCCACTGCATCTCACCCCACTCATTTCAACTTTTAAAAGCTTATTATTTTATAAATTTTTTTCCAACGTCAGGTCAAAGTTAAATTGTGGGTCATACACCACATTTTCTACCATTATATCTACTAAAAATGGAACTGTATGCAATTAATTTTTCGAAAACTGTTATAAGGATTTTTACGAAAGTTGCAGATTAAGGGTATTTTGGACAGATAATTCAATTTAACAAGGCCCCATTTTTAGCAAAATGTAATCTTAATTAAAGGGTGAAGCTCAGCCATTCTGTCCTACAAATTAATAAGGTCTTTACGTAAACGGAGGTTTTTAGCCACGAATTTTATTTTATTTAGACTTAAGGACGTTCCCAAAAACATCAATTTTCTTACGATTCTTTTGAAACTTATAATACACATACATACTTATAAGTGTCCTTTATACGTAGGAATTTTTTTCAATCGTTCTTGCGGTAGTAAATTTTTAAATATTGACTATTAAAATTTGCATATTTACCATGGGAATCCTATCCCGATCGATGTTAAAGCGAATCTTTTATTAAATAACAATAGTAATTTTCTTACAACTGTTTTAAAAAACTGAGAACTATTGATTAAAGATATAATGAATATCTTTCTGTAAAAATCACTGTGACAAGCGGTATTGGTTTTGTTATAAAAAATATTAAAAATGAGCTAATTTTTATAACAAGTAAAATATTTATTCGTATTTAATACAAATCAGTAGCATATTAACATCATAAACTTTGAATAAACATAAAATACTAGTAACAAATTTTTTTCTCTACATAAACAACACGTATCTCAAGCACAGTAAAAATACAATGCTGCCAGATCTGAAAAAGGACGCAATGGAATCATTTTTGAAGTTCTGCGCATTTGAACAGAAGCGAAAGAATGTAGTGATCTCAACAATTTTTTATTGTAGTCATGGTAGCTTATATAGGGGGAATTTTTTAACAAGTTGAGCACAACTTCTCTCTGGGAACGTCCTTAAGTACGCTTCGCTCAGGAAAAGTCTATGGATTTCTATTAGGTTATGCACTTAAATACACATGCGCAGTAATCAATGAATTCAATAATAGAACACTCTATTGCCAAAATCAGCACTAAGAATTTATTATTTTCATAAAAGTTACTTTTTCTATCAATGAGGTAGATTTTATAACTTCAAAAGCATTATATTTTCTGGACCGTACAAAATTCTAGAACATTTTCGAACCTTCTGGAAAATTCAAGAACATTCTTGAACCTTCTAGATATAGCTAGAATCTTCTTGAAAATTCTACAATATTCTCGAACCTTTTAGAATGCTCTGGAAAGATCTAGAATATTCTAGAACCATTTGGATAAATTAATTTTATTCTCTCATATAAAGTTCTCTGGTGAACAACAGACACTTTTCTTTCTTTAAATCGTTTATTATATCCTCCACAATATTGTTTCGACCCGCTCGGGTCATTCTGAAGAAAAACATTGTGTTTCTATAGCATTGATTATTTTAATGTAATCTTCTCTTAGTCTTTGATATTGCGTTTGACAATAACAACATTGAGCTGAATTGCAAAGTAACCGTCAACTAGGTAGTCATAAACTTTAACGGTTCGAAAACTGAACAGGAAAAAGAAGCATATACTTCAAAAACTCGAGAAAATGGGCCATTAAAAAGTTTAGCTTTAGGATACAATCATCATATAAATTCGCAATCTCGGGTTGTCATAGTTCGTTGTATATTTAATATAATGTACTATTTTAACGATATTTTTAAACCAGTTCAATAAAAAGAGTTAAATAATGCATTATATCAAGATTTCAGAGCTTTACACTCAACGATAGCTCCTAGTTGCTATAAAATGACTCTGACGTTGAAGTTACCCACTAGATGTCATTCAAGCTTTAGCTTTAGTATGGGTTAAATTTGGTTGTTTTGGAGCATACATTTCTTTAAACTCTAAAAAATTTGTGTACACTAGGGACGAATTCAGCAGGGGAACTATTCTATTTCGTTCTAAATCGTCATTCGTCAAAGGTAGTAAGTATCATATTTAAAAAAATATGGGGTGATGTAAGAAAATTCGTACAAAAACGAACATCCACCTTTTCATATAACTAATAAGTAATATTATTGTATCAGCGATGTATATCAGCAATATAAACAAAACCGTTTTCTCAAAAATGCAACTGGCCACGTTTCCTTATACCTGTGTTAGTTACTAGGTATAGGTCTTATCACAAATGACGACCAATTAATGTCCATTCGACAAAGATTATAATATAAAACTTATAAATAAATACTTACAATTGCTAATTCGGAGAAGTGTATTTAGAATGTGAAACGAAGAAGCACCTGAAACAATAAAAACATTATTAATCAATTATAAGCATCATTATTTTTGATATATTTAGTGGTGTGTGCTCTTAGCGTTGTGATAAAAGCAAATAAAACTGTGACGTGTTCCTAGTGTTGCAAGAAAAGCAGGCAAAATTGTAACGTGCTCTTAGCGCCGCGATAAAAGTAGGTATATAAGAATGTAATGTGCTATTAGCGTCAGTGCCAAGATGAAAATATATAACACTATACTGTATTCTTAGAGTCGCGTTAAAAGCAGCAACAACTTCGACGTGCTTTTAGCGCCGCGTTAAAATCAGTTACAACCACAAAGTGCTCATAGCGCCGGGTTAAACAAAGGTTAAATTATGACGTGCTCTTAAAGGCATATAAGGCTGTAATGTGCCACTATAAAAGAAGATAAAATTGCAACGTGCTCCTAGCGCCATATTAGAAATAGATTAAATTGTAATGAGCTTTAAGTGTCGTGATAAAAGCTCAGTGTCGCAAAAAAAGCAGGTAACATTGTAACGTGCTCTTAGCGCCACGACAAAGGCAGATATATTGTAACATGCCATGATAAAAGATAAAATTAAAGCGTGCTCCTAGCGCCGTATTGGAAGTACAGTAAAAACCGTTTATAACGACATCGTTCAGAACAACATATTGGTTATATTGAACAAAATCAAAGGTCAATAGCTGAATGCTATATATTGCAACATCACAGGATGTTACGACTATCGATTTTTACGATCAAATATGAGTAGTCCCTTCGATGTCGTTATAACCGATTTTGACTGTAGTTAAAATTGTAACTAGTTTGAAGTGTCATAATAAAAGTAAATAAAATGCTTTATTTTGTGTTGAGGCAGTCAAGAAGCTTCACGAATCCTAAGACAATAGTAGCCCTGTATTGTTCATTGGTGCGCTCTCAATTAGTTTATTGCTCGGTTGTCTGGGTACCATCTAAGAGGTGTGACATTGTTAAGATTGAGTCTGTTCAACATAAATTTTTTAGAGCTATGTCATTTAAGTTGAAGCAACCTATGTCAATTTTTGAACATAACTACACTTTTTTAGCTTTGCAATTGAAAGTTTGTTCGTTGCAATCATTTCATAATTACTTAGATCTTTTATATCTGTATAAGATAATTCATGGTTATGTTGACTCTCCTGAACTCTTATCTTTGATAAATTTTAAAGTGCCGAGTAGGATATCGAGGGACTCATATACATTTGAAACAACTCGGTGTGTCTCTAAATTGATTAATTCATCGTTTATAAATAGAGTATGTAATGTAGTTAATAACGATATTCGTGTTCCTGATGTACTTGATTTGGTACTGTTGAGTAGTTTTAAGAAGGTCCTCAGAGGGGCAGTACTAGAGTTTTTATAATGTGTCATTTTGTTACTTATATGAAGAAATTTAGTTTTTTTAGTTAATATTAATTTTATGATTGTAATTTCATTATTTCTTGTGTTTTTTTTTTTGTATACCCGTGAAGGAGTTTATCTATGAATATTTTTCTAATTTTGTATAAGACCATAGTGTCTGTTCAATGAAAAATAAATAAATAAAATAAATAAAATTGTAACGTGTTCTTAGCGCCGCATTAAAACCAGCTATAATTGCAACGTACTTTTAGTGCCGCGTTAAAAAGAAGGTACAATTATAACGTGCTCTTAGCATCACGACAAAAACAGGTATAATTGTAGTGTGCACATAAAATTACAATAAAATTAAGCAAAATTGTAATATGCTGTTAGCGCCGTTAAGAGAAGGTAAAATTGTAGTGTGCTCTAGTGATGTGCCGGATCGCTAAAATTGTATATCCGCGGATACGGATCTGAAAACGGATATTTGGTCTCAAGATCCGCGAATACGGATACGGATCTTTACTTTCTTAGAGTACGCGACGGTAAATATTGTAGGTACATCGATCTTTTGAAAGAGACAACTGTTATGAAACTTTTTAAGAGCTAACTTTTATAATAGATTGTCTCTTTACAAAGATCCATGTGCAATATTTACCGCCGCGTATAGTTTAGTGTGACACTGGGCAGCACAGATAACGTTTGTGTTTGGTATATCAGTTAAGAAAAATGTCTACAAAACACCATCAAATCCAATAATGCAATATTAACGTCACAATAATTTTAAAATTAAAATAATCTGGTCGCGTCTAATCAATTTAAGACGACCGTCTTCTTCGGCCGTCGTGTGCGTTCTGTCCTTGGTGAACCATGTGGCAGGCGGCATCCCTCTTAATATTTATTTTTTGCTTTATTTATTGCCGCTTTTGTCGGCAATAACCCGCCACGCACTCATCTATACACACAGTACTGCCTAAATCTATATTGATCGGCACAATATATATATTTCATCTACAAATTTAAAATTAATAAGGTAAAAAATCCGTAAAAGATCCGCCAAAAACTAACGGATACGGATACGGACCTCTCTTCTCCCTCGGATATCCGCGGATACGGATACGGATATCCGGCACATCACTAGTGTGCTCTTAGCGCCGTCAAAGTGCTCTATGCACTTTGATAAAATCATTTAAATTGTAGGGTAGAAGAGCATCCAAAAAGGTGACGGCGTCATATTAATCAACATCTAAAAAGATGTTTAAATATAAAAACGCACTCACTTACAGCATCAACCCTATAAAGGGTTATAGAACATAACTTTCTGTTTAGAAAAATTTTCTTAATTTGTCTAATGAACTATATGTTGACTAATAATTCTCTACTTTAGCGAAGCGACCATTCTTTGTGATGCTATATTTTGTTAGTATACATGAATAAAAGAAAAGCTTTGTACACGAGGGCGGATCAAATATAAACGAGCCTTCTTAAATTGAGCGCCGGATAGTTGTTCAAAGCGCATACGGGCGTTAGCAACTTGAAGTGGGGATATTAGGTGACACGGAAACGACTCGTCGTATTGCTGTGTTTGCTTGGTTAGTAGCTATCACAATGAGTGAGAAAGAGATGCATATCAGCGTTGCGCAACGGATTATTATTAAGTTTCTTACACGTGAAAACGTAAAACCAGCTGAAATTTTGCGCAGATTGCTAGCACAGTTCGGAAATGAAACGCTTTCGTGACAACGGGTAAAATTTTGGTGCAAAGAATTTAACGAAGGGCGTAATCGTGTCGAAAATGTAAATCATCCTCGTCGTCCGCGCACTAGCATATCACCGATTAACATTGCTCGCGTTAGAAATCTTATTGAAGGGGACCACCACGCCACAGTGCTTCAGATATCTGTTGAACTCGGCATCAGCTATGGGAGTGTCCACACAATCATAACGAAAAACTGGGGATTTCGAAAAATTTCAGCTCGTTGGGTCCCAAAATTGCTGAGTGAAGATGAAAAAGCTGCTCGAGTTCGCATCGCAGCTTTAACGCAGGCCCAAATCAGTGAAATGCACTAGACTCAGTCGGAGCACTATCCATATAACCCAAACTTATCCCCTTGTGATTTGCACATGGGGAGGCGTTTGTGCGCAACCGGATAGACTCCCGTCCTGCTTCTTTTTATGAAAACGAGATGAAAAAACTCCAATCCGTTGGGAAGAATGTATAATCAAACAAGGGGGATATGTCGAAAAATAGAGAAACTTGTGTTTTTGTGAAAATTTCCAAAATAAATGTTTTATGAACAAAGGCTCGTTTATATTTGATCCATCCTTGTATATATGGGTAAAGTAGTTTCATTAATACGTGCGACAAAAAACTTGAGAGCACTGGAACAGCTTGCAGTTATATCTCAAAACAACCATAGTAAAAAAGATTAACAAAAGATTTTCGTTGAAGGGTTCCAAAGAGTAAAAATTGTATCATCTAGAAAGTATTTGCAAAATAATTAAAACGGTAGGATTCCGTTATAAAATTGTAATGTGTAAAAATAAGTGATTGTGATCAAGTTTAACAGCTGTTAGTTTTGGTACATCAGCATCTTCTGTACTAAGTATCACCTTATTTTTTGATATTTTATCCTAAAAAATATTGAATTTTGGTCGCCATTTCTACAACATGAGTACGAAATAAAAATATCATCTTGTTGTGAAAAGAACGCTCACTGCATTAGAAGTATGCCCTTAGGACAACAAGTGTTCTCGAAAGCTTCTTCTTCATTTAGTTTCCCACAGAAAAGGCCAAAATTATGCACATTTGAAACAGCAAAGCCGCAGCTCATTTTCCCTGTCATTTGGCGCCAGCGGTTTGGAGAGACATCTTGTTCGAAATTTAAAAATTAAGCGCACGAAATGGTAAAAGTTTCTCGCTTCTTGAGACTTGAGATTGTTAATATTAAAATGCAAGCGTGACGCTGCTGACGACATGTTTTAAAGAGTACATTTCTTTTAGTGACATAATTCAACATCAGCTGTACAAAGGACACACAAAACGTAACAAGATGAAAATAAACATCAAATACATAGTTGATATGTGGGCAAATCGATGATATAACCACTTCACTGAGAGTGGACCAATTTAAACTTTAAATGGAGTTATCAGTAATAACAGCAAAAATTAAAAGACTAAAATACAGTGATATGTCTGGATCAAATCGGGAGATACTTCTTATAATTATGGAAATTGTGTACAGTCAAGATTAATTAAAGTTGAGATAATAAAACTAAGTCATATAGGTACAGGTCTGATAAATATTTTAAATCTACTGTTACCTCTTGGGTTGTAAATTTAATTTTAAAAGTGGCATAATAACATAAAAAATGTAGCGTGAGCAGGGTAAGATAAGCTCTGGTTCTGTAACGTATCCTTTACACCCCCAAATCATTTTCTTTTGATCAATGCCGATGCATAGACTAGTAATAATTAGTGTTTTCTGAATTATTAGTCAATATTTGAAGTAGTATACCATGGAATTCACGTCAAAAGGTTAACAAAGTTTTAAATGAACAATCACGTAAATTGAGTAGACGAGTTACTCATTAGAAAGGCATATATGCCGAAACAAATGTAGAGGTTTAAATAAACACTTTGAAATATAAATAAATTATAAGAAAACCTTTTTAAAAAAAGCTGTTATTTATATGCTCTAAAAATCAGAAAATAAAAATTTCCTTTAAAAATTTAACTACCAACTTATAACCTCATTATACACAATTTATATGATCATAAAAGCTTGTCGCGCGATTTACTTGTGTAAATAAACTAGTAGGTACCTATTTAATTGAGTAACTTAATCTGCTAGTTTAATTTTTTTTTAATTTAAGTTAAATTAAATACTTACAGGTACTTACGCAAACCTCGCGACAAGCTTTTATGATCATATAAATTGTGTAGGTATAATGAGGTTATAAGTTGATTGTTAAAATTTTAAAGGAAAACTTTATTTATTCTTTTTAGAGCATATAAATAAAAGCTTTTTTTAAAAAAGGTTTTTTCTTATAATTTATTTTTTACTTTTTAGTTATCGCTGGCTATGTTTCTGAGTCTGTTCATCTCATTCAACGCATCATTGTTTGCTTTTGGAGTTGTCCTTCTCCTAGACAGGTTGCAGACCAATGCTGATGACGCCCATCTCGCCAAATCACACAAGTCAAATTTAATCAACCGATGTTACAGGCTCAAAAAATTCTACCGCCAGAATAATCGAGGTCTACACCAAATTTCAGGTGAATTAGAGCAACGTTCTTTTCTTTAACCTGCCTTTTTATTCTCAGCGAACCCTTTCATTTAATACCCATACTATAAGAAAGCACACAAAACTCTAAAAGTCCGCCATATTGGATGCCAGAATATTTTTCTAATTATTCTTGGCAAGCCCTTTCATTTGATACCCATATTGCAGAAATGCACAAAAAATAACTATTCCGCCATCTTGGATTTAGAATGACGTCACACAGCTTGTCGTGTATTGTCGTCCAAACTAAACGTGTATACAAAAGTTCAGCTCAATCGGTTGAAGATATCTGCTTCAAAATTGAGTAGCAAGATTCCATCCGAACAAACATACATTGCAAGTTAAATAAAAGCTTTTAAAAAGCATTTGTCATTTTACTTTTAATTAAATTACAGCTAATGATGTGCTATATTTAATGACGCGAAATGCATAATAATTGTGTTTATGATTTTGATTGTTTGATTAGGAGCACGACAGTTGTTGCGATACGCCGTTCTGTTTAATATTTAAAGTCTGTAATATCTGCGAGTACGTGCTGTCTTTTTGTCTCCGGATACGTTCTCCTTTCATTTCAGCAGAGGTTTTGCTTTATATTATGGTCAGAGCTTTTCTTAAACTTGCCAGACTGTACGCATCCAGGTGCTGACATTTAACTCAACAGAAATTCTTCGTGGATGTAAAATTTATCGTTATTAGTTCGAAACTTTCGTCCTGTCAGAAAAACGAATGAAGGGAGCGAAGAACCGATGAGGCATGTCGGGTTGCATTAATAACTTTCTTTTTATGGGAGGGTTTATCCGACGACATCTGAAAACGGAATTGATCAACTTTTGGGACAATTAATGATCTAACGGAAACCAAGAGTTCCAATTCACTTTTCTAATCTATCAAAACAAAAGGCAAACGTGTGGAAAATTAAATTTGAAAAAGAAAAATTTTTAGTCTTGGAATTGTTGACCAAAGTGGCATTTATTTTTATAGTTAATAAAATTCTCGAATTCTCCGCCCTGCATTGTAGTATAAAATCAGAGGATAGGGTAGAAGACCCTTTTCAGCCTTCGTCAGAAAGCATAGAAATGTTTAGACGATAATTATAAGTAGGGTTAGCATGTTTAACATAAAGTGTTTTAAAACACGTGTTTAATATTTATATTAGGCAACGCCTCTCTGAAAATGTCTCCTGTTTCTCTAAAAACTTATAAACTAACTGAAATTTTTTGAACAAAGCATAATACTCTTCAAAAGTTTTAAATTGCTTTTATTGGCCTTTTTTTATTTTTTATTTGAAAAAATGGCTAAAAGAATCGCGCCGTATTTTTTAAAACATAACGCCGCCATTTCACAAGTACACATTTTAATAAATAAATGAGATTTTTCCATAGTAGTAAATGAGATGTTTTCATTATTTATACTTATAACCAATAATTTTTCTCTAGACCATCCTATCGATGATCAAAAAAGTTACAAATCTACCACATAATATACTCGAAGGGCCAGTAAGTAATAATACGCGTTGTAAGAATAATTTAATTATTTTTACACTTATAACTAACGAAATTTACACTAATTTTAAATAATTTGTATAAGAATATAACTTGTAAAAAAAAAATTATCTCCAGCGAGACTATATGGGATCTGAATCTAAAAATATTTCAAGTATTCGAAAACAGCTATTATTGGTATTATCCCTACCATGGTTATTGACATTACCTTCATTATTAAATTACGAGGGCGGATCAAATATAAACAAGCCTTTTAAATTGAGCGCCGGATAGTTGTTCAAGGCGCATACGGGCGTTAGCAACTTGAAGTGGGGATATTAGGTTAACATTGCACGCGTCAGAAACCTTATTGAAGGGGACCACCACGCCACTGTCCTTCAGATATGTGTTGAACTCGGTATCAGCTATGGGAGTGTCCACACAATTATAACGAAAAACTGGGGATCCCGAAAATTTCAGCTCGTTGGGTCCCAAAGTTGCTGAGTGAAGATCAAAAAGCTGCTGGGGTTCGCATCGCAGCTTTAACGCAGGCCCAAATCAGTGAAATGCAATAGACTCAGTCGGTGAACTATCCATATAACCCAAACTTATCCCCTTGTGATTTCCACATGTTTGGGCCCCTCAAAGAATCACTATATGAACATGTGGAGGCGTTTGTGCGCAACTGGATAGACTCCCTCCCTGCTTCTTTTTATGAAAACGAGATGAAAAAACTACCAATCCATTGGGAAAAATGTATAATCAAACAAGGGGGATATGTCGAAAAATAGAGAAACTTGTGTTTTTGTGAAAATTTCCAAAATAAATGTTTTATGAACAAAGGCTCGTTTATATTTGATCCATCCTCGTATTATGAGAAAGGCCAGTTACTACCCCAACCGCACATTCCAAGAAGCGAATCCGGTAGTAGTAACTGATAGTAAGTATTTATATTGCATATAGTAAAGCAATAACCATAAACTGCACTAATATAAATGCAATACCAATAAACAGCAAATGTTTATAATATAAAATGGGAAATATTTCTTATAAGCAGCCAGGTCATGAATTAACAATACAAATGAGAATGTCCCTTAACACTGATAGTAAAGCAGAGAAAGACAATACAGACGAGTGAAGTTACTCTGTAGATTGAAAGATCATTAAGTACCTACATACTTGAATATTTGCTGATGCGATACATGAATTAATTCTAGTCAGTCGTATGAAGGTACTAAATTTTATTAAACGAAATAGAGGTACTTTTATATTCACATAAACGGCTTGAAAATATGAAAAATTATATTACGTAATATCTCCGCATTCGGTACCTATCACAAGCATCTTTTTGCATTCCAGGATGCATACTTATTAATTTTTATAACGAAATGTCCGTGAATTAATTCCTTAACAGGTTTCGAATTCCACAGGGTAAATGGAGTGCCTCGCATTTCTTCTCCCGTTCCTTTTTAGTCAGGATATTAAAAGAGCGCATCGCATTCAGTTAGTTACACGCCCTCGTATTCTCAACTTTTTTCTCTGTACGCTTTAGTTTTCAGCCATACATATGTTTGCTTTTCCAGGCCATTCATGATGAGAAGAGAAAAAACTGCTTTGACGAAGAATTTAGATCGTCATATAAATAAAAATAGGGCAGTGATGGGTTTCAGGGTAGAATTTTTTTTTACAAACAAAAATGCTGTGGGAAAATTTATTTGTGGATTGTTCAATTCTATTGAGAAATATCGTGCAAATAAATTTTGACAGAAAGAGAAATGGAAAGAGAGAGAGGTTAAATACAATGAAAAGGAGGAAAACGGGGAAAACATAAAATGGGAACTTAAAGAGGGAGGGTTGTAAGAATTTGGTATGATCTTTATGAATAACTTTGTGTTTGATAAAAAGCTCTTGTTATTCTTGTAACTCTGGGTTGCCAAAATAACGCATCTACAGTGATCCTCATCTTTGATGCCGGAAGTTCCAACTTGATCAATAGCAAAGTACATACTCGCATGGGCCTACCTTTTCTTTCTTGTATGAAGGGTTTTTTTCCAAAAGAAAAAGGTAAACATTATGAATACAAAGTCAAATAAAAACTTTTCCTTATATCTTCTTTCAACCTGTTTTCCCATGCAAATATTTAAAATATTGTTATCAGGTTTTAGATTTGATAAGTTGTACTGGAGCCGGTTTGGGAAAAGATTGTAGGGTGGAACGGTTATTGTTGATCTTACTGAAGCTTATGAGATTGTTCAGTTATGTGATTTGACATTAATAATAATACAACAGACAATGAAAAGTTCCTTCCGTATGCACAACCTGTTTTCTTATGCAAATATTTAAGATATTCAGCCTTATTCATAGTCAACGGTTTAGTAGGATGTAAGTAGTCTACTAAGTAGTAGCTACTAAGACGCTACTATCTGCATCGTATTCATAGACGTCACTTAGTATGTAACTAGCTAATAAAATGGTTTGCGTCGAAACGATTTGACAACAGTGTGAAATTGTAACAAATGAGCTACTGAACATGTATATATCGGTATTTTTGACGTTTAACGGCTTAACCTTACTTTTAAGCTGTTAACTTATTATTCAATACAGTGCATGGAAGAGTTGTTGGTGTGTTTTCTCTTTTACTTATTTTTGTAGTAGTCTAGCTGTTATTTACGTTCAACATTCCGATAACAATTAATATCGAAAAAATTATCAATTTAAGAAGTTACATTACAAAAAATACTCAGAATTGGCTATACATATTTAACACATGTATACCTAATGAAGAAGAACTACCCCATAATGTACAAAATGCAACACCAACTCCTTCCAAACAATGGGATATATCATCAACTGCCCACGACTAAATACCCAAGGAAGAATACATAACAATCTTTCCTAATCAAATTGGACAATTTAAACAACCCAGAATTGTGTAAAAATGTAATAAAGTTCTCGAAAGAAATCAACCAGTAATATTAACCACCTTTACAGAGGTTAAGTTAAGTTGAGGCTGAGTAGACGTGTGTTTGAGTGCTCCGGAATTTTAAAAAATTTAAGTAGCAAGAACTAAATATTTCTGGCTGTTTTTTGGGACAACGAGAGAGAAGTCTTCACTGGTGCAACTGGTAGAGTTTATGGAAAAAGGCTTGTGTACTTTGAGAGAAATTCGATCATTATATTGGATTTTGGCAACACGTGGAGAGGACTGAAGGTCAACGTGGCCATTGGAGCCTTTTTTGTGAGGAAAGATACGAATGGTTTTTTGCTTTCATCTTTTTTTGTTAAATTAAGAATTTACATGTCAATACAATAAAAAAAGGCCAGAAAAAGCAGTACAAGGCAGATAAAGTAAAGCTTAAAAAATACGAGGATGAAAAATGGCCAATAGAAATAGAAGCAATTCAGTAGGAAATGAGATAGCGAATTGGATCAACAGAAAAGATAATGGAGAGGAAAGCAAGAAAAGAAAAGAAGCGACAATCAAAACAGAAGAAAAAGGAATAAAAAAGAAAAACAGGCAACAAAACAGCAGTGGGTTGGCGAGAAGTGACGAAGACAAAATGGACGACATTATGAAGTTTCTAGAGGAGATGAGAATATAAAATTCGCTAAGATGGAAGGAAAACATAGAAAATCAAGAAAAAAAAGATAAAGAAGAGAAAAAAAGATGGAGAAATTTAAATCAAAAGATCAAAGAAATACAGGAAGAAAATAAAGTAATTAAAGAAAGAATAACAGAATTAGAAAAAAAAAACTAAGGAGAAACTAGAAGAAATAAACTTACAAATGGATAAATTAAAAGAAAGAGTGCATGGAAAAAGGGGAGAGAAAGGAAAATAGGAAAAGTATGAGAACAGAATAAAGGAGGTGGAAAAAGAAATGGAAAGAATAAATAGAGAGGAAAGGAAAACAAACATCATCACAAAAGGACTAGAACTTGGTGAAGGAGAATGGAAAAAGGAGATAGAAGAATACATAAGAGAGAAATTAGGAGTCCAGACAACAATACAAAAAGTATGGAAAATAAAGAACGCGATGTTTGGAGCAAAAGTAGCAAATTATGCAGAAAAGATGAATATAATAAGGAACAGTAGGAATCTTAAGGGCACAAATGTGTTCATAAATTGGGATCTAACAAAGGAAGAGAGAAGGATTAGAGAAAAAATAGAAGAAAGAATAAGGGAAGAAAGAAGAAAGAAACCAGATATTAAAATCAAAGCAGGATATAAGAAGGTATTTATAGAAGATCAAGTATGGGTATGGAACGAATGAATCGAAAAATTGGAAGAAGGGGAAGATAAGAAGAAAGGAACGGGGTTTCGACAGGAGATAAGAAGAGCTGGAGGACAAAGTATGGACCTAAATTAAAAAATGGAACGAAGAATATGTCGACAATTGCATGGAACGTGTCGGGATTAAAGAACAAGGAAAGATGGTTTTGGGAGGAGATAAAAAACTATTAAATGGTGCTATTAAGTGAAACGTGGGTGGAGGACAAAGACATGGAAGGTTTAGAGAGTAAGTTAGACGGGAGGTACAATTGGAAAAATTATAGTGCGGAAAGGATTAAGAAAAAGGAAAGAGCAAAGGGGGGAATGTTAGTGGGAATTAAAAAAGAAATAAAGGCTGAAGTTAATGAAATAGAAAAGGGAGTAATTATAGTAGATGGTAGAAAACAAAGGGGAAGATGGGTGATAATATTTGTATATTTGAATGAAGAAAAAAAATAAGAAAATAGAAAAGATAGAATTTTGTTCAATAAAGCTCATACTATATAAGTGAATAGAGGAGAAAAACAGGTAAGGAAAGGGAGGGAGGGGAAAGACAAGAAAAAGAAGAAAAAAAAGGGGGAGTACTCAGTATTAATAGATCATGATAAAATTTTTATGTAAGATTTAGAATAAAATAAGTTTTTGTTTATCTGTATCAATAACTTTTTCGTTTCAATAAAGCTCCTACATTAGCCACCTTTATTTTGTCTGGTATACAAACAGGAGTTCATTTCTTTCAGTAGGATGTACTTACTTAGTAAATAAATAAATATATTAACTTGCTTATGTAGTTACGACTTCGTACTTAACTGACTAATAAATTCATTAATTTTTCATTTACGAATCATTATTACCATTATCTTAAGAATAAAATTTTACTTGTTCACGCAATTTACTTTAAAGTATACAAACAAGATGTTAATTCAATAAAGTTTGTAATTGTTTCAGAAAAAACGATTGTAATAATTTTTATAGGATAATTGCCCATTGAAATAAATTAAAACGACATGTACTAGTCAGATGTTTTATTTTTCAATTCAATTTTATAAATCCTTTCTATTTTCCTTTTTATTCTTGTGGTATTCTTTTTAAATTTGTATTTTGCACCAATAACTCGCTTCTTAAAAGCCGCAGATTAATTTAAGATCTACCGCTCGAGGTTATGTTTATCATTTTATACCGCTTAAACATAGACTACCACGCTACTAAAGTACTAAATTTCTTACAATTAGTAGCTACTAAGCTTAGTAGTCTACCAAATGTCACTATGAATACGAGCTCTTAGTATCTTACTTGTAGTCGCTACTGACTCACTATGAATAAGGCTTATTGTAATCAAGTTTTAGATTTGACAAATTGTACTGAAGCCGGTTTGGGGAAGGATCGTAGGGTGAAACGGTTATTGTTGATCTTATTGAAGCTTATGATATTGTTCAGTTATGTGATTTGACACTTAATTTATATAATTCGGTACCCTGCACAAGTATTATTTACCTTATAGACCAAATAACATGTTATCAATAAATTGGACTAGGGGGGAAAGAAGCTCTGGCTTTAGAACTTCAGATTCTGTTAAACTTCCAACATTAAACGGATGTTTGTTTAAAATATCCATTTGACGAGCGTGTATGTATTGATCTTTCTGAGTATTGTACAGTCGATCCGGCCTTTGAATTTTTTAATACAGAATTCAGACGTTTCACCATCTTTCACTGTTGGCAGATTTATCATTAGTGGTGGTTGAAAGATTACAGTTCGGGAGATTAAGCAATAACATTTTACCTATCTAGTCCCCACAAGCTATTATTAATAGTTGATGGGTAGCTTTTTCCCACATGGGTGGGTACAGTAAAAACCGTCTCACCTAAACTATAAATATCTTATGCTGAAAATATTATAAGCCCCTTAACTCGAAGGGTAGTCAGTTAATGCTTTTAAATATTAAATTATTTGATATGTAAATTACAATAACATTCGCTTCTAACGAACCGGTTATAACGAACTTTCGTTTATTACGAACCACATTGAAAACAAACAACCATTTAAAAAAAAAAACATTTAAACGTGTATTCATTTTTTGGCATTTAACGAACTTATACAGGAATTTATTAATAGTCGGGTCAAATTAGACCAAAAAGTAAGAGTAAAGCTACATAAATTCCCACCAAGCTGAAAATCAGTGAGACTGTTTAAAATATGATTAAAAATTAAATTTGAAAGTTCCCCATCTTTCCCCTGTATGGAAAAAAATTATTCTGGGTTTCATTTAACCTGATATCCCAGAAACGGTGGCTCTTAGGAAAAAAATATTTATACATATTTTATAGATAATTTTATGATCTACAATTTTTGTCTGAAGTATTTTTATGATAAAAAACTTACCGTTTTGCTGAAAATCGCGAAAAACTCATTTTTTTTACCTTTAACCTTGAATAAAACTTTCAAATTTTATTTTTAATCATATTTTAAACAATCTTACTAATTTTCAGCTTGGTGGGAATTTATGTAGCTTCGAATGTCTAAATTAACCGGACTATAACGTCAACTTCGTTATTTTAAATGGAACTCCCCATTTTTTTACATTTTCAGATTCCTCATCAAAATTAAGGGTCATGTTGATAATACAACCCTACTTTGATTCAACGGTTTTTGAGTTATTTCACTGTTTTCAAAAATTTTTCCGTTCAGAGCACTTTCCTTTATCGCGGTTATCTTCGAAACTAACTGCAAACAATGAGTTTATATATTTTTTTAAATTTAAGTTAATACGTAACGTTAAATATTCCAATTCAGTCCGGAGATACGTCTAGGGAGTAGGCTGAAAACGATCACCCTGTATATTATTTAAGTTCAATAAAGTATGATTAAAATAGACTGTTTGAACGCAGAAAAGGAAACTCGTGTTTTGCTCCTGAAAGTATTGATCTGAAAATCAACAAGGTGGTTGGTGGGTACCTACCTATATTTGGTTTTAAAATGATAGTAACATCTATGTGAAAGAAATTACACAGTGGAGAGCTTTCAAAAAGACAGAGAGTTCTCGTAAGAAAATAGTTCGGCAAATAAAGGGAAATTCGTTTCTACCTTCCTACATGTATTGTATAATGGTCCTGTAGCAACCCTAGGGTCTTTTTCTCATTCTCTTATGGTCTACTGCGTACTCCGTTTGAAAAGGTCCATTAAGATATTGGGTTACGAACATTTTTGTTTTTGGCGTAACTACAAAATTGCCAGCTTCAGTTTATGGCTACGTACTAATCTTTGTTTAAAAGAACACACGTCCATAAATTTACCTCATAATTAAAAAAAATATTAACGTTTTTCTGTTTTATAAATTAATATTCCCTATTACAGCTTCACATTAACTTTTTCCCTAATGGCTTATATTTTATGTTACACATATCGGATTAAAAGTATATGGTAGGTACATACGTTACTCTTGGGAAATTTAACGCAAACATATTAGTAAGTCAACTAGATACTTACTATTAAACAACATTTTTACTACTAAATAATTTTGAGTTTTATTTACATTACATCTTGATATTACTTATGTAATCATATCATACTTCAGAAAATTCATGTTTTGAAAAGTTAATATTAAACAAATCAATAAATATGATATATTAAAAAAAACAAAATTTTTTGCACTTTACGTACGAGGAAATTTCTATCTGAGGCCTTTACTCCTAGCACACTTATTTTACCATAATTATAAATTAAAACAATAAATATAACCTGGAAGCTGAGGTCACAGGTCAGAGATAAGCACAGTGATGATTAGAAAAATTTTAAATTTTAAAATTAACTGCAAAGAAGCGCTAGCGAGTATTGGAAGGAGGAAGAAGGGAAGGATGAAAGGAAGATAGGGAGTAAAATGGAGAGGAAGGGGGCAAACTGGAAGTAAGAATGTAAGGGAGTGGAAAGAGAGAAAAAAGTAATCTTATAAGCTTCTGACATTTGTCGGTGTACTGATTAACTCAAATGTGTATAGTCGTTGAAATCTAATTACGATGTTATAATACTAAGCGGGTTGCAAAAATTATAAAACACATTAATGTCAACTTTTTAGAGATAAACAATGATTTTTTTAATAATCTTATTTGCTTTATCCTCTTAAAAGTTGACTAAATTATGTTCTATATATTCACATATTCCGTCAACTTTTTTTTACTGTGGGTTAAAATCAACTAAAATGGAAATATTTAGGAAATGTCTTGGGTCAGTGCTCATTTCTTTTGGAAATAGCCTTTTCTCTGATAGATAAGGTTAATTTTATCGACAAACATAAATAATTTTGAAAATTTGAATACAAAGGGGCCGTTCATAAAATACGTTCGGGAGGGGTCTTGCTGAGTGTGACAAGGGGAGACAGGGGGTCTACAGAAACGTGACATTCGCCGTTTATAAAAAAATTTTACTGGAGATTTATTTTCTCGGCTTTTTTTTTATTTTTGTCATGATATAAGTCATTCATTTCGTATTACTAAATATACCTACAGGCATTTAAATGTATATATATTTTGAAGTGAAACGTCTTTGGGCGCGATGAGACTAAAATCTCAAGGCCATGAAACGACACGTTTTGTAACGTTCGTCTCGCGAAAGGCGCGCATGCGCATATGGGTATTACAGTCAGCTGTTAGTGACCGGCATCCCATAGCATTTATATTACTGTAAGTGTATTACAGTAAATGTTTGTTTAACAACAATTAATATTTATTTAAATAGTTTACGGTTTCTTAAGCACTTAAAATAAACGGAATAATAAAATAAAACATTAATCCTGAAAATTCTCGTACTCCCTCACCCTATCACCAAACATTACTTATTCATTATAAAGGTATAGAGATCGCCAAAGAAGTTTTACTTCTTTCACGTGTACTGAGTTGCACATGATTAATTTTTTTTATTTAAATAGAAATATTATTCATTTGTTCGTTACAAAAGATATTTATTGATTTATTTAAATTTATTATGAAAATAAAATTGACTATCAAATTTGTGTATTCACAATCAAAATTTATCATGTTCAGGAGGGAGGGATTTTAGTTTTTGTGACAAAATATTTACAGGGGGGTCACAGAAAGTGTGACACAGCGTAACAACCGGCGGGGGGGTTTAAAAATTGCTAATTTTAGCGTGAAGTATTTTATGAACTTATTTAATTAAACTACTTAAAGGAAATACATAGGTACCTACTTATTATCAAACTGCTCGTTTTATGTTAACACTTTGTTTTCAGATTTCGTTAAGGTCATTTAAAATTATCAAATGGGTCAGTGGACGACTGGCGGTTAATAAGTGCTATGTAATACGTTGTTTATGTATCTATAAATATTTTGCATATAGTGCATGTAATTCAAATTGTTGTGCATAAACGCAATACTACACTAATAATAAATTATTGTAAAAGTGGCTTATCAACAGTTCACAGCATAATAATAAAACCAGAGCGACGGACTCACAACGCTTATCATTTTCCGGGAAAATTACACGGTCAAGAACAACACGTAATTTAATAATCTTACTTCATAAACGTTGTCTATCGTTTCCGTACAAATTTCCAAACATAAATATGAAGAGGATACAAACACCTGACATGATATAATGTACGTTTAACTTAAAGTTTTTGCAAAGAGTAAAGTACATTACATTTTGCATTAAATGGTTGTTACATCACAGGTTAAGCCAGAAGTCGCCAAAGTTGTCTCTATATAGACCACAAGGGGTCTACTTAACAAAAACGGGGGTTGATCCGAATCGGAAGGATCCATTGGGGGTCGAAGAAAAAACAGTTCCTAATATGCAAATCACACCTATCTAATTGAGTATTTATAAATATAATACAAAAATATGTAAAACTTTACGAAATAGCTCGGCCATTTATGCTAGCATTTCTAATTTCTTATATGGTTGAGCCGGTTTCAATCACGTAAATTCAATCTTAACTAAGTACAGAAATAAATTAAATGTGGAGTTTCGAGGGGATTTAAGATTAAAATTGACAAATTTTGAACCCAATATAGCGAATCTTGCAAAAAAACACCAGGCACACCCACATCTCATTGATTAAGAAGCAATAAATCTGTAGTTACTTTACTTATTATTTCTACTTATCTATAATTACTTATTATTTATTAAATATTAAGGTATTTAAACTTCATCATTAATATATTGTTCATAAAACTATTGTTACATAATGTACCATTAATTTAATAAATGTTTAAAATCATAAAATAAATGTACAACACAGTATCTAATAGAGTTTTATTTTAATTAACAGAAAATTAATTTTATTGGGGTCGATGGAGACTTCTAAAAATTATATGTGTCGATGATCAAAACAGTTTGGCGACCCATGGGTTAAGCTAACCCCTACAGAGGGAGGGAGGGGTTACGTCCGAGTCCCTTTCGAGATCAGTACTTTAGTTAACATTTGGTAAAAATATATTTTTGGAGTTTGAAAAAGAACCAAAATTGTTGTAAACTCCCCTTTTAAAATCGCAGACCTGCCCCTGGTTATTTGTGGACCAATAATTTGTATGAATAAATTACAGGAGACACTATTAAAATATAAACATTTGAAGATCTTTGCAAAAATATTAAGGAAACGACTTAAAAATACGTATTCGATAAATTAATTGAAGAGAATTTTAGAAATTTCGAAATGACGAAATAAAGACAATATCAGTAGAAATATTTCACAATTTTATGAGTCTTCTTCCAGCACCCCCCATCTCAACTATGTTAACAAAAAAAAAAAACAATTTAACTAAAAGCACAAAAAAGTCGTAGGTTGAGAAAAAATGGGTAAAAATTAGAACACAAAGGCAAACTTATGACATTTCAGCTATATCTCGCATACAATAGCTGACACCCACAACAAATTTAGTAATACTTACAAAGCGTAATAATCAATCATACTAGACCTAATTTTTTACTTTGTATTCATATTTTGGTTATTATTTTTCGAGTTTAATTACATTTATGTTTACCTTGACGACGTCAACTGCAACGCCCACGAAACCCTGGCGCTGGCACTTTTCCAGAACTCGACGTAGCACCCAGAAGTAAATATTGTTTATTATACAGCGACAAACTGCTCTACAGCACTTTAATTTGTATTTATTTGTTTTAAAGGCCCACAATTTATTCTATTGCATATCACACTTAATTATTTTTTAGCAAAAAAGTTTCAACGCGAATTAAAAGGTCAACCAACGATGATGTACACGGTACAAACATAAACATATATTATGCAAAAATTTACAACCAACAAATAAGTATGAATCATAATTTGATTAGTTTGTGTATCGAGAAATTTCTTTTAAAAAAGTGCATTTGCTTTATAAGTAAAACATAAATATTATTCCCAAGAAATCGCAGAAAACATATTTGCTCCTCGAAAATATATTATTTGCACATACGTAAAATAAAATATAAATAATATCTTTTTATCTCTTAATGATATGATGGGACAAATTAATAAGTAAAACTTTCACCAAAATTAAAAAATTTAGGGAAATAGCAGAGGGACGATGAGATATGGAGATGGAAAGAGTATAGAATAGAAGAAAATACTTATAAAAGGTATATAAAATGTGTGTTGCGCTTAGAAAGAAGTACACCAGACTATATTTTAAGAAGGGAAACAAAATGTGGGAAAATGATGGAAGATGCGAGAAGGGTTGTAAAATTTAAAGAAAAATTGGGAGAATTATCGGACATAAGAAAGGAGATATGGAGGAAAAAGGTATTGGGGATCGGGACAAAAAATAAATATGATGTGGAAAGGGACAAAGCCTTAACAGAAATGGCAATAAGTAAAGAACAAATGAAGGAGTGGAGAGGAAAGGGATTGAATGTTAGTAGGATGGTGGGGAAATGATGTAATAAAATAGAAACAGGTGAGAAAAATTTGGGAATCCAGATACGCGAAAGGTATGAGAGATTATATGGGTACAATAGCAAGGGGATGAGGTGCCAGGATATCTAAGAGAAGGAAAACGTATAGAGATAATAGCTAGATTCAGAATGGGGAATGAGTGTAATGAGAATAAAGTTTGGATGGAAGAAGGTAAGAAATTGTGTAGAGTATGTGGAGATAAGAGTGAATCAATGGAGCATGTTGTATTAGAAGAACTAATGGGGAAGAATGAGAGGGAGGGACTTGGAATAATAATAAATGCGGATGGTAGTGGTCTGGCCCTATTGAAGCAAATTTTAAAAAGAAGAGGTGTGGAAAGGGGGGGGGAGCGAGAGAAAATACAGGAAAAATGGTTATAAGGGAAAAGGAAGTAAAAAATAAATATTTAAATTTTTGTAAGTTGGAGAATTTAATGTTTCTTTTTTTTTCCTTGTGTATGTAGAAATGTAAAGATAAGTTTTTGTTTTAATAAAGCTCTACTACTACTAGCAGAGGGACGAAATTATTAAACGTTGTTTTAGAACTTAATTTTTAGTAAAGGAGGTGTAAAAATAAAAACTGATGTATAGGACCCTAGTTCAGGACCGTAGCTAGGGGGGGGGGCATTGTGGGGCAATGCCCTACCTTGAAATCACAATGCCCTACTTTAAAAATACCAAAAGCTGAGATAAATTATTCTAATTAAATTGTTTGTGCATAGTTTGAGATAAAAAAAATGTAGCAATAAGTAGGTATCTGAACTTTTCCGAGCACACCACACTTTGTGACATTGCAATCTATGGTATCTACGGAGAATCCCTTTTTAAACTAAAATAAACATAAACTAGAGATTTTTTATGATTTGTTATTTTTATTGCTATAAATTGAAGATTCATTGATTTCGCGATTGATATACGGGCTTTCTTTGGAAAAAACAAAGACTTGAAGAGCAAATTGACCATGAAGAACCTCACTGCTCAAAATAGGTGGAAGCACAAAATACAATCGCTACTCCTACTTCCATAGCAGCAGGTTGGTCAACACATGTTGGTAATGTTAGCTATGGTATTCCTTCTGATATTGCACAAAGTTTGCAGAAACAATAAGATCTAAATGGTATTTTCGGTCGTACCTATTTACTCGTATCAACCCACCCAACAATTAATTATTACCTCACTCTCACTCAGACGTGGATCTCTTTGGAAGTTAAACCATCTTGTTCGCTTGTTCCATCATTGAGGATTTAATAGTCCTTAGATACATGCTCATGCTCTGTCACAGAAATTATTTGTCTACGAATAGCTATTGAATGTACGTCACTGACCTAGAGGACAGTGATATACATGGTGATTGATTTAGGAGCCCGTGCTTCGAAGGCAGATCAATTATGATCAATTTTTTACTTCCGCCCTACTTGTAACCAATGCTGCCCTACCTCAAATTCGACTCTAGCTACAACCCTGCCCTAGTTTCATTAAATGAGCAAATAATTATAATGTTCCACAAAATTATTAATAAGTTGGAACACCATTCCTAAATAATATAATTTTATTTTATTTTGATAAGTTAGGTTATGGTTAGATTAGGTTGTCCTAATTTGAAATAAAAGTAATAACTTAATGTGAATTTGGCACAACTTTGAATACTGAATACGCATCCTTGATAGTGTAGGTATTTTAAGTATTTTCAAAAATACTTTCGCTGATTTTTTTATATCAGCTTTACGAAAAACAGCTGTATGAATCTCTCGTGCATAAAGATTTTTCCTTAGACTATTAAAAAGAAAGGAGACTCGTAACTTGTATCACGTGCCTCTGTGTCGTGTTTTGATGCCAAAATTACAACAGATGCCATGTTTTTGGTGCCAAACATTATGTCGCAACCATTGAAGAAAATTGTAAGTTGTGTTAAAAGTGGTGTTTAATTTATTTGTATATTTTGTTGTGCTTATGACTGTAAATTTCGCAGTGTAAGAAAAAGAAGTTGGAGTCACGTTTCACAAGTAAAAAGTATTGTTGATATTAATGAAAAGTAAAGAAATTCACGTTTAATTTGTTTGTGGTCTAAGTATAACTAAAAATAATAGTGGTTTACTAAAGAGAATCATAATCTATACAAATAAATAAAATTGTTAATATTTTTTTTGTATGAGTATCAATTTTCTCAAGAAAAAAGGTGAGAATGAAGCAGTTGTTGATCACGAATTTCTAGTAAAGAACTAAAAATGTAACTAGTTTATGCATATACAAATACTGTTTACATTTTAATAAAATAGTTTTAAAAGAAGATATTTTCAGAAATGAAGTCTGTCATTTCAAACAATAGTTTTGGTGTATCAAATGTGTTTTTCTAAAAATTGTTTCGTTGTTTAAAATAATTTATTAGCAATCGTGTATAACTTTTGTAACAAAACTTTTACTTTCACGAATAATAATTATAAAAGTACTGTTTTATTACTATTAAATTATATGTTGCGTTAAGTACTGCCAAAAGGCATGAATAAGGCATCAACATAGAATTGAAGATTAAAGGTCCCCTCTCTTTCCTAGTCCACGGGTTTTTCTTCGGTAGAAAAAAATATCATAGAAATATCTCAAATATAATAGACCAGCTAGCCTAAATCACGTCCACTCGATAGAAAGAGCGAGAAGATCGGAATGGCCTTACATTTCTTTCATCCTTTAACGTTGATTGGCTGTAGCAATCCTAAGGTTTACTTCTGACTGCTCCCCCACTTCGCGTCTGATAGCATGTGGGATCACCAGAGCCGGTCAGCGTTGAGAGACGAGAGACCATTTCACTTCCCTCTCTCTTTCTACATATACCAGAGCCTAACTCTATTTATAATATTTCTATGAGAAAAATAGGCAAGCTGAGTGCCACGTAAATTATGAATTTCAATTTTCATAACGTAAAGGCTGAAACAATCAATCTCTTTCTGCATCTGGTGTTTGATCGTTTTCTGAATTTGGTGTGTAATCTGCTTTTCATTTGGAGGCAGATTTAATTTTATTTTTGGAATTTTGTTCAGTTTTACTAAATGAAATAAAGTTCCCAATTGCAATAACTACCACGTGACATTAAGGGGCTGTTCATAAAATACGTCACGCTAAAATGAGCTTTTTTTGACCCCCTCCCCTCTGGTTGTCACGCTGTGTCACCCTTTCTGTGACCCCCTCTGTAAATATTACGTCACAAAAACTTAACCCCTCCCCCGAACATGATAAATTTCGATTGATAATACACAAATTTTGATAGTCAAAAATATTCATTTTATGTTCATAAAAATATTTAAATAAATAAATAAAATATTTTTTGTAACGAACAAATAAATAATATTTCTATTAATCAAAAGTCTAAGGATTCTGTAAAAATTCAGTAAAATTTTTTGGTGAACGGCGAACGTCACGTTGCCGTAGACCCCCTGTCCCACTTGTCACACTCAGCAAGACCCCTCCGTACGTATTTTATGAACGGCCCTTAAGATTAAAAAAAAAAACAGTTTTTGTCGTAATATCCAACTAACTTCTAAAGAGATAAAAAACTTATAAATTGCTTTTAATATACGATAAGTAGTGTTGAGAAATTCGTTTAAAATTAACAGATATATCCAATTTTATACTATACATGTCTTGTAGAACCACGGGAATATCGAAGTTTAAACCGGTTTCCCAACAACGTGTTCGTTCTCCCTGCACGAAAACTTGTGATTTACCCCATTATTCTTGTACAACATACGAACGGGAAGCCTTTTACGACTGACTATCTGCTAATATCAGTAAAACACCCCTAGGTATAACGGCCGGTGGCTCCATAAGAAGAGGCCCGGTTTCCTTATCGAAAATTGCGCTCCCAAAATAGTTCCACGCCGAAAAGTCGACGGCATAACACCAAGGGTGCCAGATGGGTAGAAGGGGTTCCGGTTCAGTAACCGGGTACGTAAATACGCATGCGCTACACCCCGCGGGTCGATATCCTTCTCAACCGACCGCTGGCGTCATTGCCACCCCTGACCGGCGCGCCGGTGTCGGCAGCCACGACGCCGATTTTTATTTGTCGTTCGGGGAGAGTTATTAAAATAATCACTAACTTTTCTCGAACAATAGCATTCTGATTACAGATTTAAACACCATCGCAAAGTTCAATAAACCCATAAACAGTCAGACGTTTACGGGTTATAATCCTTGCAAAATAATTTGCATATGTATATTCCTGTAAAAGAGACTAACTTAATAAATTCGCACTTTTATTCCATTTCCTGGTATTTTTCACACAGTAAATTAATTTAATGTTCTCCAGCAGGTTCTTTGGATATAAAAATATCTTTTAGGGTCGAACAAATTGCTTTTCAAAATATTGATTTAATTCCAAATTTCATTAAAAATTGATTTACTTAATTTTCTCTCGTTCTTTCGCTGGCAATATTCTTTTTTTGGTATATTTTTCTCTCGGGATTTTGTTGTTACACCTCTCCATAACATTCATTCTAAAAGTTACTTAAAGACTGTCAGCCTTATTCATAGTCAGTTAGTAGTGACTACTAGCAAGCTACTAAGAGCCAATTAAGAAAATCGTATTCAAACTAACATTTGGTAGACTACTAAGCTTAGTAGCAGTGAACAAGTAAAATTTTAATAAGATAATGGTAATAATGATTCGTAAATAAAAAATTAATAAATTTATTAGTCAGTTATTAAGTCATAAGTACATACATAAGCAAGTTAATATATTTATTTATTTGCTAAGTAAGTACATACTACTGAGAGAAATGAACCCCTGTTTGTAGACCAGACAAAATAAAGCTGGTTGATTTCTTTCGAGAACATTATTACACTGTTATACAACTCTGGGTTGTTTAAATTGTCCTTTATCGATTAGGAAAGATTGTTATGTATTCTTCTTTGGGTATTTAGTCCTGGGCAGTTGATGATATATCCCATTATTTGGATGGGGTTGATGTTGCAGTTTGTACATTGTGGGGTAGTTATTCATTAGGTATATATGTGTTCAATATGTATAGCCAATTCTGAGTATTTCTTGTAATGTAACTTCTTAAATTGATAATGTTTTCGATATTAATTGTTATCGGAATGTTGAACGTAAATAACAGCTAGACTACTACAAAAATAAGTAAAAGAGAAAACACACCAACAACTCTTCCATGCACTGTATTGAATAATATAATAAGTTAACAGCTTAAAAGTAAGGTTAAGCCGTTAAACGTCAAAAATATCGATATTTACACGTTCAGTAGGCACTGTTATCAAATCATTTCGACGCAAACAATTCTACTAGCTAGTAGCATACTAAGTGACGTATATGAATACGATGCAGATACAGTAGCGTCTTAGTAGCTACTACTTACTTATTACACTACTTACATCCGACTAAACCGTTGACTATGAATAAGGCTGTGTGTGTGTTCCATGTTTGCTATTTGAAACCTCAAAAAATTCTCATGGCTATTTAAACATCACAATCGCAAATTTTCAGAACTATATCTACAAATAACAGATTGAACGCCTTTACAACCGGAATAATTATATCAGTAAGTAATCTCTGGATTGAATTGTCGTGGTCTAATTAGGATTAAAACTCTAAACGTTTCGTTTTGTTTTGCAGAAGACGGACAGACTGTTCTGCACAAAGGTTAAGTGATGAATGAGGCTGTATTCAACGGTGCTGCTGTATTTATACAGTCATCAATGCGTGCGCAATTACACAGTGGCGTAGGAAGAAGATAGTATACGAAAATATTAAATACAACACTGTACCATGCGAGCGTTCACTTCAGAAGGCAATGGAAATTGATAAACACAAATTGTAACCGTAATTTAAGATTACGATCGTGTTTTACGGAAGTGACGCCAGACACGCCCTCGTTTTGTACGACTGCACATTAGCAATGAAGCAAAAAATTACTGTATAAACATAGCACACCACTGAACACAGGGGTTAACCGAGTGGCATAGGGTAATCCTCTAGATCATTGTTTAGCATTCGTGAGGTCACCGGTTCGATTCCAGGGCTCTGGGTTTTCTGTGATTTCCTTGGATCATTTACATTTTAGACAATTGGTGCTACAGTAATAATATTCTACAGATTATCCTTTAGTTATCTTCTAGCTTAATTTCGTTCGTATCTTCTTCCTCCCCCAATCATCACCCACCCATTCCCACGACTCCTAGAGGAGGCTCTTCCTCCGACTTTGCACTTGTAGGTCGGAGGGACTGTCCGCCCAGCAACATTGATGGAAACCGCATGATTGACGATAAAACACTAGACAAAAATATGATTCACCTACCTAAAAATATTTGACGCATTAGACTAAATCTGAATCCAAAAATCGTTATGTAGCCACAATGTTGATATTTTTCAAAAATGTTTGTTTGAGATTAAAATAACCTTTCAACGCCAACACACTAGTACCTAATAATTTAGTAATGGGATGTCTCATGTTTAATGTTCTCTACAACAATCTTCTAGAGTCATGAATTCAAACTCGAACTATTTAATTAACCCATCCTTCAAGTTCAGTCGATGAGAATCGGCCTTCAAAAATACGTCACATCCGTCATTTCTTTTGATGAATTAAAGCCAATTTAATTTTCTACTTTCCGGTATCGATTTTCTTAAGTACCTTTAATTTAATTTAAAACAGTGACATTTAATTAATTTATACTTCCACTTTCTTCAGTACTTTAGAAAACGACAGGAATCATTTTAATACATCAATTTTGGGACACTTGATTTTGAGAGAGACGCTAAGTGAACTTTCTAATTTCTGAATTACAGAATGGTGATTAAACGTCCAATTCCGTCGCATAACTAAAGGTTAATGCGCGACAATGGATGTTAAAAAAATTCAGGGTTCGGCCGAAGCTGAGTTTAATAATAATAGTAAAAGAGAGAGCGCGGGGTTGGATGTATAAACATTAGGCAAGAGGGCGCACGCCGGAATAATCGAACAGTGAAGTCTGTGTCTGTTGGGTCTTTGAACCTCCTCCAGGGAAAATGGGTTACAAAAGGGCAATGTGAGAGAGCGTATCACATTCTCATAAGAGGCACAAGGACTAAACGACGATTCTCTACTACAATCGGCATAAATGGACTGATTTTGCCGTTTTGAAACAAAGGGAGAATGAGAATTTATTCGAAAGTTCACATATAAATGGAATAGATATAATAAAATACATAACCCTTCAGGTAAATAGGCGAGATTTTTGAAGAGCAAAATCAATGATAATATACCTACATAAACGACGGATGTCGGAGCAAGTGACATAAACAGATGTCAGATAAATAAGAGTATAATCTAAATTACGACTATTTAAACCCGTTTAAATAAATTCGTTACAATAAAAGACATAATAGTGTGTAATCACACCGATACACATAATTTATAACAATTAACGTGAACCAGCCAATTAAAAATATTCATTTCTTGTTTGACTTGTCATACAGCTGTTTGTATTTGCAAAAAGGAAGATAGATAATTTTCAGTGTAGAATTTTAGAAATGTAAATTAACTCGTAATATTATATTTGACGAAAACGTTCATATCGATTTTGGTTCGTCTCCGCAGAATTCACATTCGTGCCGTTTATTATACCACTGCGTTGGCGTTTCGCGTTCCTGCAGATCCAACAAGAGAATAAATTGCAGTGTATTAATAGGGTGGTTTATTTGATAAGCGGAGGGCGAATTTTAACGGCCACCATGACCTTCACGAAATTCTCCAATAATCCATACGTTTTTAAGCAAAAAGCAATAAACTGTGTAGGTACTAAAATATGATAAGAAATGCAAAATTATATTTCATTCTTACACGAGAATTTCTCTTCTTTGGTTAAAAAAACTGCTTCTAAAGCATATCATTCATATTGTTACCATAGTCTGACTAGTTTATTTTTCTAATTAAACTCGATGTAGTAGAATGTAGACTTTAGATAATTTTTATCGGCAACCCACTATACCTATAGGGCTTCACGGTTACTTCTGTATGGTGGGTTGCCTGCCTACACGTCACAATACATTTTTATTATTTAAAATGTTGATATTATTATAAGTCACATAATGAATGGCTCAATAATACTTAGCGTAACGTAAAATACTTACGACACTCGTACCGTTGTGCTGTTATCCCAGAGAGCTTGATGATTTAAAAGACATTAGTTATAGTAACTTCATATTGAAGAGAAAAGTGCCTCCGAATAAAATTTTATATGACTTAAACAAAAAAGAAAAGATAGGAAAATTGAAAGTAAAAAAATAATATCTACCCACTAAAAAGATCTCTCGGAAACAAAAGTAATAAATAAGTTTCTATAATTTAATTTAGCTGTTTACTAGAGAATTTCAGACTTAAATACGTTCCGTCAGTCGTCTTATTACATCAAATAATACGTATAAGGTAAATTCTTGACGAAATTAACTCATGCCTGAGAGTTTTCAAATAAACAAGTTTCAAGACATTTTTGTAATCAGACATTCTAGTGTTTTTTTAACTGTTCTTCCGTTGAAATTCTCGCCTCCATAAAATATCGCCACTTTCCACAAAAACCACAGAAAAACGAAATTCCTATTATCCCAAGGGGCTGTTCATAAAATGCGTCACGCTAAAATTTGTTTTTTTGAGCCCCCCCCCCCCGTTTCTGTGACCCTCCCTGTAAATATTACGTCACAAACTAAACCCTCCCCTGAACATGATAAATTTTGATTGATAATACCTACACAAATTTTGATAGTTAAAAATATTTATTTTATTTTCATAATAAAATTTAAATCAATTAATAAATATATTTTGTAACGAACAAATAAATAATATTCTATAAAAATTCAGTAAATTTTTTTGACGAACGGCGAATGTCACGTTGTCGTAAACCCCCTACCCCCCTTGTATGCGAACGTATTTTATGAACGGCTTCCAAGTATATGCACCCTACAAATTTTCGTTCTACGTGCATGATGAAAATTCATTGACAAGGGCGTAACAAGGATTTTGACCAAATTTGAAAACAAAATAACAGTATATAAAAAAAGTATTTTATATTGATAAGAACTAATTTTATACATATAGTTGAAATTCTTATTCAGAAAAAAGTTACAATACTTATCTTGGAGGATTTTGAGTAAATGAGTTTTGGGGGGGGGGCGGTAAGACCCCTGTCCCTTTCCTATTTTATTTTGCATTCTTGGTTTAAATTCGTTGACCCTATTCGAATGCTATCCCAGATCTCTACCTAGAATTCATTCTAATTTTAATTTGATATTAATTGTGTGATCTGTATTACCTCCAGTACGAGTTTCTTATAATTATTTTTAAAGAATTCAATTTAGCATTTGCAATTAAAAATCATTAAATGGCACTGAGAACTGGTGCGGCATTTTCGAGAACTCCATTTCCTTTTGCGTTTTGTGATTCTCATTTACAAGGTGTTTTTCTCGCGCCCTTTTAGCGATATCCTGCTAGTTGTGCGCAGAACTATCCAAAACCTTTATAAAGAACTCTAGAACTGTGTTCGTAGAACACAGAACTCCGATGATTCGATAGTTTTCTCAAAAAAAACAATGCTATCTTCACTCGAGTCATCAAAAATTGTTTAGAAATCAGAACGATACATCACTGTTTATTACGTTACATTCAAAACAAGAAATTTCATTTATTTTTTGAGTAATTCTTCATGTTGATTTAATTTGGCAGCAATACAACAAATTCTTGCTATATTAACTCTTTCATACTGTGGTAGATGTTTTATTTTTATCTCCTTCCTATTACATATAAACCATTTTTTTTTTTTCATTTAGTACGACAGAGAACCTGTTTTTTATTGCAAAAATAAAGTAAACCGTTAAACATAGGAAACATAAATCTAGGGAAATAACATTGACATAAGTATAGTTATTTTCATCAAATTGGAAAAACGATGACAATACTGATAATTTACGAACCGAAAATAGGAATACATATTCTGTTACATGCAACAACCATTTGGGGACTAAAATGCTGAAAACTATTAGCAGGTTGTGACCCTATCCCTGACGTAGATATAGGCAATTTTGCTGTGTCTCGAAACAGTTTTGGCCTATTTTTTTCTTTATGTATAAATTATGGAGTGAGATTCAAAAGTTCATTTATTACACTTTAGGGGTTGCCAGGGAGGGAAAGAAGGTGATTGCCTCTTAAGCTACGCACTATACATTATATTAATAAAAACGAAACATAACCAAATATAACATACAAATATTATCTAATATTGTTTTTTCGGACATTTTCTCAAAATCCTCAAAGATTAGCGTTATAACCTCTTATTTGCAAGATTTTTCAACTTAGTGTGAATAAAATTTCAATTGAGTTTCTTATCAATTGTAAATACTTTTTTAATAAATAATACAATGGTATTTGTAATAATAATGAAAAGAAAGTTGTTTTTTAATGTTTCAAAGAATTTATTATACCTCTACAATTGTTTCGACGTCTTACGTCTTTTTCAAGAGTACAATGTATACTTGTGTATAGTCGGAGGGGTAGGGCGGAAGGCCCTCTTCAGCTTCCTTCTGGAATCGTGGGAATGGGTGGGTAGTGGTGTGGGGGAAGAAAGATGAGACGGACGAAATGAAGACAGAAGAGAAGTGAAAGATTATCTGTGGAATATTACTACCCCAGCATTTGCCTAAATGATCCAAGGAAACCACAGAAAAACTTGGACCAGAGTAGTCGGCCCCGGAATCGAACCGGTGACCTCCCGAATGCTAAGCAATGATCTAGACCACTAAACCATGCCGCTCGGTTAAAGTAAGGTCTTACTGCTATATGTATCTACTTAATTATATAATTGCTGGAAAATCCTAAATAGTAGTCAATTACTGGAGTACATCTGAAGACTGTGTGATCGTTGGTAACATTATGTTTGTCAACAATGTGTTTTTTAATCTCTAATTGTTCTAACAGATTTAGTTTTTTACTTTTATTTTCTGACTGTAATACTTTAACATTATTTAAATCTGTACTATGACTATGGGATGTATAATGTTCACTTATACCTGTGCTGGTTTTTTTAAGTGATATATCTCTAAAATTATTAACTAATATCGTATTGATTTCTCAATTTGTTTAATTGGTTGCAAATATTGTTATTAATTTTGTATTTATAATTAATACAGTTATATTTTTATTTTCTAATTTGTTATTTGGTTTTCAAATTCGCCCATCCCCTTCATTTAATCCTAGCTGCGCCCTTGATTATGGCTATGAATTTTTATAACAGTATTTAAAAATCTAATATATAAAATTCTCGTGTCACAATGTTAGTTAGCATACTCCTCGGAAACGGCTTGACCGATTTTTATGAAATTTTACGTATATGCATATTCAATAGGTCTGAGAATCGGGAACTATCTATTTTTCATACCCCTAAGTGATAAGAGTTGTCCACCCCTAACCTTTTAGTTTTATTTTTTGGACAAAATTTTTAATTTTTATTTTTTGGCTTTAAAAAATACATATAACCCTTAATTTTCACCCTTCTACCACCAACCCCCATTTTTTAATAGCGATATTAGTACTGTAATAATCTTCAACTCTCAGTGGTCGATAACTCATCAATTATTATCAATCTATTATCTATTAGTCATTCCCGCCAGGCGTCTACTGATGTCACTACTCACCCAGCAAACAGCACGGAGTGGGGATGAGAATGAAGCAGATTTTTTTAGAATGTTACAGGGAGTTCAAATATGTTCTAAGAAATAAAAGAATGTTTTATTATATATTTCAGAATGATTTGGCAATGTTCAAGAATGTTCCAGAATCTTGAAGATCATTCAAGAATGTTTCAGAGTGTTAAAAAAGGTTAGAAAATGTTTTGAATCATTATGGGATGTTCTGGATAGTTCTAAATTCGCAAATATTCTAGAATGTTCCATGAAACGTGTAATATATTCTTACCCGCGCAACGCCGGGTATTGCTGCTAGTAATATATAAAATCTTAATAACAAGACACGATTACGTTAAAAAAAAACGTTTTATATTTTTGTTCATTTTATAATTGCAATCACTAAATGGAAACTGTCTGTCAGATAATCTAAAATAAAAATTAGACAAACCGCACAATCAGCTGCAAGTGGATTTAGAGGGTGCCATCCCTTTAAGCGACAACATATATTGATTTTCGAGATTAACAACATTGCAATCGAGACACGGGAAATCATCCGAGCTTAGATAAATGACAGAGTAACAGACGTCTTGGCAGCAGTACAAAAGCACTTCTCTCTGTCCGCCTCCACATCAAACGGCTGCTGCTACAAACTACAATTTTCGGCCAGACAAGCCGACGGCCGATGCAACGCGATCAGGCAGACCAATGGCCAAATTCATTCATACTTTAAATTCATAATCACGATTGCTTCTGGATTGTTTGCGTTAATTTAAATCTCTTTTGAAATTAAATATCATAACTTGGCACTTTCTGCAGAAATGTACACTTTATAGGGTGGGTTTCTAAATTTTTTGTCCCGCGAATTTTACTGTTTTAGGTGGACACTCTAATGTGGTCTAATCTAACCTAATCTAACAAACAGACTTCGTAAAGTATCGAAGAATTTAAATTTATTAGTTATTTTATTGTTTTATGTTTTTTTTTTCAGTTTCATTACTTTGATTAAAAATAGAAAAAAAATTATATTTGACTTTATTTTGAATACCCTGTATTAACGAGGCCATCGAAACAAGATAAAACTAAAACATTTTATCCTGTTATTACGGGGTTCTCGCAAATATTGGTGTTTTTGCACAATTCGTACCTATATTATAAACACTCTGCATAAGACATTACTTTGAAACTTGATAATTAGGGCTTTTAAACATGGCTTAATAGATTGGACAATTAGTTTTATTCTTTGACAAATACCTAATACAAATTTTACATTTTTGGGATTACGTTTTCTTTCGTAACCCATTCAAAAGCCTTACATAAAAAATATATGCACATCACTAAGTGCAGCTAAGCTTAAGTGCAATATATAAATAAGAAAATGAAATTGGATGTTCCGTCAAAAAATAGGGATTTATCAGGTATCAAGTAAAAAACACACTGTATGTACGTACGGTTCTAGATGTAAAGTGCAATCAGTGATTGAAGTCAGTTCCTGAAATGTTTATAAAGTTTCGAAGGCAAAGAAGCCACAGAAGCCATGCATGTTTAATAGCGGTGATTTATTTAATTCTAATTGATCATTTAATATAGTGCCTTTTTTGTTTAATTTACTTTTTTTCTATTTCTTTCTAAAAGATTTAATTTCTGACCTTTATTTTCAACATGTAAGATTTTATAATCGTCATTAAAATTATGGCTGTTAGTTATTAAATGTTCAGCATATGTTGAATTTGTGTTTCCGGGTTTTTATAAATTTTCTTGTGTTCTTTTATTCTTTCCTGAAATGTTCTACCTGTCTGACCAATGTACGCCTTGTCACAATCACCACATTGAAGTAAATAAACGCCAGATTTTCATTCTTTTTTAGTTGTATCTTTTATTATTGTTTATGAATTTTCCAAGTGAATTATTAGTTTTAAAGGAAATAGAACTGTTAATGAAATATTTAATATGCTTACTTAATTTGGTTGAAAATTTTCCTATATACGATATACTATTGTAATTTGTTTTTGTTATTTTTAAGAATTGGGTAAATGGAATTTAATGTTTATTATTTAATTTTTTTGTTTAAAAGATTTTTATATTATTCTTCCACCTGAAGAAGCCGCTGTGTCGGCGAAATAATTATTGTGGTTTTTACAATAAAGTTTTGTTACTTAAACATTACGTGTGTCTTTCTTTCAATGGTAATATCTTAGTACCTAAACTTAAAATATACAGGTACTTTTTATCTTATGCAATGTGAAAAACGGAATTCCCTTAAATTCTAGGTACAACTTTTAGCAATAGCACATTTTCAATTCTGTTATCCTCTTACTACACTTACGTTAGAAACTCACTCCCTGCCTCGCCCTTTCAAGACAACCATCATCCAGCCCTAACTAAGCGAAACTATTATAGCTAGACACACCACTCCTTCACTGTCAATCGCAAATGGAAGATCCATCACACACATCATCTAAGGACCGTTTATTTTGTGCAGGGCTTCAATCTTCCTTTGTCAGAAAAGTAATGACTACATGACACTCAATTTTCAACACCTTGAGGTAAGTGCTTCCACACTCAACGAAAAAGGTACATGGTACCTACATAATATTAATAAAAAAGATTGTTGGGATGATATATTGTTCATTAATTAAAATTTGTCCAATGAACGAATCGTAAACTTACAGTTGATGAATGTAGAATGTTCATGAAACTCACAAACTGTAAATATTTACTACAATATTAATGTTCGTGTATACAATAAAACATTAGATTGAATTATTAACCTTTTTCGTAATAACAGTTAAGTAATATTAATACAGTTCGAAATAGTTTTCATTATTATAATGAATTTGTTTGTAGTAATAATGAACTTGTTTATTACGCGAATTAATCAATTTACAAATAAATTAAAAATGTTTAATATACTGACGAAAGGAGGCACAAAATATTCAAACAGAATGGACAAAAATTAATAAGTTTATTAAACAAGACCAATAGAAATAAATAAAATATTGGTAGTAAAGAAAAACACATTTGTAACTTTCACAACTTTTTTATTTCACTTGACACGTGTTTCGCCAACACTGTGACTTCTTCAGAAGTATAACTAGTACTTAAACCTACTTAGGATACAAATGTATACAGTTTTTTACGGTGGTGAGTGAGGGGTGGGGAACGGAAATAGATTTAACAACGGTGAATGGTTTATATCTACTTGATCATTGAGTAATTTGTCTGTTTTCTTATATTTATTTATTTCTTTACATTCTAATAGTGTTAATTTTATGCCCTTATTTTCTACATGTAAAATTTTTAGGTCTAAATTAAATATACGATTTTGTTCTAAAACATGTTTGGCGTAATTTGAGTCAATTTTTTTATTTTTGTAAGATCTAAAATGTTCGTTTACGCGAATTCTAAAATTTCTTCCCGTCTGACCTATATACATTTTAGGGCACGAACCACAATTGATTTGATATATCCCTGATTTTTCTAACTTATCTGTTTTGTCTTTATTATTCTTTATATATAATTTAAGATTGTTATCTGTTTTGTAAGAGACTTTTATATTGTTGTTTTTGAGGAATCTACTGATTTTAATGTCGGTTTACCTATAAAAGTTAATATGTACTTTGAATTTTTTATTTATATTGTCTTTGGTACCTGGGAAAATGTTTGAAAGGATCTGATTGTATGAAATTTTTTTTTAGTAAGGTGTCGATGATATTAGTGTCGTAATTGTTATTTATTGCTATTTGTTTTATTAAATTCAATTCTTTATTATAGTTAGTATTAGACATAGGAACTTTAATTAATCTGTGTAACATACTGTAAAATGCTGCGTATTTGTGTTGATAAGGGTGACAGGATGAGTTGTGTATGATTATGTCTGTATGTGATGGTTTGTGAAAAATGGAAAATGTGTGTTTATTATCTAGTTTGGAAATAGTTAAATCTAAATAGTTAATTTCATTATTATTTTCAATTTCCATTGTGAAGGTGATGTTTTTATGTATATTATTAATTTGATCAAAGAACTTATTTAATTGCCTATCTGTTCCTGTGAAACATACTATAATATCGTCTACGTACCTAAACCAATAAAGACAACATTTAAATAGGGGTAATTTTTGAATGGCAGCTTCTATATGGTACAGGAATATTTCTGCATGCGCATATCGGTATTACAGTCAGCTGTCAGTGACCGGCATTTCATAGCAGTTATATTACAGTAAGTGTGTTACTGTAAATGTTTATTTAACAACAATTAATATTTATTTAAGAGTATTATTATGTATTAATTTTAATTCCTTGTAGTTATTGAAAGTTTACGGTTTCTTAAGCACTTGGAAAAATAAACGGAGGCGAATAAAATTTGATTTATGTTTTTTTGTGTGTTCATTTTTAAAACATAAATCCTGAAAATTCACGTACTCTTTCTTCCTTTCACCAAACATTACTTTTTCGTTATAAAGGTACCTATAGAGATCGCCAAAGAAGTTTCACTTCTTCCACGTGTACTGAGTTGCACATGATTAATGTTTTTTATTCAGATTTATTAAATAAATTTTTCCTAGTAGTAGTCAATAAACACACTATTACGTACATTATACTGATAGGTAAAACAGATGTACTATATAGTACATGTTAAGTGTGAATGTATCCCTCTTCTTTAATGATCCAGCAAGTTGTGACTATCTCTGATGTAGATATAGGCAATTTGGCCCTGTCTCAAAACAGTTTTGGCCAATCTGCTACAAACTTTGTTTTTTTTTTTTTTTTTTAGTATAAGTTATGGAGTAAGATTCAAAAGTTCATTCATTACACTCAAGGGGTTGCTAGGGAGGGACAGGTGACTGATAACGTACAAACACTATACATATATTAAAAAAAACTAAAGTTAAAATATTTAAAGATAAAACTAATTTTCTACGATGCAATTTTTGTGAAATGCTTTTGATTTATTCCTTCCATGTAATTATACTTTTGTTTTCAGTTCTTATTCAGCTACAACATGTAGGAGTTTTATAATATGGCCACTTATCCAATATTGAGTTTATTATTTCCAATGTCTCTTATTTGTCAATTACGTTTATAGGAATCCTGCAAATGGATACATGTATAATACATGGGTTTCTACCAATTTATTGGTATCACAAAAAAGTTCATTATGAGTAATTAATAGTTCGATTTGTGGACTTATAAACTGCATTTATTGTTGCTACGTAGAAGTTAATTCTTAGCACAAACACGTTAACTATTTTATGAACATTTTCGTAAACTTATTAAATGCAATAAACAATTGTGTTCAAATTGCTCATTAAAGTTATCTACAACTCACTACGTACTTGGTAGTTTAACATTATTTCTAAGTAGAGGAAACCGAAAAATTTATTTCCATTTATCTCATGAAGATTCCATAAATTAACAATTTTATTACAATGTAGTTACTTGTAAACATATCCTTAAAGATATTTAGTTAATAAATTAAAGAGACAACACTGAGTTAACAAAAGGTCCTTTAAATAATATTTTTTTTTTTAATTTTCAAGAATTTAAAATAATAACGTCTGACATTTCGAAAAGAAAATCTCATTAGTAAAGAATTTCAAAATTAAAAAAGAGATATATAAAAAAGTTAATTTGGTTAAAAAGTAATTAGAATTTCAAAAGAAATTTGATTCTCCGCTCATCCTGTATAAACCTCGAACTATTGAACTCCCCACTACCTCCACCAAAATTTATAATTTTAGTAATTATGGCAAGATAATAAAAATTTTGTGTTAGGAAACTGCAGCCTTTATTGAATATTACACATTTTAAAATTGTTAATTAATAAGAAGTTAATAACATCCACTGAAGTTTAATCAAAAATATTGAAATATTGACGGATATAAAGCTTGTGACAAACTTTGTGTAAAAAGAAACCTCGAATAATATGAAACCTGGTCCACCAATATTATCGTAAGAAGCCTTTTTTAACAAATAACAATATTGTCGAAATAAATAAATAAGAATTTTTTTGTAAAACCGTTACAGCGATTAATTTATGTATATTTATTATTGAAGGTGTCACTTTCAAGTGATTTTTAAATCATTTTATTTTAATCTCGTTTTATTCCATTTAAGCGACTCTTGTGATTTTCCAATTAAACCAGAAGTTACGGGATCCTGAGTCCCGACGTACTCATGAAAGAGTTCTTTCGGGACTTATCTCAAGAGCGTAGAGGGGTAAAAGCTGGAGACGCGACGCACTGGTAAAAGTGGTAAATGGAAATCACCACATATAAAGTAAACCTCCGAAAAGAGACAAGTTTTTGTTGCTGATCGTAAAATTTTTCTTTCTTTGTGTGTAGTTCAGTGATTTTGTATCTTGAAATTAAGGTGAGTTGATCCTCTTTAATTATATCATATTTTATTACATTTGTTTTTAAACAATTTTTATGTAACGTATAACAACTATTTTTTTTTGTTCTTTTCATGTTTGCATTGTACTCATTTTTGCTCTAAAGTTATAGTTCAATTGTTTGTTCACTTTGTAAATTATTTTCAAGTTTACAAAAATGTATTTTTTTTAGTAACTTTGTGCTATTTTAATACTAGTGTGTCAAGTTGTACTAAATTCTTTGTTTCGAACTGGCTCGCGTTTATCAGTTTTCTTGTATTATTATTAAAGTTTAAAATCTGTCATTTCAATTTTCTTTTCGATTCTAAGTAAATCAAAATTTTGTTTGTAGTTTTAGAATTGTAGTTTTGACGAATGCATAGGTATTTAAGCCCTGAATGAATGCAGTAATATTTTCTACCGGCGTATAGTGTGACAGGCTATACGTCAACTCAACTTTAGTTGGGGATTTACCTGCCCCAAGAAATTCCCTGTACCTAGTCGTATTAACCAAGGGTTAATCAGTTTTAAAATGAAAGTAATGTGTAACACGACGGGGGATTTCCGGTTATTGAAGTTACATTGTCTTTATTATTTAAATTGTTTTTTTCTCGAGCTTGGCACATTCCACCCCCTTAAAATATATATTAATCATTCTTTTTTTTTATCAATTAAATTTATTTTCGTTGTTTGAAAACTGGCGTTTTGTTTGAACTTGCTGCCCCTCCTTCATTCTAAATGTTCCTACTAATGTATCAATTTTAAATTATTGATCTTACCCGGGTTTGCCTTACTACATTATGAAACAACCACAGGTTCTCGAGATCAAAATTATTCGAATTAACAACATTTATCTATATAGAAAATTGGTTAGTTTATACATGAAAGAGTAGCAAAGGTGAGAAAAAAAACGTTTTTCTTCGATTAATCAAAAATGCTTCGTACAATTTTAATAAAATATGGTACATAAAAATATTGTTACGAGTACTTGCCAATTAAGTTGGTGTGAGCATAATTAACGAACATCTTCCCTGAATACACAAGGAATATTCCCGGCTTTCCTGAAATATCTAGAAAACACCAGCAAAGATCAATAGGAAAACAATTGGATTACTAGACGGCTGTAGAATTCCCTAGAAAAAGGCTGAACAGACTATAAAAGGCGGAAACGGCACACACCGAGTTAGTTGACAGTGAACAGCTGATGTTTGGAAGCGAAGCGATCGATAGGCGATACAGGCGAACCATAGTGGCGATAGAGTTCATAGAGAGCGACAGCGAGTGGCTACGGTAACGGCGATTGAAAGAGACTTTTAATGAAATAAATTGTGCGGACTTGTTCATAACTGTAGTGTAGTCAAATTAATTTTAGTTGTTAAATAAATTCGTTATTTTTGTTTTGTTAATTGTGTTTTCCGTGACCGAACACGTCACATTTGAAAATGGAAGCTGGACAGGACGAAATGAAATTAGCACAAGAAGAAATGAAGGAAGAAATTAAAGCAAGCAAAGAAGAAATTAAGGCAGTTCAAGAGAAATTGGTCGAAGATATAAGGACAATAAAAATTGAGCAAGAAGGATTAAAAGAAGAGTTACAGGAAGTACGACAAGAATTGGAGATACGACAAGAAAAGCTAAGAGATGAGTTGAACGAAGTACAAGAGGAAGTAGAGAAGATGCGACAGAAGGTCGAGAACACAAGACCGGCTAGAGAAGTAAAGTCCGAAGACACTGCAAAAGCGATTAGAATTAAACCACCGACTTTCGACGGAAAAGTTTACTGGTCTGTATACAAACGACAGTTCGAGGCAGCGGCAGAAGCAAACAACTGGAACGATTTTGAGAAAGCAACGGCGCTGGTCATAGCTCTGCGAGGAGAAGCATTGGACGTCCTTCAAGGTATTCCAGAGCGCCAACAACGGGACTTCTCTGCGCTGCTAGAGCGACTTGAAATGAGATATGGCGACAAACATTTGCAACAAGTGTACCAAACCCAACTAAAGTGTCGCAACCAGAGGACATCAGAAAATCTACAAGAATTCGAGGCCGATGTGGAACGTCTAGTTAGATTGGCCTATCCTACCGCTCCGCAGGACTTCGCAGACCAGCTAGCAGTCCAAACATTCGTCGATAGCGTGAGGGACACCGACTTACAGCAAGTTCTCCGTTTGGCCCGCCATAAGACTGCGAGTGACGCACTGGCGCACGCCTTAGAATTCGAAGCTGCAAAACAAGCTTCCAAGGGCCACGTGCGTGTACGCCAAACAGCTGTTGAACACGACGAATACAAGAATGAAGTCACAAGACTGATCAAAGAATGTGTCGAAACTGTCAAGAGGGCTACCATCAACGACAAAAGAGAATTGGCCAAATGTTGGGAATGCGGGAAGGTCGGTCACTTTTTCCGAGACTGTGGCCAAAATAAAGGAAGACCAAGGTGCTGGGAATGTGGAAAGCGCGGACATTTACAGCTAGACTGCCCTAAACGCCACGAATGCGTCGAAACTGTGAAAAGAACTACAATCTATGACAGAAGAGAATCGGCCAGATGTTGGCAATGTGGGAAGGTCGGTTATTTTTCCCGAGACTGTGGACAAAACAAAGGAAGACCAAGGTATTGGGAAAGTGGAAAACACGGACATTTAGAGCGAAACTACCCGGCCGAGGAACGCCGTGCGGATCAACAGCGGCTACAAGTATACGACTTCAGCATCGAGCATCGTGCTGGAAAACAACATGGTAACGCTGATGCCCTCTCGCGAAGACCATGCTCGAAGAACTGCAAACATTGCATGGCCGCCGAAAAGAAGGAACCAGTCAACTTGGCAAGGATCTGTCAGACGATGGTGGAACCTGAAGAACACTGGCAGAACGAAGACCTGGCGAAAAACCAAGATAACGACGAAGACATTAAACCGATACTGCGGTGGAAAAAGGCAGGAACAGCACGACCTACCTGGGCAGATGTTAGTAGTACGAGTACCATCACGAAGAGCTATTGGGCCGTATGGGATTCGCTCATCATCGAGAGTGGGGTACTAAAACGAGTGTGGGAAAAGCCCTGACGGAACTAAAATTCGACATCAAGTAGTTCTCCCGAAGAACAGAGTCAACGAGGTGCTGACAGAAGTCCATGGAGGTGTTGGTGGAGGACACTTCGGAGTAACAAAGACGTTGAAGAAGGTGCGAGAGCGATTTTATTGGCTAAAGTGTAGAAGAGACGTCGAAAATTGGTGTAGGAAGTGTCCCCAAAGTGTGCGTCAGCCAAGGGACCTCAGACTCGAAGCCGAGGGCGAGTGAAACAGTACAATGTTGGTGCCCCATTTGAGAGAATAGCTCTGGACGTAGCAGGACCATTCCCAACAACAACTGCTGGCAATAAGTACATCTTGGTAGTGATGGACTATTTTAGCAAATGGCCCGAAGTGTACGCAATCCCAAACCAAGAAGCTACTACGGTCGCTGGAATGCTGGTGAACCAATGGATCAGTCGGTATGGAGTTCCGATGGAGATCCACTCTGACCAGGGACGGAACTTCGAATCCACAGTATTCCGGGAAGTCTGTGAGCTGCTAGGAGTACAGAAAACTAGGACCACTCCATTACATCCACAATCTGACGGAATGGTCGAACGGTTTAACGCGACGCTGGAAACCAATTTGAAAATGGTTGTCAACGATCACCAGACAGACTGGGACCAGCACATACCTTTGTTCCTGTTGGCCTATCGAAGTGCGGTTCATGAGACCACTGGCAGAACACCAGCCAGCATTTTATTTGGAAGAGAGCTGAAGTTACCTATGGACATCCGGTTTGGACACTCAAAAGATCGGCGACCTTCGGCTACCGACTACGCACAGCAGCTAGAGGAACGACTCGATACCATCCATAGAGCCGTTCGTAACAAAATCCAAGTAGGGAGTGACCGCATGAAGACCAGGTACGGCCGGAGAGCCAACAGCACAGGATTCAGAGAAGACCAGGTGTGGCTTTACAATCCTTTCCGTCGAAAAGGGCGCTCACCGAAGCTACAGCGAGCCTGGGAAGGACTTTACACCGTGGTCAGGAGGCTGAATGACGTGGTCTACCGTATTCAGAGAAAACCAAAGGCCAAGATGAAAGTTATACACTTGGACCGCTTGGCGCCCTACAACGGTCAAGACATTGATCGGGACGATCAATTCTAAGAAGGGGGCAGTGTTACGAGTACTCGCCAATTAAGTTGGTGTGAGCATCTAGAAAGCACCAGCAAAGATCAATAGGAAAACAATTGGATTACTAGACGGCTGTAGAATTCCCTAGAAAAAGGCTGAACAGACTATAAAAGGCGGAGACGGCACACACCGAGTTAGTTGACAGTGAACAGCTGATGTTTGGAAGCGAAGCGATCGATAGGCGATACAGGCGAACCATAGTGGCGATAGAGTTCATAGAGAGCGATAGCGAGTGGCTACGGTAACGGCGATTGAAAGAGACTTTTAGTGAAATAAATTGTGCGGACTTGTTCATAACTGTAGTGTAGTCAAATTAATTTTAGTTGTTAAATAAATTCGTTATTTTGTTTTGTTAATTGTGTTTTCCGTGACCGAACACGTCACAATATCTTATACGAGTACTACTACTGTCTAAAGTATAAATCAATTTTCTTAACTACGACAAAGGTGTAAACCACCACCACTCCTAGATATAATTGTTCTAACTTTTTAGGAAGGTTGATTAATAACTATTATAACAGTTTCGAAAAAAAAAAAATGTTTCTTGCATCCATGATTTCCGGCAAGAATTCTTAATTCACCCTATTTGAATAAAATTTGATATTAAAGCCATCGTAACTTCTGACATGATTATCAAGATTATTATATATTATATATCCGCCTGGGGTGAAAACTACCCATATCCCTAAATAAATTTGATTGCATATATATTTATGGGGTTGATTTATTTCTTCAATAAGGTTTTCTGGAAAGGTACTTTTTATTAACTATATTTTTTATTTCTTAGTTAAAAATGGTATCTGTGACGGATTTGAGTTTTTACATTGCAGAGTGCACAGACATAACCCCGCCCATTTCTTACTATATATTTCAACATAAGTTCCGCCTCTACAGAACGTCGCGCATTTCACAGCTCTCGAAGAATCATCACATAAACACGCCCTCTAGGAGGATTATCGATGACACAAACTGCATACACGAGTGTCATCCGTACATTTTAGTAATTCATCAGTAAGTATATATACTAGAAGGTAGTTTATTTTAAGAAAAGAAATATTTATCCACAAAAATTACACATTTAATGAAAAATTCTGACCAGTCAATTTACAACCTTCTTTATAGGTAGATACTAAAGGCCCTCAAAGCCATCCAAATGCAAAATAGATTGATTGCTACTTTTGCTGTATTTATGATGGTATAATATTGTAAAAGGAACAAAAATATTAGCAACGGCCAACTGGGTTGTTCATTTTGGGAATGGTAAATAATGCGAGACTTGTCAATTAACTAGGCAGGGTTAATTGACTGCTTTTTACCCGATATTCGCGGTATATGTTCAACTAGAAAAACTCCAAGTACCTAATTACTACAGCAAAAAGCTTTTGTGAAGCCAGTAAAATCAATAATCCCGCCAATTAGCCGATGCAGTTTCTACAGGCATACTACGTCACGTTGTTTGACCTCGCTCTCAACATTCAATGCAATCGCACATTATTATCCCTAAATCCTTAAACAGGAATTTAAGTCATACAGTGTTTCACTTTGGTACTTGAAAAATCCGTATTTTTTAACGGAGCATGCGATTTCATTTTTCTTTCTTTTTATATTGCATTTAAAGACCTCTACAGGGTGATGTGCATATTTATTTTTAATGTAGGCCCTTTACATGGACTGCTACGACAGAAAAATGGCAAACTTATATTATTGGGCATTCTTTAATGAAAAAACTAATTATTCAATCGATTTTGCCATGCTTTAAAGTCCTTAATACCAAGTTTTAAAGACATACCTGATATAGTCTTTATAATTTAGGTGCGAATTTCGAAAAAATAGCAATATTTGCGAGTACCCTCTATTAACAGGATAAATATTTCAGTTTCGACGGCTTTTAATTAATGTGTCATGTGGCGATCGTATATTTTATTTATTTTTTGTATTTCTGTAAATATTCCTGTACGTAATTTTATTTGCGTACGTTGAATGTGTAATATTATTTTCTTCTAATTCTATTCCTGTTGGGGTCTGACCAACTAAACTATGACACCAGGTGGTTTAAAAAAAGGTTTAACGTTACCATAAGTACGCAAATAATAATTATAAATTAAAACTCAAATAATTAGTATATATTTATGGTAATTATAACATGGACGGCAGTATATTTTCACCACGTTTGAAATAAAAAAATCGAGTGTATTGAGCAGTGAGTGGTTGCAAAAGCAAATCACAGAAGAATTATATTTATCTTTTCAAAAGCCTGCAGAACGGACAATATTTGTAAGAAATTATTTTGGTATGTAACTATGAAAAAAAAAAAGATCTAATTAAAGCATGGGAACATGCATTAAAAATAAAAAATATCACGAAAAATAAGAAACTAACTACTGAAATTATCTTATAGATATTCCGTCTCGAAGACAACACTTAAAAAGAACTACGTACTGTCCTGTAATTTACCAAACCATCGTGGAGTATTGAGAAATAGATGTACCCGAGATCGGAAACAAAGGCTTAAACAACGAAATCGGAGTAAAACCAGAAATGAAAATATGTAAATGGTTAATCAAAGAATGTGTCACAGCAGACGATCGTTCTGTTGATCAAACAAACATTGATGAAAACAGTTTTCGCATGCTATGGCTCTGAATGTATCAGAGAATTTAGTTGCAAAATCTTGCGATATTGGAGTACAAGTTCAAACGTTGTTTGTAGTCTCGAAGTTCACAGATATGATAAAAAATGAGAGTGATTTCTCTTAAATGCGATGTTTGTAAACATAACGCACTGATATTTACTGCATCTTTATTAATTAATCCAGCCCAATCGATTATTTCACGTAAATTTAACCTTTTTTTAATTAAAACATATTATTGCACATGTATTTACAGTATTCACTGTACCTTTAGAGACGTCATGCTCTTATACCCCCTCTCCTCATGTCAGATCCCAATATCTTTACTTGCTCTGTACCTATTCTCCTTTTAATGATAATTTAATTTCCAAAATACTTTCCTAATAGCCATTTAACAATTCAACTCTTTGTACTAACTTCATGACGTCTGTGATTTTTTCTTCTGTCTAATTGCTGTTTTATGATGGGCTTCTTCGGTGCATTTGGTTCAATCTTTATTTTTTAATAGGCAAATAAAACAACTATATAACTTATTGTTTCAACTATAATTCCAAAAAACTTACAATTGTTTCGACCGATAGGTCATTATCAAAGAGACATTCAAGTAGAAGTGCTAAGATTATATTATTTACAGAGATATAAATAGTTGTTCGTACATCTGGTTGGGACTACCTGCTTAGGGAAAAACCTTAAATTATAGAATCTGCTTACAATGACGACAACAACAAGGGTGTATTATACGAGTGATACTCAATTTGATTATTTACTAAGTTTTCATTTTTGTTTTCTACAGCCTTTTAATTTCTAAGTTCTCATAATGGTTTAATAATTTGCCTTTATTGAGAAAATCGAGTACCTTGGTGTTGTCCTCATCCATTGTATGACTATGAGTAACACAATGTTCCGAGAAACCCGAGGTAGTGATCTTATTTTTTATTGAATGGTTGTGTTCTCGGATACGATTTTTTATAGCCCTCCCCGACTGGCCTATATATGTGGCATTACAATTTTTGCAAAATAATTTACAAATTCCACTTTTTGTTAGTTTTTCTATTGTTTCCTTATTGTTGACTAATAAATTCCCTAGATTAACTTTGTTTACTTCTATAATGTTGCAATTTGGGTTCGATTTCTTTATCTGCTTTTTGATTTTAGCGCTACAATTTTTAATATAATTTAAGGTACAAAAAGTAGATTTCTGTTTGTTATCCGAATTCTTGAACAGCAACTTTCTGGCTCTTGCTTTTAATTTCTTATTTAGTATATTACTTATTAGGTTAATGTTATATCCGTTATTGTGAGCAATGTATTTAATGATGTCCAATTCTTTTTTGAAATTTTCTTCGGATAATGGGATACTTAGTAATCTGTGGATGAAACAGTGAAATGAGGCAAGTTTAATTTTTAAGGATTGATTTGACTTTGCGGGAATGACTGTCTGTCGTGGTTTCTTTTCTAAAAATTTTGAAGTTAAATTTATTATCTAATTTGGAGACTGATATATCTAGAAAGTTTAATACATTGTTTTCTTCCATTTCCATTCTAAATTTTATTTTTGAGTTTAAAGAATTAATATATGTTAAAAATAAACCAAGTTGGCGTTTTGTTCCTGTCCACGCGCAGAACACATCATCAACATACCGAAACCATATTTTTACGAATTTAGTTAATTTATTGTTGGAATTAAATAGAATTTCCTCAAAATGTGACATGAAAATTTCAGATAAATAATATAATCTTAGCACTTCTACTTGAATGCCTCTTTGATAATGACCTATCGGTCGAAACAATTGTAAGAGTTATTTGGAATAATAGTTGAAACAATAAGTTATATAGTTATTTTATTTGCCTATTAAACATGTTTCATCAAGAATGCACCGTAAATAGCCTGTCTTTATTTTTTAATATTTCTTATTATCGGCATATCCATATTTTACTACTATCCTATTGGTTCCCTACTTTCATTTAAATATTTCTACCTCCTCCTTATCAATCTTCCTGCTCATCTGATCTAAAAACTATCAACAGTTCTGATCAAGTCTTCCTCGTGCTAGTTCTGATTTTTCCTACGTTCCTTTCTTCTCCAAGTTTAATTATAAGTATTATTTATTTATTATTATATAAATTAAATTGAAAACAACAACAAACAATAAAGTAACTAAAATAATCAGATATCTCTAAATTTTCGTGTTTTCTGTTATCCATTCCACTTAAATAGGTTTTTCTAATCTTCTCTGCCAATGATTAATTAATTATTTATCTTATCGAGTTCTTGTTGCCCAATTAACTCGCACTCAGCAGTTAATCTTTTCGTAAGTTGTTGCACATTATTGTCGAAGAATAATTAACGTAGATTTCAATGAAACAATGCACTACATTGTTAATTAGGGAATTTTGGCCATTAAACAACCATTCTTCGAAATAATTCAGGTAAATTTCAGATAATAAGGGTGAAAGCGGGGACCCCATAGGGAGTCCGTCCTTCTGTAGGTAGAATTTATTATTGAACGTAAAGTAATTTTGTTCTATGCAAATATATATTAAATCTAGCCAATTTTGTCTATCTTCTAAGTTTATCAATGTTTCATTTAAAATGTTTTTTAATTCTGAAATAGGTACCGAGGTAAACAGGCTTTTTACGTCAAAAGAGACTAACATGCTATTCTTAGGTATTTTAATGTCTTTTGTTTTGGATAGAAACTCATCCGTATTTTTAATTGAATATTTTGGTTTAAAGTCTAGTATTTTTGGTAGATCATGGCTAAGTTTTTTACATAATTTATAAGTTGGTCCATTGATATATGATACCACGGGTCTCATTGGTATGCCATCCTTGTGCGTTTTAGGAAGCCCATAAAGAACCGGAGCCTGTGGATTCATGTTTAGTAATCTAAATTTGTCGATATCGTTAATTAAATTGTGGCATTTATCGATAACATTTTTTAATTGTGTCTGATACTTAGAGGTTGGATCTTTGTTAATAACTATAAAAAATTGTTAAATAGAGATTCTATTTTTTGTATATAATCCGTTTTCTCCATAATTACTAAAGTGTGTGATTTATCGGCTTTACTTAGAATCAAATTTTGACTTTTTAGTTTGGTTTGGATGTTTTTTATGAGTTTTCCTTCGTTTTTATCATTTTTACAGTGTTTTTTACAGTCTTTAATCATTTTGGCGCAAGTATATTTTTCTAATTTACAATCTAGTTGCGTGGTAAATTCATGTTTGTTAAAAGCTATTTCTAAGTTCACTGCTAACTCATCTAAATCTTTTTGTTAACATGTATGAGTACTATATTTTAAGCCCTTTTTCATTATATTTTCTTCAACTGGTCAAAAACTGTGTTAGATAAATTAATAAACTTAGGGTAAAATTTAAACTCCGAACCTGTTGGATTAGCTTGGTTGTTGTCCATAATGTTTTCTTCATTTCTTCTTTTTTCTGTTTGCAGTCTTCTTATTTTGTTACATTGTACGAGATGTTGTTTTTTCGAAATGAGTTGGACTTCTTCTCTAATACTCGTATCTATATTATCGAAAAGTTGTGGGTGAATTTTAGTCAGTTCTGTATGAATCAGGAACAGATGTAAATTGAGATTTTCTTTCTTCGTGTACCATTTTTTAATTTCTAATTTTTGCCAGATTTTATACGCTTCTTCTATTGCCTTGGATGATTGTTTACTGTTGTAGTTGCACTTGATTTTCATGAAGTTGGGTTTGAGTTTATGTTTTAAGCACTGTCTTATAAACCATATGTGATTGTTGTACTTTTTAGTTTTAAGCATAGTTTTCTTGTAAAATACCGCGAGTTGAGCTTCACTTGCATTTCTAATCTTAGACACTGTATTTGCGGTTGGAAATAGGTAAAACATTTTAGTAATAATTAACGTAGATTTCAATGAAACACAGAATATCGTTTAAATTGTTTTACTATAATAATTTGTAAATACTCTTACAATCGTTTCGGTCTCTCGACCATTCTCAAAGAGTTGTTACCTGAAACTAAACTTAAAACTATTTCCTTATCTATTTATAGGTACTCACTATTGTAGATGTTTATGTGTATATTTAGGTATAAAGATATTTGTACGTGATATTTAATTTATTTAATTATTGCTATATATATATAGGGCTTTTATGGCCTTCTGTCTGTTCATTAGTGATATTTTTGTTTAATTGTATGGCTTTTTCAATTTCCAATTTTTCGAAATAATTCAATTTTTTACTTTTTTGAACTGTATGCAATACTTTGAAGGCGTCTTTTGAAAAATTGTGTTTATTGTTGATACAATGTTGCATAGAACAAAATTACTTTACGTTCAATAATAAATTCTACCTACAGAAGGACGGACTCCCTATGGGGTCCCCGCTTTCACCCTTATTATCTGAAATTTACCTGAATTATTTCGAAGAATGGTTGTTTAATGGCCAAAATTCCCTAATTAACAATGTAGTGCATTGGACTACGTACGTCGACGATGTCTTTTGTATTTGGTCTGGGACCAACAGACAATTACAAAATTTCTTAAAATTAATAAATTCCTTCAATTCAAAAATTCAATTTACGGTAGAACCAGAAGAAAATAAAACTCTAAACTTTTTAGACTTGTCAGTTTCAATAAATATCTAGAATTCAATATATATAGAAAAAGTACATTTACCGATGCAATAATACCATCATCCTCCAATCAAAAATACAATATAAAAATATTAACCTTCAACAGCCTCATACATAGACTAATCAATTACCCCTTATCCAAAGAAAATTACTTGAATGAAATCAAATTCATAAAAATTTTAGCACGGAATAATGGTTATAAAGAAAATCTTATAGATAGTATTATTAAAAAGAAACAGAAAACAAAAATTTTGAATGAAATTTACCATAAGAATCTTCACAAACAAAACGAGAATTGGTCATTTATAAATTATGTTAATGGACTTAGTCCGAAAATATGTCAAACAATTAAAAAACTAGATATAAATACAGTATGCACCAACAAGCGCACGTTAGGAAAATTACTTACCAACAACAAATTAACTGAAAATAATAAATTCAATAAATCAGGGGTGTACCAGTTACATTGTTCCGATTGTGATGCTATATATATAGGGCAGACAGGCAGAAGTTTTGAAAAAAGATTGAAAGAACATGAACACTCTATTAAAATGAATAAGGGCACAACAGGTTTTTCTCAACATTGTATCAACAATAAACACAATTTTTCAAAAGACGCCTTTAAAGTATTGCATACAGTTCAAAAAAGTAAAAAATTGAATTATCTCGAAAAATTGGAAATTGAAAAAGCCATACAATTAAACAAAAATATCACTAATGAACAGACAGAAGGCCATAAAAGCCCTATATATATATAGCAATAATTAAATAAATTAAATATCACGTACAAATATCTTTATACCTAAATATACACATAAACATCTACAATAGTGAGTACCTATAAATAGATAAGGAAATAGTTTTAAGTTTAGTTTCAGGTAACAACTCTTTGAGAATGGTCGAGAGACCGAAACGATTGTAAGAGTATTTACAAATTATTATAGTAAAACAATTTAAACGATATTCTGTGTTTCATTGAAATCTACGTTAATTATTACTAAAATGTTTTACCTATTTCCAACCGCAAATACAGTGTCTAAGATTGTCAAAGAATATTAGAGAAACGTACTTAAGCTGGAGGGACAATAGAAAACACCAAAAGTTACAGATCTCTGCTTATCTTAGTTGTATTATTGTTTATTGTTATTATTGATTTCATTTATGTTAAAATATAAAAAATATTTCCTTAAATTTGACTTCATATTTTGAACACCCTGTATTAATTATGTCATGTAAACAAATAAAACTAATATATTTTACCCTGTTCGCAAATATTGCTATTTTTTCGAAATTCTCACTTAAATTATAAACACTCTATGTAAGACAACTTTAAAACTGTATTAAGGACTTTGAAGAGAGTTGAGATGATTTATATAAATCAGTTGATCAAAATTATTATTTTAATCGATCTTATTCCCTTTTTAAAATAAAATCATGATTAATAAATCAATTAATTAAATTAAATTAAAATTTTAATACTTAAAAATGTATCTATTCATAAAAAATAAAACCTTAAAACATTTTTATGGTAAAATGATGCCTTCACAAGGCAAAATGTATACATAGAGTAAAATAAAAAGTGATTTACCCAAGTGTGTTTTATATACCTTTTATTTTTATGGTAATATTTATTATATGATAATTAAAGAGGAATTTAAGCGATTTTTAACAGAAATACCACAACTTGGCTGCTTTGTCGTTAGTCATTATCTAATAAAACAGAATTTTATTGTCATGCCGAAATAAAATAAAATAAAAAAAAATCGGATGTTCCATAAAAAATACGGATTTTTTAAGTATCAAAGTGAAACACACTGTATGTTATGTAAGTAGAAAATATACTCGTTTATTGACAAGCCACTTAAAATTCGTACTACAATTCAGAAATTGTCTTCAAGAGTATCTTGATAAGGTGGAAAATGCAATTTCATTCCTCAAATAACTTTCAAAATAAGGTACTGTAAAGATTTTAAGAAGAAAAAAATAATAAATTACTAACTATTTAAAGAAAACACAGGTAGAGGCAATTCAGAATCTCTTGAACCATGACTGAGTTGAACAATTGCATAAATCAGCGGATTCGGGCGGGTAGGTAATTAAACTGCATTCAAAGAAGAACATGTGCTTCATTTTGACATGCGCTGTCTGTAACTGTGTCAGTATAAAGTATCGAAAATTGCAAAGCAAATTTCTCAAAATGAAACTTACAAATTTACATTGAAAGAGATTTATTGGTACTAAACAACGTAGTTTCGTTTATCTTAGAATTCTTTGAAAAAGACTTTTAATTAATTCTTAGAACGAATTTTGTTTAATACACAATGACATCTCGTTTTCGTCTTCCTAGAAGACATAAGCTCCTTTAATAGAAAAAGTTTTAAATTAGCAACTACAGAAGTACGTAATTGTTTAAACAGAAAATATAGGGAAAACGCTAAACGAAAATGTTCTTATAATACTTTTTTGAATTTTCGCAGTAAAAGGCTCAAATGTAACTAGGAACGACACCCACATGCTCTTCCCAAGACTTTTTAATCTGTCAACTTTACATTGCGAATTATCGTAGCCAATTCTGGAATTTTTTTAATGGCTAGATAATTATGAAAACTGAATACGTAAGTGTGTACTCTATAAGTAAATTTTAGTATATTTAAAAAAATGGAATAAAATGTAGCAAGTATTTAAGAATTGTTTTAATATATTTCGGTAATTATTTTAAAAGTTGTAGTAGGTTGCCTAGATTCCGCTAATAAAGAAGGCCAGAATTTTCCACAAGGACAGTTTAATTCTTTTCACGAAACGATCAAAGCAAAATACAAGGTGAGCAAGCGAATCTGTGAGGGATTTAATAGGGATTATGTGATTAGTCAATGTAGGTAGTAGTGTTATTAGAAAAATTAAATTCTACCAAAGTGTGAGAGGTGCCTGATTACGCGACAGTATGATGGTCAACTGATAATTTAATTAAAATATCACGAAAAACTGTTTCAATTTAGTGAGTGAAATTTACCTAATGGAAATTCAAAATGCTGAATAAAGTAGATATCAACTATTTCCATAATTTTTCTATAAATCCTTATGAAGAACAAATGAAATTGTGAAAACGGTCAATTATGTTTATTTTACCATGAAAAACTATTTCGTCCTTTGAATTTCGTTGTAGTGTTTCACAAAACAACTGGAATGCCTGTGAATTTTCAAGTTACATTATCCCGAGTTTATCGAGTTATCTTTCGTTCCTAATTTATGGACCCTTGTATTTACACAACAGTTTTGTTTGACATACACAATTAAGTTGAACTTCAAGCACGAACAAAGGATGGAGTTTTGGCGATAGACGCAACGATTACATGCTTAAACGAAATTTTCTGAGGCATTAAATATGTTGCAATTCAATTTAGGATTGGTCGGTTAGCTGAAAATCAAAAGAGAAAAAAACTTGTAGCAAACACTAAGTTCATGGCCAACAATCACGGTTGGAAAAAAAACAGTTTTTATTATATTTATGAAACAAACAGTTTAAAGTGTTTAAAACATGTGTTCTTGTGTTTGAAACATTTCTTTGTTTTCATATATTTTGAAAACATGTTTTCAACATGTTTTACAAGATCACATTTTTACCATGTCACTAATTATTTAACTAACTAACTTATAAGACTGGTCGGCTAAATACAGGTGTGGTAAAATTCTCACCGAACACAGAAATTCTTTGTCGACATTTTTTTATTAATCTCCCACAAGCGTTAATGCATGATTTCATAATACAGTAAACGTGTGAAATACATAGGTATATACAAATACGTCTATTTGAAAATATCTCTCCTGCTTCTCTGAAAACTGTTCTAAGCTAACTGAGTTTTCAGAAGCTTTTGAACAAAACTTAATACCCCTGTCGTTTTCTGTATTTGTCATTTGAAAAAATTGCTAAGGTATCACGCAACATTTTTTTACAAGATAATACCGCCCTTTCAAAATTATGTATTATAATAAATAAATGAGGCTTCTACGTAGTAGTGAATGAGATATTTTCCTCATTTTATACTTATAACCAAAAATTCTCCTCTAACCAAATAAAAAGGAATATTTCATGTTTTGTTTTAAACCAATTTCAACACTATTTAAAACTTGTTGTTTTGATTGTGTCTTAAAGAACAATTTATTAAAAATTATAGCAGATGTGGACTGCGACTTCCATATTGCACCCTGGCAGGTAATTTCCATAAATCATTAATTAAACCAAAACTGCTCCTTAAATGCTGGTTGATATAACCTTAGGTGACAGTCTGCGGAGCGCCATCTACTCTGCTATCACACTAATATTATAAAGGAGAAAGTTTGTGAGTGTGTATGTTTGTTACTTCTTCACGTCTAAACGGCTGGAGCGATTTTAATAAAATTTGGTATGGAGTTAGCTGACACCCTGGATTAACACATAGGCTACGTTTTACTGCGGGAAAATATCTTATTCCCATGGGAAAATCGATGAAAATTAATTCGCGGAATATAATAAATGCGAAAGTAACTCTGTCTGTATGCTACACAATCTCGCCTAAAATTTACTTAACCGATTTAAATGAAATTTGGTATAGACATAGTCTAGAGCCTTAGAAAGGACATAGGCTACTTTTTAATGCAAAAAAAAGGTTGTAAGGGGTTGAAATAGGAAAGTTTGTGCGGAAATTCCGTAATTTTTAAAGACAGAAGCTTGAAACTTATTTTTTAGACTTTTGATTAGATATAAATAAATACGATATTCAATATTTGTAAAAATGTTACCCTAAAGGGGATAAAATTAGCCGATGAAAGTTTTTGTGTAATGACGTCGTCGTAAAAGCTTACGGCCCAGAAAATTAAAATATTAAGTGTAAAAAGTTATAGAGGTTTTGTTTATTTGGATCAATAAAATTAGTTGAATACTTAGCTATATGAACTATTTTAAACTATAATTAAACTATATTAATCTATAATGTTATAAATGCGAAAGTAACTCTGTCTGTCAGTGTGTTACGCAATCACGTCCAAACTACTGAACCGATTTAAATGAGAATTAGGTACAGATATATATAAGTAGATATAAAGTTAGAAGCTTGAAACTAATTTTTTAGACTTTTGATTAGATATAAATAAATACGATATTCAATATTTGTAAAAATGTTACCCTAAAGGGGATAAAATTAGCCGATGAAAGTTTTTGTGTAATGACGTCGTCGTAAAAGCTTACGGCCCAGAAAATTAAAATATTAAGTGTAAAAAGTTATAGAGGTTTTGTTTATTTGGATCAATAAAATTAGTTGAATACTTAGCTATATGAACTATTTTAAACTATAATTAAACTATATTAATCTATAATGTTATAAATGCGAAAGTAACTCTGTCTGTCAGTGTGTTACGCAATCACGTCCAAACTACTGAACCGATTTAAATGAGAATTAGGTACAGATATATATAAGTAGATATAAAGTTAGAAGCTTGAAACTAATTTTTTAGACTTTTGATTAGATATAAATAAATACGATAATCAATATTTGTAAAAATGTTACCCTAAAGGGGATAAAATTAGCCGATGAAAGTTTTTGTGTAATGACGTCGTCGTAAAAGCTTACGGCCCAGAAAATTAAAATATTAAGTGTAAAAAGTTATAGAGGTTTTGTTTATTTGGATCAATAAAATTAGTTGAATACTTAGCTATATAAACTATTTTAAACTATAATTAAACTATATTAATCTATAATGTTATAAATGCGAAAGTAACTCTGTCTGTCAGTGTGTTACGCAATCACGTCCAAACTACTGAACCGATTTAAATGTGAATTAGGTACAGATATATATAAGTAGATATAAAGTTAGAAGCTTGAAACTAATTTTTTAGACTTTTGATTAGATATAAATAAATACGATATTCAATATTTGTAAAAATGTTACCCTAAAGGGGATAAAATTAGCCGATGAAAGTTTTTGTGTAATGACGTCGTCGTAAAAGCTTACGGCCCAGAAAATTAAAATATTAAGTGTAAAAAGTTATAGAGGTTTTGTTTATTTGGATCAATAAAATTAGTTGAATACTTAGCTATATAACTATTTTAAACTATAATTAAACTATATTAATCTATAATGTTATAAATGCGAAAGTAACTCTGTCTGTCAGTGTGTTACGCAATCACGTCCAAACTACTGAACCGATTTAAATGGAATTAGGTACAGATATATATAAGTAGATATAAAGTTAGAAGCTTGAAACTAATTTTTTAGACTTTTGATTAGATATAAATAAATACGATAATCAATATTTGTAAAAATGTTACCCTAAAGGGGATAAAATTAGCCGATGAAAGTTTTTGTGTAATGACGTCGTCGTAAAAGCTTACGGCCCAGAAAATTAAAATATTAAGTGTAAAAAGTTATAGAGGTTTTGTTTATTTGGATCAATAAAATTAGTTGAATACTTAGCTATATAAAATATTTTAAACTATAATTAAACTATATTAATCTATAATGTTATAAATGCGAAAGTAACTCTGTCTGTCAGTGTGTTACGCAATCACGTCCAAACTACTGAACCGATTTAAATGAGAATTAGGTACAGATATATATAAGTAGATATAAAGTTAGAAGCTTGAAACTAATTTTTTAGACTTTTGATTAGATATAAATAAATACGATATTCAATATTTGTAAAAATGTTACCCTAAAGGGGATAAAATTAGCCGATGAAAGTTTTTGTGTAATGACGTCGTCGTAAAAGCTTACGGCCCAGAAAATTAAAATATTAAGTGTAAAAAGTTATAGAGGTTTTGTTTATTTGGATCAATAAAATTAGTTGAATACTTAGCTATATGAACTATTTTAAACTATAATTAAACTATATTAATCTATAATGTTATAAATGCGAAAGTAACTCTGTCTGTCAGTGTGTTACGCAATCACGTCCAAACTACTGAACCGATTTAAATGAGAATTAGGTACAGATATATATAAGTAGATATAAAGTTAGAAGCTTGAAACTAATTTTTTAGACTTTTGATTAGATATAAATAAATACGATATTCAATATTTGTAAAAATGTTACCCTAAAGGGGATAAAATTAGCCGATGAAAGTTTTTGTGTAATGACGTCGTCGTAAAAGCTTACGGCCCAGAAAATTAAAATATTAAGTGTAAAAAGTTATAGAGGTTTTGTTTATTTGTATCAATAAAAGTAGTTGAATACAAAGCTATATAAACTATTTTAAACTATAATTAAACTATATTAATCTATAATGTTATAAATGCGAAAGTAACTCTGTCTGTCAGTGTGTTACGCAATCACGTCCAAACTACTGAACCGATTTAAATGAGAATTAGGTACAGATATATATAAGTAGATATAAAGTTAGAAGCTTGAAACTAATTTTTTAGACTTTTGATTAGATATAAATAAATACGATATTCAATATTTGTAAAAATGTTACCCTAAAGGGGATAAAATTAGCCGATGAAAGTTTTTGTGTAATGACGTCGTCGTAAAAGCTTACGGCCCAGAAAATTAAAATATTAAGTGTAAAAAGTTATAGAGGTTTTGTTTATTTGTATCAATAAAAGTAGTTGAATACAAAGCTATATAAACTATTTTAAACTATAATTAAACTATATTAATCTATAATGTTATAAATGCGAAAGTAACTCTGTCTGTCAGTGTGTTACGCAATCACGTCCAAACTACTGAACCGATTTAAATGTGAATTAGGTACAGATATATATAAGTAGATATAAAGTTAGAAGCTTGAAACTAATTTTTTAGACTTTTGATTAGATATAAATAAATACGATATTCAATATTTGTAAAAATGTTACCCTAAAGGGGATAAAATTAGCCGATGAAAGTTTTTGTGTAATGACGTCGTCGTAAAAGCTTACGGCCCAGAAAATTAAAATATTAAGTGTAAAAAGTTATAGAGGTTTTGTTTATTTGTATCAATAAAAGTAGTTGAATACAAAGCTATATAAACTATTTTAAACTATAATTAAACTATATTAATCTATAATGTTATAAATGCGAAAGTAACTCTGTCTGTCAGTGTGTTACGCAATCACGTCCAAACTACTGAACCGATTTAAATGAGAATTAGGTACAGATATATATAAGTAGATATAAAGTTAGAAGCTTGAAACTAATTTTTTAGACTTTTGATTAGATATAAATAAATACGATATTCAATATTTGTAAAAATGTTACCCTAAAGGGGATAAAATTAGCCGATGAAAGTTTTTGTGTAATGACGTCGTCGTAAAAGCTTACGGCCCAGAAAATTAAAATATTAAGTGTAAAAAGTTATAGAGGTTTTGTTTATTTGTATCAATAAAAGTAGTTGAATACAAAGCTATATAAACTATTTTAAACTATAATTAAACTATATTAATCTATAATGTTATAAATGCGAAAGTAACTCTGTCTGTCAGTGTGTTACGCAATCACGTCCAAACTACTGAACCGATTTAAATGAGAATTAGGTACAGATATATATAAGTAGATATAAAGTTAGAAGCTTGAAACTAATTTTTTAGGCTTTTAATTAGATATAAATACGACATTTAAAGTTTGTAAAAATTTTACCCTAAAGGGGGCAAATATAAGGAATGAAAGTTTTTGTGTAATTACGTCGGAAAAAAGGCGTACGGCCCAGAAAATAAAAATATAGAAGAAAAAATATTAAATGCTGCCGAAAGTCACTTTTCCACGCGGACGAAGTCGCGGGCATAGCTAGTATTTTATGTTTGACGAGAGCATTAAAAAGGTATCTTCTTGATTAACAAATCATTAATGCAGCTTATAAGAATTAAATTAATATGATTAACCATATCCAAATTTATTTGATGGAAACTAATGGTAATGAAATAAAAATAAAAACTCACTGTTTATTTCCACAATTTTTGAAAACCAAGAAATTATCTTCATGGATTGGGTTCAGTTAGTGACGTGTGACACAGCTTGAGAAAATTTCTTATGAGATTGACGTAATATTGGAGCCTGGTTCTGTTGATAACGCGCTAAAGAAAACGACCTTTCCCAAATGGATTATGAGTTTTAGTAATAAAAAGGCCATGAAGATATCAAACAGAATGAAAGGCCACGACGATCCTTAAGCTCTTGTGTTGATGAAAACTCTGTAGGTACGTATATTGTTTTATGTGTTTTCCGATTGCCCATTCACTCATTGTCTGGATAATATTGCTGATACACTAAAGGTAAAATCGAATATTCACGCAATTATTATATCAGAACATTTGGAATCAAAAATATGTTGTTCAAAAATCGTCGTAAAGTTGCTAGGACATAAACAGAAGCGAATTCTGAAGAGAATTTAATGCTGACACAATGACTCCGCTCAAACTTTTAGTTTTCTCGAAAAAATATTCAGATCACAAAGTAAAGAACAGAAAGCAGAAGACGAACCACATGTCGATCCAAAATTAAACCAATTAACATAGTTTCAATATTTTATTTCAATAACGTCCTGTTAACATTCCCGGTGGCCATTTTAGCTGTGTTTGTCCTGTTATCCTTCTTTAACTGAAAAAAACGCACATTCAATAACATTTAAAAATCTTTTGAACAGCGGAAACAGGAATATTGTGAGAAAAATTGATGTACAAATTCTAAAATTTATTAAAAAACGTTCTTATGATCTCAGAAAATATTTTAATGTAATGTAACAGTGATCGCTAATATTGAAGGTAAAGTTAATCAAACATTTTTTTATCCAGAACTAAAGATCTGAACAAACTTTTGAATTTTACGAACAACAACTTTATAATGAGTCAAGACAGAAACCAGCCTCAAGTTTGGCGTCGAGACCGAATTTCTCTTAAAACTAAAATGAAACTATGGACAAAAACAACCAGTTTATCTGAGCGAAGCCGCTGGGGGTAAAGATCATATTCAATAATGAATTCCACGCGCAATTATAATTTATTATCTTGGGTAAAATAATGTTATCAAAATGAATATTAATTAGCAGGTTGCTAATTAATACTACCATAATAAATCAATAAAATAATTATAACACAACATGTTCCCAAAATTATAATATTAACAAATAAATCGAATTAATTACCAAGGGTGAGATTATTTCGATTCAGGAAAACATTTCGGGGGTAATTCATATTCATTAATACATACGTATAACAATGTGTGATTAATGAACAGGGATGAAAATCTAAATGGTTAATGCTTTGAGTAAGGGGCTTCTAGACCAAAATCTTCTGTATTTTCTTAAAAGTTAATTTACGGGCTTAGCCTCAATCTACCCTCACTGCTCTGACATCTGTCAGCTTCGTTAGAACTTTTAATAATAATAAATTAACCGCATTCGATTCGTGAAAATGTTTCGTGCATAATTAATGTAAATCAAAAAATTGTTGGTAGTTAAATTACGGGAATTTTTGGACTAAAATCCTCTATATTGTCGTAAAAGTAGTTCATTTTGTAAGTTTTGTCTAAATTTACCACCACCACTCCTTTTCTAACGTCAAAGCGGTCACCTTGCACAGTGACCATTTATGACATATGTCAGTTATTGTAAGACTTTGCCACCCCCGAGTAGTTTATTTCTTGCAGATGAATATTTCACCTCTTATGCTCCGGGGTTTTTTATTCCTAGCACCAAAAGAACTAATACAGGGGTACGAGACTTCTAAGAATTTTACAGAATTTTGTAATATTTATTACTAAACAAATTTCTTTACTTATTACAATTTGTAACCCCGCTGCAAATTACTTATATTTGTATGAAGAAACTAATTATAAAATATGTCGATTATCCCTGCCATAAAATATTTACAACTACATATAATCAATTTATGGAACAAAAACAATCCTCACACGAAAATCAATTTTATACAGAATATCATTTACAATGTGAATTTTAATAAGAATAATATTCTCGCTCTAGATATGTAACTACTAAATCATCATTAACAGGATTAATATTAATAGTTCGTCTAAACTCGTTTCGAAATGAATGCACCCTCTCTTACTCACCCCAATAATATGTAGGCGCCAGTTTCGAACATAAGACGTTCGTCGGATCGTCGGCAACAACAAAATGAACAACAAGCAAGGGACCCGAAATTTCGACAGTCGATTACTTACTTCCTCGTCTTATTATATTCTGTAGACACCCTCTGCACTCTATTTTATATGCTAATTTACTATAAGGGGTGGTTTGTAGACGACTATTCCGTGGGGTTTTAGAACATGTAGTAAAGCAACAAAAACAAAATACAAATCATACAAAAAAATTAAGATAACCAAAGCTAAAAATAAATCGGCAATCATTACTATCAATTTGCTCTTTATTATCTACTTGTTTACTCTCCTAATAGAAATTAACCAACATTAACTCGTGAAAAGGCAAAATTAGAGTAAGCAAAAACAGGGCTGTAATGTGAAATTGTAAAGGCACCCTGCCTGTTTTTTTATAAACGAACTACCATTGAAAGAGTTACATGCACAGATCCACACGTGCGAGTAACATCAACCGCCCACTTCGTAAGACCAGGCAATGGAAAATTGGTCTTTGCCATACAGAAATAAAAATCTTACTTTTGACTAGTGATACTTGATAAGGTAGTTAACTAAGAAAAAAACATTGACAAAAAATTAGACTGATTTCATTCAAGTTCTCTAACGACAAGCCTTTTAATACCGACCTACGTTATTTAGTATTATATTCTCTAATTATGGTTTTTATACATATCTATGGTTTGTTAATTTGCTGTATTAAATGGGCGTAAACCCGTATATGTATACATAAATAAATGAGAAGAATCAAATAAAACAATGGTAAACAAAAAATAAACTCTCCCTGCACACTAATATAAGGAAAAGTGGAAAATGAAGTAAAAGTCTATTTCTAGCGACCCGCTCCGGCTTCGCACGGTACCGCCACAACGGTATGTCCCTGCATTTTAAAAAGGTTAAAAAAATGGTTATTGTGGGTTACCCCTAAGAGATAAACATATACCATTCCGGACTTTTTTGTAGACCTTTTTAAGGTGTACAATTCTGTAGTACATTATTTTGATCTATCTAGTATATGGTTCAGCCAGCTTTTGCAATGTAAGCGCAAAAAAATGTGTTTATTTACGACATCACATTAGAAACCTCTAAAATTATCAGTGTTTCTCTACTATATTATACATGTATTATACCTACATACAAACCTTCCTCTTTAATCACTCTATCTATTAAAAAAACTGCATCAGAATCCGTTGCGTAGTTTTAAAGATCTAGGCATACATTTAAAAATGTATTTTTTCAGGTATAACAGCCCATCCTCAAAAACCTTATGAAAATTTTTACTTGTCAATATTTTATAATTTATTAAAATCCATTAAACACATTTCAAAGAGAGGACGCAAAATAAGAGGGACAGAGTTGGTATTGTGAAAGAAAGACGCTTGGAATATAGTGGCTCTCAATGTAAAAGAAAAGTTAAATGAAAGTGGAAAGTGCATGACGAGGATGGATATAACACGAAAATGGGGATATAAAAAAGAAGATAAGTTACAAAAGATGAAATAAATAAAAATATAATAATAAAAACAAGAACATGGAGGCGACAGTGAACAATATAGAGTAGTTGGTGCAAACGAACTACGACGAAAAGCGACAGTCTTCAGTAGTTCAAACTAGAGTCATGAAAAAAAAAGGAGAAAGTAGGAGCAACTGAAAGGAATAATTGTAAATAAAAAGGGAAAGAGGGTAATAAGGAAAAAGGAACAGGACACGAAGGAAAGTAAAAAAAAATGGGATACTGAAAATGATACAGAGATTAATAAGAAATGAATTTAGGGAAAAAGAAGAACATCTAAGAGGTTTTGTATATTATAACAATAAGAAATGAGAAAAAAAATACCTTCAATTAATTTTCTTTTTACTTTTATCTTTAATAAGAAAGGTGCCTCAGGAATCTCTGATAATAAAAAAAAATTAGATTGCGTTCTTGAAATTCCAATAGCAGCCGACATTCGCGAAAAAAAAATGTAAATTTTAAAACGAGAATCGTTGTATCCGCACTTTTACAAAATGAGTTCCACTTCCCTTTTCAACACAAATTGCCCCTCAAGGACACTTTATTCAATCTATCGCTTTTCGGACGGATAAACTCAGATGAAAGTGAGAATTTTTATTTGTGTTTGTATCAAAGAATTCGATAAAATATAAAATCTTATTATATCGGTTTTCTTTCTCCTCAAGAAAATATGTTGTTATGAAAACGTTGCATAAAAGAAAGTTAGGAAGATTAGATGCTATTGATTTTAGTTGAAATTCACCTTTTCGCAGGTTAATCCACAATTTGGAGACGCAATATGGGCACTTCTAATGTGATATTTATAACCAAAAAATCGCATCAAATGAAAAACTGATGTTCGAATATAAACAATTTGCAAGATTATGTTGAAAACTTTCATAAAGTTGTATGTACCTATTGGGTGATTCTTTATAATGTCACCCCCCCCCCCTTTAACTTTGTTATTTCAAGTGTCCCAAAAAAATTAAAAGTATGGTTATGTAGGTGCTAAAAAATACTTTTTTTTTAGTTATAACAAAAATTTGAAAAATGATCGGTATATATAGGGGACCGTTCATAAAATACTTTCGCATGCAAGGGGTGGAGGGGTCTTGCTGAGTGTGATAAGATGTGACAAGGGGAGACGGAGGGGGTTTACGGCAACGTGACATTCGCCGTTCATCAAAACATTTTACTGAATTTTTACAGAATCCTCGGACTTCTGATAAATAGAAATATTATTTATTTGTTCGTTACAAAAGATATTTATTGATTTATTTAAATTTTATTGTGAAAATAAAATAAACATTTTGATCTATCAAAATTTGTGATTATCAATCAAAATTTATCGTGGTCAGGGGGGGGGGTGTTTAGTTTTTGTGACGTAATATTTACAGGGGGTCACAGAAAGTGTGACACAAAGTGACAACCGGGGGGTCAAAAAAAGCTAATTTTAGCATGACGTATTTTATGAACAGCCCTTAGAGAAAACCAAAAAGTTCATTTTTTTTCAATGGATATGAATTCGTTTTTCGATTCTTCGTAAAATTCTAAGCATAATTTATATAACATACCGTATACCTAAATTCAATAGTCTTGGTTCAGCTGTATTGATTTCTTCCTAATTTTGACTGACCGTCCGTCTTATCGTCAAGGCTAACAACCTTTGCGCAGGACTACGCGATCGATGAATTTTTCCGATGAGTGCTCGAGGATTTTTCCTCGATCCTTGGTGCCGACAAGACTAGTGTGTATGTTTGTTTTTCTGTTCGTGTTTTAGGCTTCATGTTGTGTGAAAGTTTTTGAAAAATATTTTCCCCTCAATATATTCCGTAAATTGAAAATTAAGTATTGCTTTAATTATAACTTGTTTAAGCTCTCTTTTAATGTGTTATTTTTATTTAGTTATAACTTATTTCCAAAATTTTGTTTTGTTGCCACGAGGCATTTTCTAATCTAAATTTATCTTTTTAATCCTTTGGGCCTTTGTGGCCAATTTGTAAATCATTAACTAATTTAATTCTTCACACCTTTGTCTTTGGTAATTTTGATTTTTAAATTTTTCATATGGTGTCGAGTAAGTGTTAAATGTTTGATGTCTGTTTGACCATCTTATTGACGACTGACATTCCCTTGCTCCTTCTTCCTTGCCCCTTATTTGAAGGCATCTTCAATGCCTTCAAATCATATTTTTTTTTTATTAATATTCGTTTAATTTTAGGTACAGTATCTACTATTTATGTGTTCACGTTTTTTGGTCAGCCCATCCAGAATTTCCAGATTAGGTTTCGGCTGGACTAGGAGACTGGGATTACGGGTAGGGGTGAAGACACCTTGAGGCAACCCCAGAAGGCTATAAAACAAGTCAGGAGCCGATTAATACCTGCAGGCGGCCCACATAATTATTTGTAAACTTGGTCCCTGAAGATCTTGTAATATACTCTTCAAGTTATTTTTTTTGTGTTTTTTTTATGAGGGTTTGGGCTCTCAACACATCAGGGTTTTCAGGAACCACCACTGCTCTACCCGGAGCATAATAAATTTTCTTTGTTTTGACAAAGTGGCGCCCGAGCATTTTCTTAAATTCAATTAAATTCATTTTTCTATTAACTTACTTTTATTATTTTAATCAATAAGAAATTGTTTCGTTAAAACGTAGAAAAAAACGTATTTTTTTAGCACCTACATAACCATTATTTTAATTTCTTTGGGACACTAGAAATAACAAAGTTTAAGGGGGGCGACATTATAAAGAATCACCCAGTACTTCAGTGGAAAAGAGAAAGTAAAAATACTTAGTAAAATCTAACCCTACATTTTAAAAGGAATTCATTTATAAATGAGGTGAGCTGAAAACAACAACACCTAAGGAAACATGTAAAAGGAACGCAGTTAATTTACAACATACTTTGGTTAAAATAATAACAAAAATTAAAGTACATATTCATACAGGCTCCATATTGCAGACAGGTATAATTACGAAAAGCTCTTGCGTTCGTACAATTTAAACGCAAACTCGTATTATTCAACAGCTAAATTAGGATTTAACACAACTTAGTTTCGTATTTATACAACTATAACAACATGTTCCGTACCTAAGTCAGCTGCATTGTGATGCAAGAAGCTGTTACATATTCAATTATGAGATCTTGCCCACGCTTCTGTCCACCCAAAAATCGATATGTAAACATATTTAGACACGTAATATGCCAACTTATTTCTTACAAGTAGCTAATATGCTTTCAACACAACATGCCGTATTTACATAATAAGGAAGAACCTAATATTCAGAAAGACAAAAAACAATTAGGTACCTTTGAATCATAAAAGGATAAAGAAAGAACGGTTGTAGAGAAATTGTATTTCATACAATAAGGAAATTAAACATTTTTAATAAATATTCTTAATAAGGATGTTTTTGATAAAAACGAACCACGCCACTACAGTTTCCGAATTTTCTTTCTTTCAGATACAAAAATAAACACCAACATAAACACAAAGACAATTCCTTTAGATGTTTATGTGTTTTTGCGGTCTAATTACTAAAATTTATCAATATAATAATTTAGGGCATCTAAATTTCTGACGCCACCTTCTACCAACTGTCCTAAATTATCAAAATTGTTGTTTCCTGTGGCACAAAGAATGTGGTGTATAATTTAGTGTATAATATAATAAATTATTCTCAACTATTTTTTGAAGTTAAAAAATAATGGTCAACAGTTTCCTGACATTATTCTGAAGACTATAAATGTTAGCCGTGGATAAACATATTAGCTTCATTTTAATAGGGAATAAATAAGTGCAGAATAGTGAATTCTCACGTGCAGGCAACCCACCATCCCTTAAGAAGCGTCAAAACCTACAGTAGGTTGCCGAAATTCCGCTAATATAACAAAGAAGACCAGAATTCTTTCTAGAACTGGTCATGTTTCTATAGATAATGTGCCGTAAGACAGCTTAGTTCTCGTGACGAAGAGATGAAGCGAATGAAATCAAATAAAAGAGCGAAGAGTGAACGATGTACAGTAGACTCCCCATTATCCGGAATAATGTGGACCGGACCTATTCCGGATGACCGAATTTTCCGGATAATCGGAATCGGGAGACGGAAACTATGAGACCTTATTGAAGAACATTTATTATTACATATGTAAATAATCTGTGCAACTTGCAGCCCTGCACTAAGCTCTTTACCTAGCCACTAGCTTTCTAGCAACAGCAAAATCAGCAGAAGACATAGTTTCTATGGTCAATTAAAAAGATAAAAGATTTCGGCCGCATGTGTTGCACTTGTGCCTAACATATGCCGTTATCAACTAACGGGTCGGGTGCGGTCCAGTAGGGCGGCAACGAGCAACACCATCTGAAAGATGTCCTTCAGAGGGTGTTGTATGCCGAGGCACATTATTTTGACCATTTGGACTAACCAAATGTACTAGTAGACAGTTTAGTTTAGGAAAATTCCGGATAAACGGGAGCCGCATCACTCCAGTTCCGGATAAAACGGCGGATTTAAAAATCGATATCATTCCGGATAATGCAGCGTTCCGGTTAATCGGGATCCGGATAATCGGAAGTCTACTGTAGTAGTGAAGTGACCAAGTTAATTGTATTAGTGTGGTGAAAAAAAAAATTACAGTAGACTCCTGATTATCCGAAACCCAATTATGCGAACTGTTCATTATTCGAAACCACCCATGAACCGGAACATCCGAAATTACTCTTGCTAATGCCTCCGCATTATTCAAGATTTAAAATTAAACCAATTTCCAATTGTCCCTTTCTTAAATTTAGGAATATGAATACAAATTGTAATAAATGGTCCTTACATAAACATAATACATCATATAGAGGTTTGATCTTTCCGGGTTCATTGGCCATGGTCTAGAGTGGTAGGTTTTACCAGACGTTTCGTCATCAGCTGCGGATGACATCTTCAGCGGCTTGCTGTCTGCGCGGTCGTAGTACTCTACTCGTCATTGCAATGGCTTGTGATTGCCTGCTTGATCGCTCATGTCTCAAGAACAAATGTAGTAGTAAGAAAAGGAACAGGGTAAAATAAGTTTCGTTTATAGATCATGGAGATAGCAAGTCTGAAAAATCACTGTCCTAATATCATGGGTCTACAGCACACAGAACGGAATTTACCCATCGCCAATATATTCAACTCACAGCATGTGTGCTTATTATAGAAGTAAAAAAGATTAATAAATAATGTGTCTTCAAATGCGAACACCTACTACACAATTGCCATAATTTTATTAAAACTAATAAAGAGGGTGCCCACTCACCTTACGAATGTTTCATCTTATGGAGAACACAATTTTAACCAGTTGTTGATGTTATATTTTCACTTAAAACATTCGAAAATGGTTATTTGGTGGGAAGTTGCCAGTGTTCCTGAAAATAAAAGATAATTTCCTTCAAAATTTACACAAAAATGTAAAAAAAAAATAAAAAACTGTTGCATCAATATTGTCAATATTGCAAATCCATTCAAGTGATGCGATCAACTTTCCACAAAAATCTGTACGGGCATCCGATAGTGTCCACATCGCCCCAAAATGTCCGATATTGACGTCATTCGTAACCTGAGCGCACTACTTTGAATCGCATTGGAAAGCTTTATCGACTCGAGATCGGATTAAGAAGGGGGCTTACTAAAGTTGACATCACCCTTTTGTCAAATTATAAATCTAAACGTGTACTCATTAATGTTGACTTATGACTAATAATATAGAATTATTAAGTTATAATTAGCTAACAGACTTGCTTATATTCTTTAAAATATATGTTGATTAGACAATAATATTTACGGGATTATTAAGTTATTATTAGCTATTTTAATTCAGTATGTGGTCGATTATATTCATTAATTATAAAATTCTAAATTGCCAAGTTACTTGCAAATTAAATCAACTGTATACTTAATTTAATAAAGATTTAATAATCATGTAATTTGTTCCAGTCAGGTTGGTTTTCTAAGTAGCTCATTAACCAGTGTTGACTTTCTAAATAGAGCATATTAGCAATAACAATAGGATTAATGTGAAGGGTTTTTCTTTTTAATTTTATTTTTTTACTTCCAATAATTCAATTTTTTACTTCACATAAATTAACATTATTTAAAGCAAATGTATGTCCATCAGACAGACATACGTTAATTGTCAGTGTCCGGAAAAACCAATTATTTTTTTTAATAATATTTACGTGTTCTTTTGTTCTATGTTTTAATGCCTAACCACACTGACAGATGTAGGTAAATATATAGAACTAGTAGTGAAACCTGGCGTTGCTCGGGTTAAAATACATCACATGTTTAATGGTATAAAAAATATGTAAGGATCTATTTTTTAACGTAGGTATTATAGATTTATATCATAAATAGCGTACATATTGAGAAACTTATTCGGCCATTAAACATACGGTGTATTGTAGAGTATATCTGATAGAGTGAAGTAACTAACGAATTGAAATAATTTTAAGAAACAGCTTAGTAAATGGAAAACTTACGTTTTATTTACATATTATATTACGATTCAATACGAATATTCTCCCTTTGTTCTTCTGTTTCATTTTGGCGTGTTACTTTCCTTCTTATTGAATCCACTTTAGATTTTGTAAAAACTTTTCTACGCTTTGGCAGTGTGTATATGTAATGTAATAAAGTTACACAAAATTAATCTCTTGATTGTGACGATGATAACACTGAAGAAAAGTCACTGAATTTCGGTTTATATACCATCAGACATCGAAATTTCTAGTATTATAACACTCTAGAACATTCAAATAGTCTGTTGTTTTTTTTTTCATTTGTCAAAATCACTTAAATTTTTTTGGTCACTGTTCGTTCTTGTTTCCAATTGATATCTTCACTCGACTGCAAACACAATTTAACAGACAAAAAGTAACTGAATGTTGATTTATATATCATCGAATTATAAAGCGTTACTCAAAAAGTAATTCTTAATTAATTATCTACTGAAATTGACGTAGAAGATTGACGTACGTATATTCTCTGTCGATTGAAGGAGTTTTGCTTTCTATAACATTAACTTTTTTTTACACGTTACTTCTTTTTCATTTTCCGTTGGTAAATAAAATAAATAATTTTCAAGCTTAAGCAAAAAATAACCCCTGTAGTTTTTATCACATTACTCTGCCGATTAACATTTTCCAGGTTAGTTTCCGCGAAGTAGGGTGCGGTATGGTATATCTTTGTGAGTCTATGGTGGTTGACCTCCATGACCCTCCAGTAACAATTTCATACTCCAAAGAACAAACGAAGGCAGGTGTGTGGTATCCGCACGAACCCCGTGAACATGGAAAACGACTGTTTTCCATTTTCCGCTTTCCGCTTCATTTACGTTTCCAAACTCGGCGAGCGAAAAGCTGCAGGAAGTTGGCGAATTAAACCGGTTAACTTTAATAATGGGTCATTATGATTGTGAGCTGTTTGCCAGAAAATCGCGGGCAACTACACCAGTACGAGGATATGTTTCGAATAAAACAGCACGAGAGCGCTAATCCACTTTCGTAATTTCCCGTAAAAACAAAATTTACAGGAACTCGGTTTCATGTTAAAACGGCAGTATTATAATACCGACGACGGCAATTTTCGCTTACTATTATTACCTAACCATACTTGTCTGTGTACAATGAAATTATTCAGAAAATATATTTTTTATTAGAAGATAAATTGCGTATGCACATAGTGAGGCCAAATACAAAGGTCAAAAAAGAGGCAATATGAAAACAAGGATTAATGAACACAAGAGACTATTATAATGATCCAAAAACCTAACACCGATATACATACGTGCAGGGTGGACAACTTTCGCTGTATAGGACAACTCGGGAACTGAAAGGTATGCAAAAAAATTATTGGCAGAATGTCGATCTCTTTTTCCGAGACAAATTTATCGGTGTTTTCAAAAAATTATTAGTAAAAGTAGATATCATAGGGAACTCTGTACAATTAAGAAAATTGCGATTGACAATGGTTATAATAGTCACATCGTTGATAAATTAGTTAATAAGATTAAGTTTAAGAATTCTGTTTCAAGATCTTCGACTTTTCAGCAGACACCAGTAAGACCAAGTTTATTACTATGCCATACGAGCCAAGATTTACTCGAGGATTCGAAGGCATTTTTCGTAAACTTGGTATTCGCATTGCCTACAGTTCAAGTGTTAACTCCCTTCAAACTCTCCTAGATAACCCCAAGGATAAAATTCCTTTCTTAGAAAAGTCTGGGAAATATGAAATTAGCCGTAATGGCTGTAGTAAAAAATATATTGTACAAACTAGACGCTCGATCCAAACTAGGTTCAAGGAGCATTTAGCTCATGCACGGTTTAGTAGAGCCGAAAAATCTAGTGTTGTCCAACATATTCTTACTGAAGAACACAATATTAATATTAATATTAATAATCTTAAATTAGTTAAGGAAGTTAGGAATAATTGTCTACTAGATAGTTTTGAAAGTTTATACATTTGTAAAAATAACCAAATTTTACTTAACAATGACAAGGGTCCTATCCCTGGATCCCCTGGATATTTAGTCTAGTTTAATCATTATTTATTGTTATTGTCAAGGTCCATTGAACATCATCACTATTGCTGCTGAACCATGTTCACTGAACCTTAACAACTTTCAGTATATATTAGGATTAGTTCTCTTTTAGGTTTAGTTCACTTCAGTCACTGAAAAAGGTAACTTTGTTACCGAAAAGTGCTTCGGACAACTAAAGTGTCGTGTTTTGGCGTTGGGGTTTGAGCTATTTTGTTCGTTCTAAATTAAATTATAAAAATTGTAACGCATTCTATATAGGGCAGACTGGACGTAATATCAAAAGTAGAATAGATTTCTTCTTAAATAGCAAAGTTATAGGTAATAAAAAGATCTACAACTTTTGTATTTACACATTTGTCGCATAACTTCAAAATTTTTTTGAATAATTCAAATAACCAAACTTTTGGTTTTTTATTTTTCTTTAGCAAAAATTTTTTTTTCACGAAATTCGGTGAAAACTTACCTATTTATGTCCCAAACACGCTGTAATTTTTTTGATTTAAAATATATATTTTTTCCCCTTATTTATACTTAATATCGAAAAAGCACCCTAATTTTCAATCGAAAATTCTCACGTCAAAATATCTGCTTTTTTTAAAACGTTGGTGGGATTTTTCTTCGTTGAAAGCTCTACTTTCTGATGGTGTGAAAAAAAATATACATTACTATGGTAAGTTTTCTCAGGAAACGCAAAAAACGAAAAAAACTATCAAAAAATTACAGCGTGTTTGGGACATAAATAGGTAAGTTTTCACCAAATTTCGTGAAAAAAAATTTTTTTTTTGTAAATGATAAAAAACCAAAAAGTTGGTTATTTGAATTTTTCAAACACATTTTGAGGTTATGTGACAAAAGTGTAAATACAAAAGTTGTAGATCCTTTTATTACCTATAACTTTGCTATTTACCTTTTTACCATAAGACTTGTAGTTTTTCCGAAAATCAAGGAAAACCGTTTTTTACCCTTAAAACTCACCCCCTTCCCGACCTCAGATCGCCCGTAAATTATTTTTCCTTTTATTTCTGTTATATTCTCTTTCTTTTCCAATGGATTTCATCCTACTATTTTTTTTTTTCACTTTTTACTATTTTTGAAGGCATCAGTGCTGGTCTAATAAGCATAATATAGATTTAGAAAATGTAAAATTGTTGCACAGTTCCAAAAAAGGAAAACGTTCAGATTTATTAGAACAATTAGAAATTAAAAAAGCTATTTATAAAAAATAAAGTATTGTTAATGACCAACAACAATTTTTATATACACGTTTAATAGATTTAAGAATATGACTGTATCCCTCCCCCTTAAACTTTAGGTATGTAATAAACACTGTATAGTAAATTTAATTTCAGTAATAAGATTACTCTTAGAAAGGGCATAACATGCCGGAACAATTGTAGAGATATTACAATATATATTTGAAACATTTAAATGCAATTTAATTTAATTAAAATGTTTCACAAGGAACCGACCTTACAGTCCATTAAAAAAAAATAACTTTTATGTTATGTTATAGTTATATTCGATGTTGCCTCTGACAGCATTACTGTGATAATTGGTCAAGGATAACTGAAGTATGTTACAAAAGTATTGGACATAACATCAAGACATCTAATAAATACAGCATCTATTGTTGCATATCTGGTAGTAGATTCTCTTGGATTGTTGGTTATTTGCAATTGAAATTATTTTTGGAGGAACGTAATTAATGGCATTGATACATCTTAAGCAAAATTTACATTGACATCTCCAGCTAAAATCAATGGTAGTTTATCTTTATTGATTTCAAAAATTATTGAACTTCTGTTACTGTACGGAAAATCTTCGAAGAATTGGTGATTACATATCAGCATATACGTAATTTACAAGAAAAGACTCATCAAAGCATGCACTGTATAATAAGTATTGTGAGACAGGTACCCTATGCGAGTTAATTATTAAAAGCACGGAATATCAGGGTGCGTACAAAGTTTAGGGGTTCCTTTTGTACTCTACCACGTGCCCTCCATCTCCATTAATAATTCAGGCGAAATGCTTAGGGACAAAAGGCAACTCTCTCCTCCATCTCTTGGCATGCTCCACGTAGTCAAGGGATTCCAAGAGTGACCACTTGTATCTATCCTCTTAAAAGGCGCCCACAGATATGAAATCAAGTGAGCACGATATTGAAAATCAACCCGACCTGAAAGCCTGTTTAGGTAAAATAACACGAGACATTTCCAACAAGCAAGCGCTTCATCTGAAAGGCGATAGGGCGAATGGAGATATGTACACAGCTTGTCCCAGAGGGGTGGTTTATTGCAAAGTCAATGCCCCTTATTATGCATACGTTCGATACAGGAGAATATTAAACTAAATTCATTTGATCCCTTTCTCTTATCATGATAAGGGAAATCCTCTTAACTATAGATAGTAATAAAAGCAAGTAAAGGATAATTAACATAGGGGGCTTGGTGTTAATGTTGATTTAGAGAGCTTCAATATACCTAATTTCTTTCCACCACCTGGTAATAGTAGGTGTGATGTCCTAACCAATCTATAAATACAGACTTGGCTATGAATTTTGTGGAAATTTGCCGAGTACTTTTTGTAGTGCTTAATATTCAACGAAGTCTTGTTGTAGTAAGAATATGAGAGGTTCTTAAATTGAACAACAGTGTGTCTATACAGTTTGTAAAAATTTCCGATATACCTAAGCGAAAGTGCTAAAATAAACGAAAATGTTTTAAAAATATAGATCTGGTGGTGCAACTACTACATGATTATTTTCAAAATTCTCCTAGCATTATTTTTCCATAAATTTTTAATTGGTCACATTTTATACGTGATAGTCACTTCTTTGGATAGGTATTTCGTGAAGATTGTCAATTGTGGACAGCGATTTCTAACTTTTTAGATCTCATCAGCACGCCCTAAACAGCTGCGATATAATACCGACCAACTTTGTTCTTATTAAATTATCATTGGGCCAACAAAATACCTCTTATACTTGATTTTTTAAAATATCTACACTTATTAAGATTATTTTCGGAAACTCAAGAATTAAGATAGTTCTAGAAGATAAAAAAATTTTTTGTGTACATGTTACCAATACCACAGCTAAACTGAAAACAATATACAAATAAGACCCCATTGAAAAGTACTCAAAAAAGACCGTCATAATTTTTTTTTTGTGCCTCACATCAGCACCTCGTTCACAGTTGGAATGAGTTCGAAATCATGATCATCGTCTAAAAGTTTCAACAACATATTAACAACAAACTGAGAACATCCAAAAAGATAAAGATAGCGCCTTCTTTTAGAAACCTAAACAATCATCATGTCTACGAAGAGAGTTCGGGAATTCTGTATAAAACTTTTGAATAGTTCTGCGCACAACAAGCAAATAGTAGCTAACTTCACGGAGCTTTTTCACCTACCATAACAGTTCTGACGGTTTATTTCAATAGAATTTAAAGGAATATATCTTCCACCTGAAGAAGCCACAGTGTGGTGAAATAATTATTGTGGATACAATAAAAAGTTTTGTAACCTTAAAATTGCTTTACTTATTATTGTTTATTAACATGGAGTTGCAAGAAATAAAAGCCTTTTCTATTGAATATTCAAAAGTTTTATAAAGAACTCTAGAATTCTGTTTTATTCGAATAATAAAATCAAATTAAAAACTAATTAGCATGAGTTCTATTCTATCCACCTACATATACTTTCTATGCAAATTTCCATAAAGAGAAATCAGAAAAACGTTTCTCACATTACAGAAGAAATAATTTGGATAAATATTTACATTACAATGGTAAAGCAAAGGCTAAAACGTTTGAAATGCATCAGTATTATACAAAGGTAAGAGTCTCGACCCGCATTTTCTCCTATTCGGTAGCCGTTTTAATCAGCCCCACGTACTCGATATAAATATGTGCATTAATCTTCGTTGGTGTCTGTCAGCCTGCTTATCATTCGAGGAGAATGGAAGCAAGCGTTGAACGCGATGTTTTTGACGTCATAACGCCGCGGCACAGCGGTAGATCAATGAAAAGGGATGTGGGAGGGAGAAATTCGGCCCTCTGAACAAACAGCTTTCAACAACGATCTCTCTAAAGAAAGACTTCACATGTATGTGTGTATCTGGAAGCGCATATCAGAGAGAGGTACAATTCAATTTCTTTACGTCAAAGAAAACGGAACATCTGAGTGACGATAGAAAATGAATAGTAGAAAAGCAACTCATACCTAATTCAATGAGCTTTCGTACCTATTTTCTAAATTTTGTTGAGACAGGAGTTCATGATTTGAAAATAGGTACTTTAGTTTGGTCTGCAGGCTCCAGTGATTGACGTCGTTTGTCGAATGGTTTCCGGGCTGGTTCCCACGATGTCGGTTTACTCGTCTTGACGTTTCGAGAGCCATGTCGCTTTCTTCTTCAGAAGGTCTTAAACTGTTGTGGTCCTCGGTGTAAGACGAGGCTAATTATCACGGAAACCTCGGAAGCATTCGATCCCTTTCGGAGAAAGTGGTAATGTAACAGCTGTGGTCTAAAACCTTGCCCACATTATAGAATTTCTAATGGTAAAAGAAAATTGAAAATCTGACTTGTGGTTCAAAATTTAATTCCACACAAACAAACAAATATTATTGTTTTATAATAATTATTATACTATAGTCTCTCTTCACATTAAAAACGATTCCTGTATAGCATATTATTATCCTTAATTAACACATACTCAAAAATAAAAACTAGTCTTACAGCAAACATAATGATAATAACCAATTATAACCATAAACCACTTATTTTGAAGTCTGCGGCCAAATAATCCAAAGATAGAACAATCCAATCATCAAAACAGTAATAATAAGAATTTGAGGTTAGACTGGGTTAGATTCGCATTTTTGACGTCAAGTCTACACCGATCATATTTCCCGCCAGGGACCTCTCGCCGCAGTTGTCCGGAAGAAGTTGGAGTGGTTTTTTTTTAGTTTCTTCTTCTGGTTGGCTGTTGTTTCTTCACTTTTTCCTTTTGATTTGTCCGTTAAAAACAGGGTTGGCATGTTTAAAACAAACTGTTTTAAAACACTAGTTTTAAACACCGTTTAAAACACAATCTAAATAAAACATGTTTTAAATTAAAGTGTTTTAAACTGTGTTTAAAACAAAAAAAAACAAAACATGTAAAACATTCATTAAATTCGTTCAGCTAGAGAAAAATATTGGTTATGGGTATAAAATGAGGAAAACATTAATCACTATTAAAAACTCATTTATTATACATATACATACTTATTTGTTAACATAAACAAAAAAAAATCAAAAGAAAAGTAAAAAATAAATTCTAAATTAAGCTAAATAATAATCAGTTTCTGTTTAAATTTGTTAAATTCATGTTTGTGGAATACAGAAAACGACATTTTTCATGAAATGCTTTTAAACGACTGTAGTTCCAAAATGTGTGGTGCAGTGGACGTGTGGATGCAATCAATAAATCAATTCAGCGACCCGTCTGTACTTAGGAGCTTCAGACTACCTAATTGTAAGTTATAAAAATACGCACATACCGTTAAACATACAATCGTCAAACGGCGGCATTGTCTTGAAAAATACAGCTTGGTATAGGAAAACTCGTACAAACACCTTTAATCATTTTTGCAATCTTCATATAAAGAATAAAAAAGGCCTATATATATGCTCTGTTCAAAGGCTATTGAGAATTCATTTAGATTAGAACAATTTTCAGAGAAGCAGGAAATATTTTCAAATAGACGTGGTTGAAAAAATCTATACCATACGTTCAAATTATGCGCTTAGCTTATGCGGCATTAATAAAAAAAATGCCGACAAAGAATTTCTTTGTTCAATGAACGTTTTGTCTTACCCGTATGGAAACGATAGGTCCGAACAGCAAGTCGGTTGAATTTCCCTCACATGATAAGAAAATAAACTTGTTTAAAACTAGTTTAAAATGTTTAAAACATTTGTTCAAATTAAATGGAAAAAACAAATGTTTAAAACATATAAACACATGTTTTAAACATTTTGAACTGTTTGTTTCATAAATTTAATAAAAAACTGTTTTTTTTCCAACCCTGGTTAAAAATCTGTCCACAAGGTCCCTGATAACTATCTATAGTCATGGTGAGTAGAAGATGGACGTAATGTAGTTCTTTCTCTGTTTGGTTTTGCTGCGTCCTGGTGGCCTGAGTCCTCTCTCGCAGTAGGGCTGTGCTGACTGGGAGTAGAATTCTTCTTGCGGCCTGAGTCTGGATGTGGTGCTTGATCTTCATGAATCCTGGTACTATGTTCTCGTCGCGTTAGCACAAGAAGGCGAGTTGACGTAACAGCTTCTGCTTCCTCGTTCGTAGTTTCTCCAATTTCCTCGGTTCTCTCTCGAAACGCGAAGACAAGTAAACCGACAACGTGTGAAGCAGCCCGGAATCCATTCGACAAATAGGTACTTTATAAATTAGATACAACCAAACGAGCCCTGGCTTGGCATATCTTGTCTTACAATGAAAATAAAAGGGTCTTTGGATAACCGGTTATACAAATATTAGAAGAGAGACTGGTTAACATTCTCATTGACGTTGTCGAAATAAAAATTGTTTCCTGAATTATTTGATGCATCTGAACACTAGGTATAAAGAAGAAAAATCACTCCAATCCAAAGACATTCTAAATGAGAGGGTATCCTGAAATAGAATTTCTGATGTGAGAAGGCTGAATTCGAAGGTAAAGGTATTACACAATTTGATAAGGTATAAATCAACGAACTCCAGAGTGGATTTTGTCTAGGATACGGCGCGTCAAAAAACCATGAACCCTAACTTTCTGCATGGCAAATAAGCTTCCGAGTAGATGATGAGCATTTCTTCTCATATCACATACACGGGGTGTTTCTGAAATAATTGCAAAGCTTTGGATGATGATTACTAGATGCCATACGAAATCGCATGATGAGTATAGCGGCTGTATCAAGGAAAAAAAAGAGGCTACAATCTGAAACCGTTCGTGGCCATGATTAGGCAACGCAGGTATAATTATGCAACGAACTGTGATAAGAACATTGGCGGAATTCAGTCTAAACAAAGCCGATTGTTAAACGGCTAAACCAAATATCAACACTTATCGACGAATTATCGGTTCTAAAAAAAATATCAGTACACACACCCACACACACATATGGACAGATAACCTATCAGCCGATTAATGCAGTGCACCGCGAACCGCGTTGGGTTGCCCTTGTCGTATTTCTCTGCGTGATTTACCAGGGCCGGACTGGCTTTTGACTGTATTTTCAATTATTTTTCTCGTAAACGGTTAGCTTTTAGAACCGCAAACATTTAAGTAATTTTAGAAACACCCTGTATATGGTAGAGTGGCCATTTAAGTGATAGAGGAGGGGGATCATTTTTTATAGAGCGTGAAAAATAGTAACAGACAAAACATATGTTGTAGTATCCGAGGGGGGTGGTGTTGACGAAAATCGGAAAAAGTGGATCCGCCTAACCGGATCTTCCCAAGTGCAATTTTCTTCTTCCAACATGCACTTTTATGGAAAAACAGTGATGGACACCGCAAACGGGCAGTATGGCAATAATTCGAAATCCAGCATGGAAAATTTTCTCGTTAAACTCGAAAACTGCTGTAAGACAGTACAAAAGGAGTAAAAATTGAGCAAATTACTGCCGCTTGCCAAATATGTTCCCTAATGAACGCACAAATGTTACTTACTGCTGACCTTTACCCTTCCCCCCCAAAAACCACTCTAAACAAAGGGCAATGGGGTTTGTTTGTTAGTGGGCGTGCATTACATTGACAAAACCACTATGCATTTGGGGTGGTTAGAGGGGGGGAAGGATATGTCTGCCACCAGTATGTAACATTTGTGCGGTCATTGAGGACCATATTTGGCAAGCAGCAGATTTTTTTAATTTTTTACTCACTAATTATTGTCATACTGCCAGTTTGCGGTGTCTACCATAATTTTTCCATAAAAGTGCATGTTAGATGAAGAAAACTGCACTTTGCCTTGCCCCCCCTAAAACCGCTATAAAGAAAGTTTTTTCTGCCACTATTTTTCTTGGTTTATAAAAAATGGATACAATGACTTACAGTTGCTTCCAAACGGTTAGGGTCACTTTTTTCCCAGATTTCCCACGAAAATGGCCACTCCCCCATAGGTATGGCAAATGTATCATTGGAAGCTTTATGAAACTTGCAGCTCTCATGGTACAATTTATTATGTACCATCCGGACACATCGTAGAGAAAATATGCCCCATTTGATTTAATGAAGTAATTTTTATACAAGCTTTTGTTTCATAATTTAATTTTTCTCTACAATTTTTTTGCAGTATTTTTTAAAAATAACCTTTGACTAAAATTCCTCGACTTAAATCCTTTTTTTTTGGGGAATGTTTACGAATTTTACGATCAATAAAGTATTTTTACAGGCCATTTTTACAACTTTTGTATGGGGTGCTTCTGCTTAGTGACTTATTGTTAGTCTAGTGAAAATAGATTGCAGGAAAGATCATACACTCTCGGAAAATAATTCGCATATGATTCACAGTCGCAGCGCGCTTATGTTTATGCAAGCATTTTCGTCTGTCTGGAAAGGACAAAGAATTTAATTAGTTTAGTTTAGACATTTGAATAGTGAACAGAATTGAATATTTTAGGCTTTGTTGTATTCAAGGAACTAACAAGATATTTGAAATAATTTGCAGCTTTTTACATTTCATTTGCACTATGATATCAAGTCAAAATTCATAGAAACAAGTGTCAAGCTTTTTAAAAAATACCAGTGGGAAATGTTGTTAAGATTCCAATTAAAAGAAAAAAATTGTTTAAACACAAAGAACACTATGACATCAAAAAATTTGAAGGCCTTACGGAAGTTGGCATTTCGATCGATGAGGAAGAAATTCCGCAATGAAAAATACCTTAATTTGATTATGTATAATATCGGGGTTGGTGCTTATGGAAAACACAAATTTTTTTGTTGAACTTTTTCCGCTAGGAGGTCATGTTTCGTAACAAATCGTGAAAAGCCTTTGAACAGTATCCACATTTTACCCTTTTCCTTTATTTCGTGTTTAAACAAGTTATAACCTTAACATTTTTGCAGTTATTTTTTTTTTCGGCATTTAAACCCGTTTTGGCACTAGTCTATAAATCAAAAATAAAGAATAGCAGTGTAAATCCCGGGATCATCACAAAAATCGAACTTTGCATTACATTTGAGAGATTATTAATAATGAAAAACCTAAATTTAAAAAAAAAAACATTACATCTAAGCGAAAACCTGCTGGAAAACCATCAAACAATTAATCAAGGAGTTCACTGTTACATTTGTTTTAAGAGATCGGATTTATTTACCAAATTTTTTAAAATAGGTTTTCCCTGTTTCCCCCAAGTTGGGCAACACGTTACCTTTCGAGAGTTTGATGGGTTTCCAGCAGTTTTTTGCTTATCAGTTGGAGTAAAGACTAGCGACAAATTCTTTGAATGTTTCATCTTTGAGATACGCGATGTGTAGTGCTAACTTGATATCAAGCTAGCATATCAGCTGATTGTGGCTAAACGGCACGAGCGACAAATTTTTGGATTTGGTAACAAATTAAAGTGCAAATCAGAAATCGGAAAAATTACTTTGTCGTGCTAGCTTGATATACGTCCTTTATTGTGAAATATGAGTTATAATTACAATTATAGAAAACACTAAATAAAGATGGCTAAACTAATTATTAGAAGAGCAATTAACACAAATTGTAAAAGTAAATTACGTCTAAAGGCTGCTGATAATTTCGGTATTTGAAAAGGGCATTTTGTCGGTTTGGTTACTACTTTCAATTCCAATTAATTAAGTTAAATATTTACTCTAAAACGCTACTTTTAATTCCCAGTCGAGTAATTGAATTTTTCTGACTAATTAAAGTAATTCATTAATCTGATTTAAATTTCCAAAAATAAATACACTGTGTAAGAGCTTGTTAAATATCATTTCCCGGTCCGTTTGCTTTTCCCTTTAGTCCAATTTGCATCAGACATAAGTACATGCGCATTGTTGGTGACCGTACAACTTCCCCTTTCCTGTTTGTCATTCACTGTGATAATTGATCACATTTGCAATTAGACAGCCGCAACCCGATGGACACGGTATTCCAGATGCTTTTGTTCCCTCACACATTCCAAATGTGTACGTCATACATATAAGGGAAAATAAAAGACCAAAATCAATCTCTCATCCACCCTTCGCAAATAGATAATACGTTTACGTTACAACTAAAACAGGTCAACACGAAAATAATTGATTTGTCTGTCACATCGTATAATCCACCCTTCAATATTTCCCACAACGTAAATCCGCAGTCCATATTTCAAAATAATATATTTGACAATTTGAATAAGTGTGTTGGTACTTCATTGTAGGAAGATGGGTAAAGGTAAAGAGCAATTAATCAAATAACGATAAAACAATGCTTTGAGGAAATTGCAATTGAGGTAGTTCTATTTTTTCAATAAATCACGATACAGAACCAGACGCAGGTTCACATTTTATCTTTCCATTAAATTGTTGAATAAACACAACTACCGATTTATTGTTGTTGTTGGAACATCGTGAAGTTTTTATCCCCTGAATTGAGAACGTCAATAATTTTAGGCTGATAGAACGCAAATGTATTTATTCAATAAATAAAAATTGTGTGCGTTAAAGTCCTAATGCTAATGGTATCGTAACTTGATACGAGAATAACATCGATCTGTTTACTCAGATGGTTTGCTAATTGTACTGTACCCCTACTGAAAACGGATAATGGAAGAAGAAAAACAACCTCAAATTATTTCATCTTTAGCAATACTTTTCCAGATTATACTTCATACAACTAGAGCTCCAGTTAATTAAGAATTTAATATATATATCTTCTACAAGCAATTAAAATGAAGTCAATTTCTATTAAAAAATTGTGGTGATATTTATACACGTATTATTATCAGGGGCCATCCATAAATTTTTTTATTTACATTAAAAATATTTTTTAATTAAATTAACATAAAATGAACTATGTATTTTAGATAATGGCCAAAACAAAAGACGCGCGTAAACCACATTAACCTTATAAATTTAATATAGATCGAGTTAGTAAGTTTTTTTTTACACATAAATTTCGCGTTTGAGTATTTTAGATTTTGACGTGTAACGTCACAAAGCTTTTGACCCTCCCTGCCCCTTGTCACACAATTTCACATTTCATTAACCCTTTCCTCCCCTTAATGTGTGACGTAATTTATGGATGGCCTCTTAGTAGTATAGTAAAAATAACGAAAACATACGAAACCTTCCTGTTAATCCTATTTTATTAGTGGCGTGTTGCAACAGCATTAAAGTTAAATGCCTATTATAAGACCTAAAAAGAACAATCCAAGCAGAGAGCTTACAGAATTGCTCCATTTATTTAAAAATAATTGAATTTATTAGGACAAATGTAAAGGCCTTAAACCGGTTTATCTTCCTTGGTGAAACTTGGACTTTCCAGAATGGAACAACAAATAGTTGTTCTTTGCAAAACGACGGCGATAGCCAAAGATAAGTAAAAGCTTGGTCTCAACGGAGAATGGTTTTTAAAGGTACAAATTTAAAGCATCATTGAGGGCGCTTTTTACGTTTTTTTCTGAAGAAAGACAGAACGTAAATATTCAGTTGTTAATCAACGTTTTGTAAAAACCGCCAGATGTGGACCTTAATCTCGATTTTTTGGATCTCATCAGCACGCCGTACGCAGTTCAGAAAGAACGCCAATCAATTTAACTTGCTGTCTTGAAACATATTTCAATGGCCTAACTAATGAGCGCCACCTACAGAAATTTTCTACTTAAGGTAAGTTCCTTTTTACTTATTTTTAAGAATGTCAACATAAAACAAGTCATGAAGTGGCATCAGAATATGAAGCGTCCATCACTTTTTAAGATAACATGAATAGGAATGTTCATGTTTTAAGTCATTTTAAGTTTTTTTTAAAATACTAGCAAGCTACTAAGAGCGTACTAAGAAAATCGTATTCATAGTGACATTTGGTAGACTACTAAGCTTAGTAGCTACTAAGAAATTTAGTAGCGTGGTAGTCTATGTTTAAGCGGTACAAATACGATAAACATAACCTCGAGTGGTAGATTTTAAATTAATCTACGGCTTTTAAGAAGCGAGTTATCGGTACAAAATACAAAATTAAAAAGAATACCATAAGAATAAGATGGAAAATGGAAAGGATTTATAAAATTGAATTGAAAAATTAAAAATCGAACTGGTATATGTCTTGTTAATTTATTTCAATGGGCAGTAATCCTTTAAACATTATTACAATCGTTTTTTTCTGAAATAATTACAAACTTTATTGAATTAACATCTTGTTTGTATATTTTAAAGTAAATTGCGTGAACAAGTAAAATTTTATTCTTAAGATAGTGGTAATAATGATTCGTAAATGAAAAATTGATGAATTTATTAGTCATTTATTCAGGCTAAAAATATAACTAATTTTTATTTATTTATTTAATTTAATGCCAGAATAAGTACAAAATAAATCCGCACTGCTACTGAGGTGTCTAGATATCACCTGTGCGTAGCATCCAGCTTAGTAAATTAAGTAAGTTAATTTATTTATTTATTTGTCAGTAAACACATCCCACTGAGAGAAATAAATCCTGTTTGTAGTCCGGACAAAATAAAGGTTGTTAATATTAGTTGATTTCTTCTTTCGAGAACTTCATTGCATTTTTATACAACTCTGGGTTGTTTAAATTGTCCTTTATCGATTAGGAAAGATTGTTATGTATTCTTCTTTAGGTATTTAGTCCTGGGCAGTTGATGATATATCCCATTATTTGGATGGGGTTGATGTTGCAGTTTGTACATTGTGGGGTAGTTATTCATTAGGTATATATGTGTTAAATATGTATAGCCAATTCTGAGTATTTCTTGTAATGTAACTTCTTAAATTGATAATTTTTTCGATATTAATTGTTATCGGAATGTTGAACGTAAATAACAGCTACACTACTACAAAAATAAGTAAAAGAAAAAACACATAAACAATTCTTCCATGCACTGTATTGAATAATAAGTTAACTTAAAAGTAAGGTTAAGCCGTTAAACGTCAAAAATATCGATATTTACACATTCTGTAGGTCATTTGTCACAATTTCGCGCCGTTGTCAAATCGTTTCGACGCAAACCATTCTACTAGCTAGTAGCGTACTAACTGACGTCTACGTATGAATACGATGCAGATAGTAGCGTCTTAGTAGCTACTACTTAGTAGACTACTTACATCCTACTAAACCGTTGACTATGAATAAGGCTGATATTTTTTTGTTTATTTTGAAGATATTGTTACGAGTACTTGCCAATTAAGTTAGTGTGAACATAATTAATGAACATCTTCCCTGATTACATAAGGAATATTCTCGGCTTTCCTGATACATCTAGAAAACACCAGCAAAGATCAATGGGAAAACAATTGAATTACTAGACGGCTGTAGAATACCCTAGAAAAAGGCTGAGAAGACTATAAAAGCGGACGAGACACTCACACCGAGTTAGTTGACAGTTTACAGTAACAGCTGATGCAAAGCGATCGATAGGCGATACAGGCGAACCATAGAGGCGATAGTGTTCATAGAGAGCGATAAATAGTGTCTACCGGAACGGCGATTAAAAAGTGACTTTTAGTGAAATAAATTGTGCGGACTTGTTCATAACTGTAGTGTAGTCAAATTAATTTTAGTAATTAAATAAACTCGTTGTTTTGTTTTGTTAATTGTGTTTTCTGTGACCGAACACGTCACATTTGGTGTCAGGAGTGGGATAGTAAGGGAATTGAAAATTCCCGAAGAAAGTTAGTGCGACAGATCGTAGAAGAGGTCCGTAGAGAAGAAGAATTTTTAAGCCTTATGCCAGTAACAAGAAAACAAGCGGCAATAATGGAAGAACAAATAAAGGCTTTAATGGATATGATGAAGGCAATGAAGGCAGGCCAGGAAGAAATGAAGGAAGAAGTGAAGGCAGGCCAGGAAGAATTGAAGAATAAAATAGAAGCTGGACAAGAAAAGATGGAAGCGATGCAAGAAGAATTGAGGGTAAAGCTGAAGGAAGTTAGAACCGAAGTGCAAGAAGAATTAAAGGAAGTACGACAAGAAGTGGAAGCGAAACAAGAGAAGCTAAGAGATGAGTTGAAAGAAGTACAAAAGGAAGTAGAGAAGATGCGACAGAAGTTCGAGAACACAAAACCGGCTAGTGAAGTAAAGTCCGAAGACAATGCGAAGACGATTAGAATCAAACCACCGACTTTCGACGGAAAAGTTTGCTGGTCTGTGTACAAACGACAGTTCGAGGCAGCGGCAGAAGCAAACAACTGGAATGATTTTGAGAAAGCAACGGCGCTGGTCATAGCTCTGCGAGGAGAAGCATTGGACGTCCTCCAAGGTATTCCAGAGCGCCAACAACGGGACTTCTCTGCGCTGTTAGAGCGACTTGAAATGAGATATGGCGACAAACATTTGCAACAAGTGTACCAAACCCAACTCAAGTGTCGCAATCAGAAGACATCAGAAAATCTACAGGAGTTTGAGGCCGATGTGGAACGTCTAGTTAGATTGGCCTATCCTACCGCTCCGCAGGACTTCGCAGACCAACTAGCAGTCCAAACATTCGTCGATGGTGTAAGGGACACCGACTTACAACAAGTTCTCCGTTTGGCCCGCCACAAGACTGCGGGTGACGCACTGGCGCACGCCTTAGAATTCGAAGCTGCAAAACAAGCTTCCAAAGGGCACGTGCGTGTACGCCAAACAGCTGTTGAAGACGACGAATACAAGAATGAAGTCACAAGGCTGATTAAAGAATGCGTCGAAACTGTCAAGAAGACTACCATCAACGACAAGAGAGAATCGGCCAAATGTTGGGAATGCGGGAAGGTCGGTCACTTTTCCCGAGACTGTGACAAAAACAAAGGAAGACCAAGGTGCTGGGAATGTGGAAGGCACGGACATTTACGGCGAGACTGCCCGGCCGAAGAACGCCGTGCGGACCGACAGCAGTCGGGAAACTAAGATCAGCCAACTTTGAGGGGCGCAAGTTGGCTTCTCCCCACCAAGCCCCAGCAGAAATCGTCGTTTCCCAACTAAACGGAAGCAAGTCCTTATTCGTCGAAGGTCACATCAACAACAAGAAGGTTAGAATGGTGGTCGATACGGGAGCTTCAAAGACCATAATCTGGCCGAACATCGTTAACGAGTGGAGAATCCGTCCCCTGCAGAGGAAGCTACGTTTGACCACGGTTACCGGAGAAACAGCGCCGATTAGAGGAGAATGCGACATCGAATTGAGATTGGGAGAAGTATGCCTTCGACACAGGGCACTGGTAGCCGATGTCGCCGACGACGTGATCATTGGATTGGATCTTCTTGAACGAAACAAAATTAATCTGGATTTGGACTCCGGCATTTTACGCATCGGCAAGGAAGAGTTGGTGATGACAAACCCCACCAAAGAGTACGGTCTTCGAAAGGTCATCGTAGCAGAAGACCGATTACTACCTGCTAGATCCGAGGTAGTTCTCAAAATAAACATCGACGGCGAAGGTGCGGATGGTTTGGTGGGGATAGTAGAAGCCAAAAACCCGGATTTGACACAGAAAGCCATACTGATAGGACGAACACTAATTCGAACTGGGACGCCGAACGCATCTGTCAGAGTGGTCAATCTGAAGGACTTCGAGCAAAAAGTGTGTAAAGGAATGGAAGTAGGAGTCCTTGAACCCGTGGTGTCCATCCTCCAGTGCGAAGTTGAAGCTGAACCCTCAATGGCAGAGAGCGAACCACTTCCAACCGTTCTTCGAGACTTAGTGCAGCGTTCGGCCACAAACCTTAACAGCGACCAAATTAGAAAATTCGAAGAACTACTCAACAAGTATCGAAACGTCTTCGCCCTCTCTGACAACGACTTTGGGAGAACGAATCTGACATACCACCGTATAGACACGGGATCAGCTCGTCCTATTAAACAACCATCTAGAAGAGTTCCATGGGCTAAGCAAGAAGAAGTCAACAACCTGGTGAAGAACATGGAAGAACAGGGGGTAATCGAACCATCACAAAGTGCTTGGGCTTCTCCGATAGTGTTGGTTAGGAAGAAGGATGGATCGACCAGGTTTTGCGTTGACTACAGGAAGCTCAACGACGTAACCTTAAAGGACAGCTATCCCTTACCCAGAATCGACGACACCCTTGACAGTTTGGTTGGTGCCAAATGGTTTTCAACGTTGGATTTGAAGAGTGGATACTGGCAAGTTGAACTGGATCCACAAGACAAGCAGAAGACCGCATTCACGACTGGTTACGGGCTGTGGCACTTTAACGTTATGCCATTTGGACTATGTAACGCTCCCGCCACCTTCGAGCGACTTATGGAAAATGTGCTACAAGGACTCAATTGGAAGGTTTGTCTGGTGTACCTAGACGACGTGATAGTACTGGGAAAGACATTCGAAGACCACCTCCAGAATGTCGAAGAAGTGATCAAGAAGCTTTCAGCAGCCAAGTTGAAACTCAGTCCCAAGAAATGCCATCTGTTTTGTAAGGAGGTGAAATATCTTGGCCACGTTATCACCTCAGAAGGAATAAGAACTGATCCTGACAAGACTGAAGCTGTGAGAAGTTGGCCTGTCCCGAAGAACCAACACGACTTGAGAAGCTTTTTGGGGCTGTGTTCCTATTACCGACGATTCGTAAAGGGATTTGCAGATATAGCTCGACCGCTCCACAAGTTAACAGAGGATGGTGTCCCTTTCCAATGGTCAGAACGATGTCAGCAAGCTTTTGAAACACTGAAGTCTACCCTTTCTCAAGCCCCAATACTGACGTACCCACAGTTCGACACGGACTTCATTGTCGATACGGATGCCAGCAATGTAGGAATTGGTGGTGTACTGTCGCAGATGCAGGAAGGAAAAGAGAAAGTCATTGGCTACTTCAGTAAGGCACTGTCAAAGCCGGAGCGAAACTATTGCGTGACCCGTAGAGAATTGCTGGCAGTCGTCAAAACTCTCGAACATTTCCATAAGTATCTCTACGGACGAAAATTCCTGCTAAGGACAGACCATGCGTCTCTGAAATGGCTGCTGCAATTTAAAAACCCAGAAGGACAACTGGCTCGATGGCTACAGCGGCTACAAGTATACGACTTCAGCATCGAGCATCGTGCTGGAAAACAACATGGTAACGCTGATGCCCTCTCGCGAAGACCATGCTCGAAGAACTGCAAACATTGCATGGCCGCCGAAAAGAAGGAACCAGTCAACTTGGCAAGGATCTGTCAGACGATGGTGGAACCTGAAGAACACTGGCAGAACGAAGACCTGGCGAAAGACCAAGATAACGACGAAGACATTAAACCGATACTGCGGTGGAAAAAGGCAGGAACAGCACGACCTACCTGGGCAGATTCGCTCATCGTCGAGAATGGGGTACTAAAAAGAGTGTGGGAAAGCCCTGACGGAACTAAAATTCGACATCAAGTAGTTCTCCCGAAGAACAGAGTCAATGAGGTGCTGACAGAAGTCCATGGAGGTGTTGGTGGAGGACACTTCGGAGTAACAAAGACGTTGGAGAAGGTGCGAGAGCGATTTTATTGGCTAAAGTGTAGAAGAGACGTCGAAAATTGGTGTAGGAAGTGTCCAACGTGTGCGTCAGCCAAGGGACCTCAGACTCGAAGCCGAGGGCGAATGAAGCAGTACAATGTTGGTGCCCCATTTGAGAGAATAGCTCTGGACGTAGCAGGACCATTCCCAACAACAGCTGCTGGCAATAAGTACATCTTGGTAGTGATGGACTATTTTAGCAAATGGCCCGAAGTGTACGCAATCCCAAACCAAGAAGCTACTACGGTCGCTGGAATGCTGGTGAACCAATGGATCAGTCGGTATGGAGTTCCGATGGAGATCCACTCTGACCAGGGACGGAACTTCGAATCCAAGGTATTCCGGGAAGTCTGTGAGCTGCTAGGAGTACAGAAAACTAGGACCACTCCATTACATCAACAATCTGACGGAATGGTCGAACGGTTTAACGCGACGCTGGAAACAAATTTGAAAATGGTTGTCAACGATCACCAGACAGACTGGGACCAGCACATACCTTTGTTCCTGTTGGCCTATCGAAGTGCGGTTCATGACACCACCGGCAGAACACCAGCCAGCATTTTATTTGGAAGAGAGCTGAAGTTACCGATGGACATCCGGTTTGGACACCCAGAAGATCGGCGACCTTCAGCTACCGACTACGCACAGCAGCTAGAGGAACGACTCGATACCATCCATAGAGCCGTTCGTAACAAAATCCAAGTAGGGAGTGACCGCATGAAGACCAGGTACGACCGGAGAGCCAACAGCACAGGATTCAGAGAAGGGGACCAGGTGTGGCTCTACAATCCTGTCCGTCGGAAAGGACGCTCACCGAAGCTACAGCGAGCCTGGGAAGGACCTTACACTGTGGTCAGAAGGCTGAATGACGTGGTCTACCGTATTCAGAGAGGACCAAAGGCCAAGATGAAAGTTGTACACTTGGACCGCCTGGCGCCCTACAAAGGTCAAGACATTGATCGGGACGATCAATTCTAAGAAGGGGGCAGTGTTACGAGTACTTGCCAATTAAGTTGGTGTGAACATAATTAATGAACATCTTCCCTGATTACATAAGGAATATTCTCGGCTTTCCTGATACATCTAGAAAACACCAGCAAAGATCAATGGGAAAACAATTGAATTACTAGACGGCTGTAGAATACCCTAGAAAAAGGCTGAGAAGACTATAAAAGCGGACGAGACACTCACACCGAGTTAGTTGACAGTTTACAGTAACAGCTGATGCAAAGCGATCGATAGGCGATACAGGCGAACCATAGAGGCGATAGTGTTCATAGAGAGCGATAAATAGTGTCTACCGGAACGGCGATTAAAAAGTGACTTTTAGTGAAATAAATTGTGCGGACTTGTTCATAACTGTAGTGTAGTCAAATTAATTTTAGTAATTAAATAAACTCGTTGTTTTGTTTTGTTAATTGTGTTTTCTGTGACCGAACACGTCACAATATGTTTTTCAAGAGAACCACGAATTCTGGACACAAAAACAACCTAAAGACAGTCGGGTAAAATAATTTCTGAGTAAAATTATTTAAACCAATAAATAAATGAGGTTTGTTCTAGTAATAAATGAGAAGTTTTCCTTAATTAATACCTATAACTAATCATTTTCTCTAGCCGAATGAATTTAAAGAATGCTTTATACGTTGTTTTATTTTTGTTTTAATAACAGTTAAAAACACTTTAATTTAGAAAGTGTTTTAAAACATTTTGTTTTAAACTTGCCAACCCTGGCTTAAAGGCATTGCAGTCCGTCGTTGTCTTACGGATTTTTTGAAAGTTCAGCAAACACATTCCAGCAATAGCTGCTTGTGGGCAAAGGAGGAACATTGATTTTCTTAGTCTTCCGGTGCAGCGTAATGGACGACATAAATAGAAATTTGTCATTAACCGTTGATTTGGTTGCTTTTTATACAATTTAAGATGTCAACTTATCAAACAAACCTTGAAATAGCATCAGAATATCAAGTGAGTATCCCATTTTGAGATAATGTGAATAGGACTGTATATGATAACAACGGGACGGCCCGTGGGTATGTGCTGCAAAATCCCCAAAAAATTACAGTCTTATTACTAAAATTTATCAATATTATAATTTAGTGCATCTACATATCTGACGCCAATGTGTTGGTTCAAAATCACCTAGTCAACCGTCCTAAATTATCAAAATCTTTAGTTGAAACACCGAACCATAATTATTAACATGGAAAGCTTGTGCTGTGCTCGATTTTCACTTCTGTGCATGTACCGTACCCTCTCTCACCAACATCAAGTTTCTAAGTAAAAGCAAGCAAAAAAGATTGAAAACAGTTCTGTAATTGATATTGAAGGTGTCACTATCAGGTGTATTTTAATCTCGTTTTATTTCATTTTTGCGACCTCTTGTGATTTACTAAATAAACCAGAAGTTACGGGATCCTGAGTCCCGACGTACTCAAGAAAGAGTTCCCTCGGGACTTATCTAGAGAGGGAGAGAAGCTGGAGACGCCACGCACTGGTCAAAAGTTAGGGAATCACCACACCTCCGAAAAGAGAAGTTTTTTTTTGATGATCGTTAGTTTTTTTCTTTGTGCAGTTCAGTGATTTTATATCTTGAAATTAAGGAAGTACTCTCGATATCATACGAGTCAAATTTGTGTTGTGTAATTTGACTTTGCTAGTATTTATATTTGGCAATGCCGCATAAAAGCAATAAAAATAGAGGTATACTTTCAGTGACTCTGTTTCACTCAAAATATGAGAGTATGCGCAAAACCTATTTCGCGCGCGTTGTAACCTCTTTTGCGGCGTTGTCACATGTAATTTACAAAGCGTATTTTTCTTAATTATTTGCCAATTACTTTTTCACATGCTCTGAAGCTCAATTTGTGAGTAAGAAAAATGTTCAAAATTTTTTTTCTTTTCGTTGATCACTTAGATTGTTATCTGAACGGTACTTTTTGTTAAATAAAATAAAATCTGTGAATTCTCATAAGAATCAATGTTAAAAGCAAAAATTTATTTTTACTAATACTTATCTTTTTTCAGGTTCTCAGTATTAGCTCTTTAAAAATCAAACTGGTTTATTATTTATTATTAAGCACCAATGTGCTAAGTTTCATTAAATTCTGAACAGTAACACTATGACCGAGATTACTGCCTTAAGGTGAGTTGATCCTCTTTAATTATATTTTATTTTATTACATTTGTTTTTAAATAATTTTTATGTAAAATATAACAACTTTTTTTTTGTTCTTTTCATGTTTGTTATGTATTCATTTTTGCTCTAAAGTTATAGTTCAATTGTTTGTTCACTTTGTAAATTATTTTCAAGTTTACACAAATGTATCTTTTTTGTTTGTAACTTTATGGTAGTTTCAATACGAGGGTGTGCCAAGTTATACTAAATTCTTTGTTTGGAACTAGCTCGCGTTTATCAGTTTTCTTGCATTATTGTTAAAGTTTAAAATCCGCCATTTCAATTTTATAATAAGTAGATCTAAATTTTGTTTGGATCGTCGGCCATTTTGTTTCACACATTTTGATAGAGGTGGGAGGTCCCAATCATGTTTATAGTTTTGACGAATGCATAAGTATTTCAGCACTGAATGAATGCATTAACATTTTCTAACGGCGTATAGTGTGAGAGACTATACGTCTATTCAACTTAAGTTGGGGATTTACCTGCCCCAAGGAATTCCCGGTACCTAGTCGTATTAACTAGTGATGTGCCGGATATCCGTATCCGTATCCGTATCCGCGGATATCCGAGGGAGAATAGAGGTCCGTATCCGTATCCGTATCCGTTAGTTTTTGGCGGATCTTTTACGGATTTTTTACCTTGTTAATTTTAAATTCGTAGATGAAATATTTATATATATTGTGCCGATCAATATAGATTTAGGCAGTACTGTGTGTATAGATGAGTGCGTGGCGGGTTATTGCCGACAAAGGCGGCAATAAATAAAGCAAAAAATAAATATTCAGAGGGATGCCGCAAGCCACATGGTTCACCAAGGACAGAACGCACACGACGGCCGAAGAAGACGGTCGTCTTAAATTGATTAGACGCGACCAGATTATTTTAGTTTTAAAATTATTGTGACATTAATATTGCATTATTGGATTTGATGGTGTTTTGTAGAAAATTTTCTTAACTGATTTACCAAACACAAACGTTATCTGTGCTGCCCAGTGTCACACTAAACTATACGCGGCGGTAAATATTGCACATCGATCTTTGCAAAGAGACAATCTATTATAAAAATTAGCTCTTAAAAAGGTTCATAACAGTTTGTCTCTTTCAAAAGGTCGATGTACCTACAATATTTACCGTCGCGTACTCTAAAAAAGTTAAGATCCGTATCCGTATCCGTATTCGCGGATCTTGAGGCCAAATATCCGTTTTCAGATCCGTATCCGCGGATATACATTTTTAGCGATCCGGCACATCACTAGTATTAACCAAGGGTTCTTTAGTTTTGAAATGAAACGAATGTGTAGCATGACGGGGATTTCCGCTCATTGAAGTTACATTGTCTTTATTTAATTTTTTTTTTCGAGCTTGGCACTTTCCACCCTCTTAAAATATTATTTATCATTCTTTTTTTTGCCAATAAAATTTAATTTTGTTGTTTGAAAAATGGCGTTTTGTCTGAACTAGATGTCCCTCCTTCATTCTAAATGTTCCCACTAATGTAGATATCAATTTTAAATTATTGTTTAGCCTTACTACAATACAGACTAGTTTTTTGTGTGCCAATCAGTACACTACTTACATTAAAAGGGTAAGGTATAAGTTGAAGGAAATGAAATATATTTATTGACTTCAACGTGGAAGAGAATAGAAAAAAGGGTTTTACCGCTTGCATAATGTATAAACGTCTAATAACGATGAGATTGGTCAAAATCACGATTTAGGTACGTAGTCGGGATTTGGGGATTTCATTTTATTAGGGAGTAAGCAATTGCAGAATAATGGATGTCGATCTCCAGAAATTTTTGTGTTCGTATTTGCAGAACACCCGTCTCTTTATGTCGCGAGCCGCCACTGAGCAATAACCTTCCAGTAAGTACTAAATATCTTTTGGCAAGTGAAGCTCGTCGATTACTTATTAATTAATATTCCAGAAAATTATCTACAAAGATCTATAACAATTTCATTCGTTTTAAACTTATTTCTTATCCAAAAGTGAGTCTTCGAAATACTATTTTCCTTTTATCAACAGTTAATCTTGTCCCATTCAATCAATAACACCCTTAAAAGAAGTAAAAACCCAGAAAGTTATGAAGATAAAAGTACAATATATATAATATATTTTTAATTCATATATTTACTGGTTTTTGTACTCGAAGACAAATGAAAATAAAAAATCTGCAAAGGCTGGTTTGTGTCGAAAAGGTTGGTGAATGTGAATGTTTGAACTTTTAATCTTCACGCGAAACAGTTACATTTTCCACGTTTGTTATAAATCAAATACATTCGAATTTTTCCAATCATTCCCAAAGAGAGTATTAGCAGGTATGCGAAATGGCGGATCGAACGGAAAATGGGGAACAATAAATCGTCCCAATGCACAAAGCCGCAGGGCGCTAGCAACCGCGTACTGTGCCTTACTACGTACGTACATACATACTATACCATAATAATACTTTAGCATCAGAGAAGCATCAAGCAAGCTTTCGAGGACCCTTCGAATAACAAGCAATCCAAACAAGGGGTTCCGCGGTTTTTGTCCTTCGACCGACTGAATACTTGTCACCGATAAAGGTAAAAATTGAAGGGCAGAGCAGCGGTAGGGCGGTTAGCAAGTGCAACCCCTTTGTTAACCGCAACAAGAGACTACTTATAATGAATGAACACCAAATTGAATGCTTCATATAGAAGTATGTAATATTGACTTGAATATAATCACTATTATTCACTTCATAATGAATCGCTTTTGAATTGCATGGAAATTCTAGACGGAAAGGTCAAGGTTACCACAAAAATAAATAGATTACCTTAATAATTTAATATTAATTTATAAATTACACAAACATAACAATAAGGTAAAACAAAACAAGGTAACGATTAAGTATCTATTGTTTCTATTAAAGCCAAGATTAAAACCGTTTTCTATTCAAAGAATCGTTCTTGCAAATACCAAATATCTGGTTATACCAATTTAGATTTTCCATATAAATGCTACCGCTCCCCTTCGTCCCTTTTTTATTACATCCCTAATGTACGGGGTCATTCATAAAATACGTCACGATGAATATCGGCAATTTTGAACCCCCCCCCCCTTTCCTTCGGTACGCTGTGCTCTCCCCCTTGTAAATATTACATCACGAAAGCTAAAACCCCCCTTCTCTATATAGTTTATTTCGATTAATAGTACACAAATTGATTGTTGATTATTCAATTACTTCAATAATACAATTTCAATAAAGCAATCAGGGTTGAAATCGACCGATTTGAATTTTTTTAAATAAAATGAACAAACAAATATCCTATTATTAAGGTATGTCCACTTTTGCTTCGCACATTCGTGTTTTATATTATTCATGTTTCAAAATATTTATTTGCTTGTTTAAACAAATAATAAATGCTATAAACAGTTGTTGGAAGAAAATTAATGTATGAATAAAAACTTAAAAACCAGCCAAAAAATAGATTTGCGAACGTATTTTATGAACGGACCTTACTCGAGAACTGCTTCCTTTAGTTCCCTTAATTCCTCCTTAATGCACCCTTGGAAAACTCAAAAAATATTTCCTTCACATTTTAGATTTCTATGCCCTTTAATTCAGGCTGTGCTTTGTATGTTACCCAGTTAGAGATATAATTTAACAAAAATATTTTTTAGTGTAGCTCCAGAATACTCAAGCAATATTTCCTTCGCATTATTTATAATTTATCGCATCAGGAATAGGTACAACTCCTCAAAATTCTTCCTTAATGCATCCCCAGAATCTTCAATTTCCAAAAGTTTATTCTTAGTGCATCCCTAAAATACCCAAGAATTATTTCTTCCAAATTTTAGATTTGTAGGTCTTTTACCATAGTTTAGTCTTTGTTTGGTAGTCAATGACGATCACAATTTCCTAAAATTCTTCCTTGGTGCAACACAAGAGTACTTCAGGAATATTTCTTTCAAAATTTAGATTCGGAGATCCTTCAGCTTAGGCTATTTGTATATTACTGTATCTGTGTAGCAAATGACGTAATTCTAAAATTCTACTTTAGTGAACTCCTAAAATAGTCGAGAAATATTTTCTCCAAATTTTAAATTTATATGGCCTCCAATTCAAATTGTGTTTTGCTTGTTAGTTGGCGAAGACATATTTTACCAAAATTATTTCTTAGTGCATCCCTTGAATACTTAAGGAATATTTACTCCAAATTTTAAATTAATAGGTATGTTTGTTATTTACCGAATGATATAATTCCCCAAAATTCTTGCTTGGCAAACCCCTGGACACTCAAAGATTCTTCTTCCAAATTTTACATCTTCAGGTCTTTCAATTTAGACTATGCGTTATATGTTAGTCATTAAGGGATACAAGTTCCCAAAATTCCTCTTTAGTGTACTTCTACAATACTTAAGAAATATTTCCTCCAAATTTTAAATTTATATAATCACAGCACTCGGCTAAGATAAAAAAAAACCTTTGTTACCAGGAGGGTAACTCTAAAAAGAAACCACTATTCGAAACAACATAATCTCAAAAACTTGAACGTTTCTCCAAAAAAAAGATTTGCAGCGGATTGCGGGATCGCTTTTGTGCTACTTTCAGTATTCTTACGTTTGACGAAAACCGTCAACCTCGAAAAGCATCTTTCGGCAACACAAAGAAATAAAAGTGGAAGACAAATTCGTCTGGGCTGAAGAGTGGATGTTCCTGCCAGTGGCGGCTCGTGGTAGAATACGAAGGGGGTTCACAAAGTACATAACATGTAGGTAATATCAGAACATGAAGCGTATTTCACGATGTTGTAAATGCGCCGCAGGCGAAGATTTTTAATATTTTTAGGAGAAACAAATACTTATAGCATTTAATAACACAATAAATAAAAACCTTACGTTTACTTATACAGGAAATCTATTCGTCTATGTTTTGCCGACAAATGTGACAAATCCGTAACCCCTGTCTTTGTCCACTCAACACTTTCATTAGAATTACCGGCAAAAATCAGGCACGGAAAGCAAAATAATGCGATTAATTTATTACACCCACACAACCACGAAGTTTTTTTATACTGTTCTACTTTAAACACACGTTTGAACTTTTTATTTTTTAAGGTATACTCTTGTGTCAGCTGTAGTTTTGGGCGAGGTGGACCCCTTTTCTTTATTTCGAAACGATTTTGAAAATTATTTGAATTTTCTTTAATATATTTTACCACACAAGACTCCATCATTTACGTAATATTTTAATTAACACGTATTGTGCAATAAATTGTGGGTCATTTACAATTAGTGGACTTTGAACTCTGAAATCTGAACATGCTTCTGAACATAATTTTTTTACTATCGGTTCCTACTAACACTAGCTTCCGGAGCCTTTAAAAATGACTCGTACTGGACATTTTCACCAGGTGGCAGGCTAACGGGTCAATGTATCAAAACCCTGGCAGACTGTCGGGTACCCGTTTCTCGTGCAGTGCACCTAAACGGCTGTAAAATGTGTATATTTTATTGCTAATTCACGCGTCCGACGCCTCTCTCTCTAACACATGGACATCACACGGAGTATCGCTCTCGTGATATGTTCAGAATCAAACTTGAACCAAAAAAGTTAAGGGAAAGTCGTCAGCCACACAACAAAAATTTTAATATTTTCTATAGGTTACGGGTTTGGTGTTTTGTAACTATGAACTATGAAATGGTAAAAGAGATGTATATTATACGATAATCATCAATAATGTAATAAATATAAAAAGGACAAAATTATATGGTGTAACTAGTTCAATTTTTAAGGGGGTTCACTGAACAAATGCACCTACAGTAAAACCGCCACTGGTTCCTGCATATAAAAATGCAGTTTATGGGTAATTCATTGCGCCGAAAATTAATGCAAACCAAATTCATCTTGACATCATATCCACTGAATCTTTCTTCATACGTCACCCTTATCCGGCCATTCTAAAACATCTCGATCACTTTTACGTGACACGGCACTGTTCTCATATTATTGTATTAAAAATGTATAACAAATTTCAACTCTTTCTAACCATAGAACTCGGGCCATTGTTCGTTTTAATACTACCACAAAATTAGGGTTGAATGACGAGTACTTGAGTACAATAGTACCAACAACAGCAAGAGATACGTATCCATCGGACGGTAACAAGTGATGAAATTAGTACATCATCTACTATGAAGTTCACCTGACGTCCATGTGTAATCTATTTAAATCCAAATCCATGTAGTATTTTTTAACCCAATGTTATTATTAATATCCGCGTGAAATCACGAAACATGAAGTCGTTTGAAACCCAAAACAACCCATATGAAAACCAAAACACGATAAAATCCATACACAGTTTACTAGAAACATGTAGGAAATTCTAGTGAAATCCAGACTAAAATAACCGGAAGAAATTTCACTGAGGAAAATTTTTTGGCAAGTAACTGAACGTGGCGAAGACCAGCAAGGTGGAACAAATTTTTTTCCAGTGGTTATCCCCTGAGATCAGATTATAATTCAGCATTCTTAAACGTGTTGTGTGATGAATGTGCTGATACTTCTTGATTTGCCCTTGTATGTCCGGAAAAGTAATTTTGGGTTATGATCATAATTTATTATTGTATACTTTTTAGGGTTCTCTTGTTCACTACAAAATCCTAATAATAAATATCACTTGAAATTAGTATCAGCAGTGCTTGATGGTCGATAACAGTTTCCATCTAAAGATCTATAAAAAATGCAATCCACTGATGTGAGCAGTATTATTACCATTCATTCTACATTCAGGACGAATCTCGAATTAGTTTCTTCGCAGACAAAACATGGGGACCTATTCAAACAAAACAACCAATAACGTACAGAATCAAAAACTGCGCTCATGGCAACGAAGAGAGCTAATCAAAGTAGATAGGAAAGAGAAGGTTTTGGAGCAGCAATACAAATGGCATTCTTGTGGTTGGGAACGAAGGGTTACAGAACTTCACATACTAATTAATGAACTTCAGATGCGGGGACGAGCCATCCTTATTTTCCTCCACAAATACCCTTCCTTCCCAAAAGGATCATCCCTTCTCTAATTAAAGGCGCATTTAATAAAGACTAAGAGCTAGAATAAAACTTCTGCAAAGTGCTAAAAATAAAGGTCCGCTATAAATATTTTATTATACCTATATAACTTCTAAACTTTTGGAGCAGCTTTTGAAAAATTAAATTCTATCGTTCTTTTGATTTTCATAAAAATGTCATTTTTCATTTTTTTTGTAAGTACACAAATAGAAATATCCTCATGGTTCAAAACCTAAGACTCAGGCGCTCATTGTTGCATAATTCACATTTTAAGTATTTTCCATTTTTATGTTTTTAAGAATTACGATAAAATAAAATGAAACAATGTTATATATGTAATATAAAATAAATAAATATGTACTGAAAATTAACTTTTAATTAGGAATATTTTTCAGTAAACGAGGTATTTTTCAACAAGCCCTTCGTGTTTTTAATTTAAAAATTAATCTAGTACGGCCGCATCGAAAATTAATTAGATATTCAACACGCAACCTAATCGATATCTCAGACAGCCCAAACCACCGTAATTAACAGGCGGTAGGTAATAGAAACAGTTTCAATCGTTGCACGTAATAAATATTAATTGGACAATCCCTTTGTGTTCTATTAAATGGAACATCATCATTAATTTAGTATAGGGTAGGTACAGGTGCTTAATTTAAATTTATTAAAACATAAAATACGCACTATTTTAGCAATTATGTGGTACTGTTATTGACGAAACAATAAAAACCGTTTTCGCCCAAATTCGACTATGGTTGCAAACTGACTGAATTTAATTTTGCCATGGTGTACAAAGTACAAATTAAGCCAAAAAAATAAAAGCAACCACACATTGAGTTCACCTGTAATAACCAAAATGGCAACCTCTTAAGTTACTCAAGAAGTATATTTATTCCAAGTCCGTTGGTTTTCTCAATACAAATATTACTACTTCCATTGAAATAAGGTTTGCTTAGTGCTCATTTGAAGTAACTATTCAAAAAAATACTTCCTTCACATTTCAAACTTCTAGCTCTACCGGTTTAGGTACCAAACATCAAAAAACACCCCTACAACCCTCACCACCTCCCAAAGATGGCCAATTCTAGTTTGACAAATATGATTGCAGAATGTTTTACTCATCTTTGAGACCACTTTGCGATTCCTGTCCAACCCTTTTAAACCACTCTCGCCTCAATAGCACCAACCCCCGAAAACCACCCTCATCATCCGTCAAAGATCACCAATTTATTATAGTTTGACAAATATTGATTGCGTAACGTTTTGCACATCTCGTAGACCACTCTACAATTCATATCCAGCCCCTTTTCAACTACTTTCATCTCAGTAGTTTAAACCCCGAAAACCACTCTCAACACTCCTCAAAGATGGCTTACTCTGATTTGACGAATATTGGTTTCATAACGTTCTACACATCTCTTAAACCACTAGAAAGTGGAGATGTTAGGGGTGGTTTTCAGGGCTTGGTAACGTTGAAATGGAAGTGATTGAAAAAGGGTTGGACAGGAACTGCAAAGTGGTTTAAGAGATGAGTTGTGTAAAACGTGCTGCAATTAATATTCGTCAAACTAGAATTGGGCATCTTTTAGAAGGTGGTGAGGATTGTGGGGTGGTATTTGATGGTTGGTACCATTAAGACTTTTATTCTACGCGCTTAGAACTATCAAATAGCAAAGTTTCAAGAAAATTAGCCGAAAACAATTGTCCATAAGGATTATGCGGGGTCCTTTAGGGTTGTATTCAAAAAATTAACTCTAAGTAGTACATCCCTAGATTAATAAATTAACACTATCTGCCGTTAACACTTGGTTAAACATGTTTAATCAAATAAATCAATAAAAACAAATGCTTGGAATATTTCACTTAATTTTTATTTAGCTTTATACGTATTTCGCCTTTTTAGGAGTTACAAGTAGCGTATAACTTAAATAAAAATTAAGTGAAATATTCCAGGTGTTTTTTTTTTTATTTATTTGATCCCTAGATTATTCAAGGACTATTTAAAATGTCTGGTTCACAATACCACGTTTTGTCAATCCTGTGGATGGAATTTCCAAAATCCTTCCTTAGAGCACCTATAGAATACTCAAACAATACTTCCCCCTTTGAAGTCTCAAATTCTACTGGTATTTTAAAACTCTACATTCATTTTTTAGATTTCTCCTGCAAACATTACACACTTTATCACTTCATCATGATTTAAGACTGCATTTTGAAAAAAAATCACTTTAATTCGTCCTTAAAGCACTCACCAAAAAACTTTCTTCTTAATAAATTTCAAATCTCAAGTTTAATCTCACTTTTTGACCCTTGTAAGGATAGAATGTGAAAAAATCTTCATTGTGCATCCCTAGAACACTCAACAAAAATTTCTTCATTTTAAATATCTATCTTATTTCATCAGTTTAAATTTCTTCATATAAGGTTCACTGCCTCTTTTCGAACGGAATTTCAAAAAAATCCCTTCTTAATGCATCCTTAGAATAAGCAAGAAAAACTATTTCCCAAATTTAAAATACCTAAATTCATCAGCTTAGAATTCTTCATACAAGACTTTTCTTTTCCGTAAGCATTCTTACTCGCCAACAGTTTCTCCAAATTTCAAATCTTAAAGTTCGTGTGTTTCTTCCTAAACTTGATAATTTCTCTGTGCCCCTTAAGGATAAAAGTTGAAAACATCCCTCATTATTGTATCCATAGAGTACTTAAGAAATATTTCCTCTAAATTTCAAATCTTTTATTTCATCGGTTTAGGTTTCTTCATACAAACTTTACGGCCTCTTTTAGGATGTCATTTAAACAACTACCTTCTTAATAATGCAAACGCTTAAAAAATATTTCTTCAGAACTTCAAATTTCAAGATCTCAAAATGTTTAATCATTGCACAAAGTTTATCATCCTTTTTTGACCCTCAAATAATAAATTTTGAAAAATTCCCTCTTTAATACATCCCTAAAGTAATCAAGAAAAATATACCTACTCCAAATTTTAAATATCTAATTTTTAAAAACAAAAATCCCTTTCTAAAGCAATTCTAATTTAGGTAATTTAAATCTCAAAGTTTCGCCGGTTTGAGTTTCTTCCTAAACTTTTATAATTTGTTTTGCCGCCTCTTTAAGGATGCGAGTTGAAAACATCCCTCTTTACTGTAGGTATTCTTACAATACTCAAGAAATATTTTCTGCAAATTTTAAAACACAAACCGGTCTAGACTTTTCCACAGTGATTTAAATAAGGTTTCTTTTTAATTCCTTCTTAATACATACCAAAAGGATTAAAAATGTGCCAATTTCAACCAAGTTTCAAAGCTCATTTTCCATCCGTTTAGGTTTCTTCTCTTAAAAATTTTACCGTTCTAACTAGGAAAATATTTGTGTAATTAATGTAAGTAATGTAAAATTAATCATAAAAAGATCATGATGATCATATTGAGTCAACTTAGTCTCAAATCAAATTATGTTTTAAATTTTACGAATAAAATATAATTAATTATTTTAAATTACGTCTTTATAAAATAAAAATAAAAAAACTTTTTTAGAACATTCTCTTATGGTTCAATAAATTCACTACACATTTAATTCCTGATATACAAATAAATAAAACATTTCTGTTAATAACTGTATTTATGTCAAAAACAAATTCGTTACATTAACAAACTGACCTCCGAAAAAATTCAGTTCCCATTTTAAAAGAGGCAAGTATGCACAATTGTTTGATTTCATGCCTACATTCTTGACAATTTGCCAAACAAAACTTCGCCTAATTACACCTATATTTTTTGACGAGCATTCCGCGCGTTTCTCGAATAAATAAAATCGCACTTTATTTAAACGACACTGCCATCAACCAAGTCAATAAAAATAACGAGCACAGTAGCGCAACATTAAATAAAACTGCCGGCCATAGATTTATCGGTCAGCTACGTATATATACAGATTGGATTATTAATCACATAAAAAAATGCACAGTAAGTATAATTGCAGCAATGAAGAATACTTAAAAAATATAGTGTGAGCATATACAGAGTGGACCACTGAAAACGAAAAAAGAAAAGTCCAAATTTAGGAAAATACCTTGAATAGGCAAACATAGTTTTGACAGGGGACATCTTCACATCCCGAATAAATTAAAAATAGCAATCCAATATGAGACTTCCTCTACACTTTTAATTCTTTCTATTATGTATTTCTATTTTTTATACAGGGTTTTTCAAGTTGATGGACAATTAGAAGTATATGAATTAGTAGAAGGAATTCCATTCTGAAACTTGGGCTTATTTGGTTATTGTTTATGCCGCTTCTTTTAAAAATATTTTCAAGTTCGATTTACATACGGTTATACCGGAGGTCGACACCAACTTTGTTATTTTAAATGGAATGGTAAATGGTAAATTCGAATAAAACGTGTAATTCTAAGGTAAGTTTGATAACCAACTTGTACACCTATGGCGATCGGTTTCTAAGTTAATTTTATTTATAGAAAAAAAAACGCCACCGCAGCCCAAATTATAAAAAATCATAACTCACAAAATACGACTCAGCGTGTTGAAATTTTTACTACTTAATAATAGTTGAATATTAGTGCTAACGCCTTGACAAAATTGAACTAAATAATTTATACAGGGCGTTCAAATTAAAATTCTTAAATTTAAAAACTTCAAACACGAATAACTTCGTTTTTTCAAATGGCACCTACCATTTTTTATTTTTATAATCGACTCCTTTTTTTATCCTCTTTCGATCTATATGGACACTTCCTATTGTTTTATTTGAAAAATTTTGAGTTCAAGTTTTTACACTTTAGAATTTTATTTTCAACGCCCTGTATAAATTGTTTAGTTCAATTTTGTCAAGGCGTATTACTGGTAAAAATTTCAACACGCTGAGTCGTATTTTGTGAAAGTTATGATTTTTTATAATTTGAGCTGCGGTGGCGATTTTTTTTTTTCTATAAATAAAATTAACTTAGAAACCGATCGCCATAGGTGTACAAGTTGATTATCAAACTTACCTTAGAATTACACGTTTTATTCGAATTCTGCGTAAAAAATATACTATTCCATTTAAAATAACAAAGGTGGTGTCGACTTCCGGTATAACCGGATGTAAATCGAACTTGAAAATATTTTTAAAAGAAGCAGCATAAACAATAACCAAATGAGCCCAAATTTCGGAATTGAATTCCTTCTACTAATTCATATACTTCTTATAGCCCATCAACTTGAAAAACCCTGTATATCTCTATAATTAACCCTGTATGTCTTAAATGTTGTCCTGCAGGGAACTTTGCTGTATATATTATATAAAACTTGCAAAACTGACTACGAAATTGGATGTTTGTAATAATTACAAACAAACACAAAATACAATCTTTTTTGTCGGCTGTCCTAAAAACTCTGGATTTATGCAACATTTTTAACTGTGCAAGTGGTTTTACTTTTATTAAAATTACATACATACATATTCGGGCATAAATGATGAGAGCCTCCATAACGAAATTACAGAAATAGGTAAAACAACGCAAAAAAAATTTCAAAATGTTTATGAAAACGAGGATGTTTTTACCGAAATTTTCAATTACTTTTTTCTTTCTAAATATGTTTCTTCGAGAACTCACCAACAAAAGTTTAATGCTAAGATTAAGTAGTGCTTTTAACATTCATTTAGTCGTCGATAAACTAAGTAATTCTAATTCATATCTAATACTTCTTAAAGGTCTTATATCAATCCTTAAATTTAATCAGAAATTCAATTTCTTCCATTATCCACTAATTGCCTAATAATTGAACAGACCATTAAACAATTAAAGATCAATCTTAAATTACTCAGAAATGTTATTCTGTATTCAAATTTCGTAATGTTTTTGGTAAATCTTAAAGAATACCTGAAGTTAGGTAAATGCAGGTAAACGTCATTACTGCTGCAATAGAAATGCTTTAACACAATCAGAAACCCTAAAAGTTATTTAAATTCTAACTTGTCCTTCCAATACTTACTTATGTAGGTACATAACTACACTAGAAATATGAAAGTATGATAATCTGTGTCAAAACACAACATAATCATATTATAATGGTTAGATAATTGCAAATTTAATAAATCATATACCTACGAGATTTGTCCCAAAAGTAAATTACGTTATTTTAGATGAGGCAGAGCTTAGTGTAAATAATTTTATCGAAAATTCATTGCATCCCAAAGATATTTATTGAAAGGTCACAAAATCCCCCTTTATTCTCCCATATTCAGCTTAAGTCAGGTTAGTTTCTTTCAATAATTTTACTAATTTTCAAACTTTAAAAATATGTTAATTTTATGGGAAATTACCATCACAGTTATTCACATATATCGAGCTAGCACGCCAAAGTTATTTTTTCAATTTTTGACTTGCATTATAATTTGTCGCTAATTTGTTACCACATTCAAAAATTTGTCGCTCGTGCTGCTTATAGACCAGGATCGATAATTTTTGAAACAAAAAAAAAATATAGTAGGATGTAACCCACTGGAAATGAAAGAGAACATAACAGAAATGAAACTAAAAATATTTTAACTGGCGATCTGAGGTCGGGAAGGGGAAGGGGGTGAGTTTTTAAGGGTAAAAAACGGTTTTCCTTGATTTCCGGAAAAACTACAAGTCTTATGGAAAAAGTTAAATGGCAAAGTTGTAGGTAATAAAAAGATTTTGTATTTAAACCATGGAGGTTAGAGAGAAGGAGAATGATCGCTGTAAAAAAAAATGTGTCCCAGAAATTTGATAAAAATAAGTGAGGCGCTGCGATCGCTAAGTTGTCTTTATAAATTCATTTTTCAGCCACCAGCTGCGCTGCCGTCAGTAAGTAGTAGATGTATTAAACGTTGATAGGTCATTTCAAATTAGCGCACAACAGCCCGCTTTTATTGAGACAACTTAGCGATCGCAGCGCCTCACTTATTTTTATCAAATTTCTGGGACACATTTTTCTAAAGCGATTATGACAGCGATCGTTCTGCTTCTCTCTAACCTCCATAATTTAAAATTTTATCACATAACCTCAAAATTTGTGTGAAAAATTCAAATAACCAACTTTTTGGTTTTTATTTTTCTTTTACAAAAAAATTTTTTTTTCACGAAATTTGGTAAAAAGTAACCTACTTATGTCCCAAACACGCTGTAATTTTTTTGATTTGAAATATTTATTTTTTCACCTTATTTTTACTTAATATCGGAAAAGCACCCTAATCTTCAATCGAAAATTCTCACGCCAAAATAGCTGCTTTTTTAAAAACGTTGGTGGGCTCTTTCTTCGTTGAAATCTCTACTTTCTGATGGTGTGAAAAAAATATACAATACTACGGTAAGTTTTCTCAGGAAACGCAAAAAAACGAAAAAAACAAATTAATGTTTTTAAAAATATTATAATGAATACCGTAATCAGTATAAAGTAGGTAAAGTCAATAGTACCATTTACATGTATATTAGATTTTCTATGACATAAATGTAATTAGAATTTAATAAATCAAATTTTTAACAAAAAAATAGCAGCGGTCACATTTTTTAGATAAAATTTCCTTCGTTTTGTTTTTTACATTTCCTTAGAAAATTTAATGTATATTTTTTTACACCATCAGAAAGTAGAGATTTCAACGAAGATACTTTGTTATTTTCTTTATTTTTTTTAATCTATTCTAAAGGCTATAAAACAATATCTTATTAGAAGAAATATTTTCGTTATACCTATTTGTTTTTATCGTGTAGGCATATTTGTTAAAATTGCACTGATTACCGCAACTATATTTATATTTTTTGCAAATACGATTCTCTTTCTAATGCATTCAAAAATATTTAAAAAATATAAATATTAGGTAATTTAGTTTAAATATGGCATTAATTTGCATGTTCAATAAAATGGTGCTTTAAATAGGACCTAATGATTTGGCTTAATTAACGTTCCCATTGGCGTGCAGATTATTCATGTTCCCACTGCAGCGTTAACATTATGAAAAATTATCTCTCATTTCACATGAGACTCAAATAATAAAAAGTAGATATTAAAAAAATCGAGTACTTAATTTACCCCTTCTTTAATAGTTTATAATTTGAACAAAAAAAATTAAAAAACATACAAGGAAACAGCACCAGAAACACTTACAAGTTACTTACTTAAATAGAGAACCAACAGAATGTTAAATAAACGTGGATGACGAGAACATCTAAAAAGTATCGTAATAAGAAAAAAAATTAAAACACTAGAAGAATTATTTGTGTAATAAAAATACTTTCTAGCTAAGTTCCTGGAGTCACTTTGTGGTTCCTTTCCCTTGTACCTATTTATTTGATCAATTATGAGCCAACATTTCCGCCATACAATTTGCAACTGATCTTTTTTAGTTAGTGAATAATATATATTCAATGTTTCTGTAAAAATGTTGCTCAAACAACTTTTTTAAAAATGTCTCCCATTTTGCTAAGAAATGCTCACACACTTTACAGCAAGCTTGATAATATCCAACCGGTTCGGAAACAAAAATAGGAACACTATCTCGAAAAAAAATCTCAACTCAAGGCAAAAGTGTGCATATTTTTATTCCGGGCGGTACTTTGGTCGTACCTACTATCGATCGTCGAAGTGTGACGTGGTATAATGGCTTTTACAACCCCCATTTCAGACCGACTTTTCTGCATGTTGGAAGTGTGCCAAAATCGGGGCCCACAATCGGGAACTAACTCACGTATGTAACTACCCAACTAACCCGTTATATTAATGCACAAATCACGATAAAAGCCGACTTACAACACAAGTTGATGTCAAATGGGGATGTTGTTTACATCGTAGTGTAGTGAAGTAGAAAATGTAGTCGGAATTTTTCCGAAAAATATACCTCAATCATATAAACAGAAAAAATACATTTACATAATTATTTTTTTGCGCTAGAGCTAGACAACGTCTTGATCGAAAAACCAATAAGCCTTAGTCCACAGCCCTTAGTTAAAATGTGTTAATCTTTAAAACCCCAATTATACAGGGTGTCCAAGATAAGGATAAGATAACATTGGGATTTCGTATACGGTAAAAGATAACGGTAACGGAGTCGATTAAATTAGAAAAAAGTTGCGCTTTTTGAGCTTAACAATATACCATGAAGAAAATTTTTAAATTTCGAGTAGTTCCAGATATATTTAGAAAAATATATATTTTTTTCAAAATCATTTTGTTTTTCTCTTGGCGAACGTATTTCAAAATAAAACTGCACTTATGCACTACCACTTTTTTCGGGCTATCTAATGGTGGCAACACTTTTGAAGTCCGACGTTTCGTTTTCGAGGGCCATCATCACTTTCGTTTTTTATTCTTACTAAAAAATTAAGGACATTTTTAATACGATGCTATTACACTCGAAATTGTTTAAACTTGTTTTTAGCTTGTTTTAGGCATTCTTTTTTTTACTGACTACGGTTCTGAAACGCCACCAAAAAAAAATGTAATAACAAAAGAACTTACGTAGTACAAAGTATAGTTTTATTCCTTACACATCAATATTTTAAAAAAATTGTTGGATAATTAATGTTTTATTGACTATTATCTAATATATAAAATTCTTGTGTCACAATGTTAGTCACCATACTCCTCCGAAACGGCTTGACCAATTTTTATGAAATTTTATATGCATATTCAGTAGGTCTGAGAATCGGCTACTATCTATTTTTCATACCCCTAAGTGATAAAGATTGTCCACCCCTAACTTTTTTATTTTTTAGACAAAATTTTTTATTTTCATTTTTTTATGATTTGGCGTTAAAAAATACATATAACCCTTAATTTTCATCCTTCTACCACCAACCCCCCTTTTTTAATAGCGATATTAGTACTGTAATAATCTTCAACTCTCAGTGGTCAATAACTGATCAATTATTATCAATCGATTAGTCATTCGCGCCAGGCGTCTACTGATGTCACTACTCACCCAGCAAACAGCATGGCATGGGGATGAGAATGAAGTAGATTTTTTTAGAATGTTACAGGCAGTTCAAATATGTTCTAAGAAGTAAAAGAATGTTTTATTATAACATTTCAGAATGATTTGGCAATGTCCAAGAATGTTCCAAAATCTTGAAGATCATTCAAAAATGTTTCAGAATGTTAAAAAAAAGTTAGAGAATATTTTGACTGGTATTGCTGCAAGTATTGTTATAAATTTTGGTGGCTTTTAAACCCGTACCTATGCACTTAGGAAAAATTTCAAATAATGCCTAAAATAAAGTAAAAACAATTACAAGTGTAATATCATGTAATTAAGAATTTAAAATAACCTCAGATTTTGTAGTAAAAATAACAGGGCCGTATTACAAAAAATTAAGCTGATGATGGCTCCTTGAAAACAAAACGTCCAACTTTAAACGTGTTACCACCACTGGATAGCCCGGAATATTGACAATACAAATATGCATTTTTTTTTAATATCCCATTTCACGTAAAGCCAGGAAAAAATAAAACGATTTAGAAAAATTGCTGCTTGGAATTTTAACTTTCTGTACGACATATTGTTACGCTGAAGAATACGCAACTTTATTCTAATTTATCCTACCCTTGCCTTGGACACAATGTACTTCAAAATCCGAGAACTTGAAAGTACAAATCTGCCTTAAAAAAGTAATGTAAAAGCATCTACTTAAAACAATTTAAAAAGGCTTAAAGCCGTTTAAAATTTAAATCACAAAGAACCTTTACATAATAATTTACAAAACCTCGAACTACTTATCCAAAAAGGTTAAATTATTTGCAGTGTTTCTATACCCTGAAAATACTAAAAATTTTCCCAGCTCTATCTTACGTAAATAAACAAATTTGCTTAAGGGGCTTAATTGGTTGGCTAGTAGAGTCATAATAACGATTTTTGTATGTAATATCTAATTGTGGTATTTGAAATATTTCAATTACCTTCTCCTACTATTATAAAAAGTCGTAATGTTTAAACGAGTGAATTGCTTAATTTTTATTTTTGTATATAATACAAAATGCGTCAAAATGATAAAATCATGATTAAATGAGCAGAATAACAAAAAATACAATAGGTATTTAGGACATAAAAATTATTAAATAGCAGATAAATATAGTAGCCACCCTACATCACGAAAAGCCCTATGTACTCGCTTTAATTTTCATTTAAAAGTTACGATTTTTTTCTGTCTTTTGGACCTAGGTACTTATTTTAAGAAAGTAACATTATCATTAAAAATTTGTCCATTTTGTATATAACATAAATCAAAGCAAATAGGTAAGCATGTATTTAAGACCAGACTGCATTTTATTATAACGTTATCAGTAGGAAATAAAGGATTAGGCATATACATACCTTCAAACAATAGTTTTACAATGCCACAGTAATGGCTATTGTAAATATGTAAAAATAGATTTTATGACGTATTTGAAATTTAAGATAAAAGTATGATATGATGTTATTTCTAATTATTTTTAATAACTATACCTTGAAAATTATTACTTAATACAATATGAACAGGTATGACTCAATCTGATAAGTGTTTCTAATTTTGCAGATTGCAACAGTTTTAATTTTGTCTTATTAAGTAAACAATGTGACATTATTATAAGAAATCAAAAACTCTCTTATATTAGGCAAAATGAAGAAGTTGTCCAGCGTTTAGCTGAAATGAAAGCTTCATAGTTATTTCCATATAAAATTAAACTAAAAACTAACCCAATTATCATTTTAATTCAATAAATTTAAAATAAGTAAATAGGTACCTAGGTAGGGTTTATATTCTGAAAACTCAACGCCTACTATATTATCATTGATCAGGCTAGATGATTGATTTTAACCCATAAAAATTCTATCTGAATATGTACCTATGTACGTTTAGTCAGTAAATACCTAGGTATTATAAAACACCTGATTTCTTAGAACAGGAGTAAAAGGAAAACATCTTTGAATTATTTTTTAAGTAGGTAGGTACTTAAAGTGAACTCAAATTTGGAGATCGCAATAATGTTAAAATGACTCACACTTTTTTCCTATGAATGTCAAGAACCTCTGGTACATAAATATAATTATCGAAAACACAATTTACTTTAATTTTGCCATTCTAAACAAAACATTTATAACGCAAACTACAAACGGTTCAATTTTGTTAACGTCTACAGTGGAAATACTTACTCGATATTATTTTGTCACCTCATACAGCAAATTAGGATAATAAAACTATAATAACAGCAGGTTTAATTTAAAAAAAAAATTTGCTTTAATACCTATCAACAAATTAAAATTCGATATACCTAGGTATGTATCACTACTGACGGTAGATTTGGATGTCATAACCTAACCTTAAACATGTAAATAAAAATGTATCAACTTAACAAATTTAAAATTTTATTTTCACCAGTTATAAAGATTTTCATAAAAGCGGATTAATTATTTAACCTTATATAGTCTTTTGAGGACTAAAAACCACTTCTGCTATAACAGTCTTAAGCAAAACTAATTACCAAAATGTCAGTATAAAATCGATGACATTGTGGCCGACAGAAAATGCGAAACCTAATTTATAACTACAACTTACATGTCCAGGAAGTACGCGTACAAAGCACAATTATGCACACTTATTCAGCAGTCATGCAAAAACAAACGATATTTTCACACAAAACATGAAAAATCACAATCTCGTAATCTGAATACACAACATCACCCCGAGACAGTCACACGTCAACTTCCACCGGGAAACAGTCGTGTATGAAATACGCAGACGCCACCAAACGACAATAGACCGGAATTACCAGAAGATGGCAGCAACTGCTACGTTTCGCTGTTAAATTGTTCATGAGGTGTTGTCACTTGGTACACATAGTGGACATTTTTGAAAAATTTAGATTTCTACTGAAAAGGTTATTAACCATGTAGAAACTTTGATACACACGATGTTTACCGGCTTCATAATCAATCAATTATTATTTCTATGCATTTTTCGTTATTTGTAAACAGAAGTAGAAAAGTAATCCTAAATTCCAGTGGCGTAGCCAGTATTAGCCCTAAGAGTGAGAGGGGGGAATATCAAAACATCAAACTCGTATAATCCACAAAATATATATTAAAAAGGGTAAATTCCCTTTTCGGGACTTCCAACTTCGATACCTACGACTTATACCTCCGTATTATATAGGTTATATACTTCTATATACCTTTAAGCCCTAACGCTCTCGAATTTTGATGTATATTATATATAGTTATATAAAGTTACTTGGAAGTTTATAAAATAGGAAAGTTAAACACAGTAAAACATGATGTATAAGGTAATGACAAGCCCACGACAACAATCACTTTGTTCGTGTTGTCTTTACATACCGTAACCTTGTGATGCTAAGGAATAAAACAACATCGTTCTTTCATTAATAAATAAAGATGTATAAAAAACATGTCATTCGACTTAAACATGAAAATAGAAGGAAGATGAAAATAAGCCGAAAACAATCACCCTATATATTGTTACTATTGCGAAACGTTTTCTTCATTTTAAAATAAGTCAAACAGCTTTTTAGAATCTACTATTAGATACAAATGGCTAATATCACTAACTCGTTTATACTTATTTCCATTAATATTTACATATAGACCGACCACTGCTGAAGCCTTCAAAAATAATAAAAAGTGAAAAAAAAATATAGTAGGATGAAACCCATTGGATAAGGAAGAGAATATAACAGAAATGAAAGGAAAAATAATTTACGGGCGATCTGAGGTCGGGAAGGGAAGGGCGTGAGTTTTTAAGGGTAAAAAACGGTTTTCCTTGATTTTCGGAAAAACTACAAGTCTTAAGGAAAAAAGTTAAATGGCAAAGTTGTAAGTAATACAAAGGTCTAAAAATTTTTGTATTTACACTTTTGTCACATAACCACAAAATTTGTGTGGAAAATTCAAATAACCAACTTTTTGGTTTTTTATTTCTTTTACAAAAAATTTTTTTTCACGAAATTTGGAGAAAACTTACCTATTTATGTTCCAAATACGCTGTAATTGTTTTGATTTAAAATATTAATTTTTTCGTCCTATTTTTACTTAATATCGAAAAAACACCCTAATTTTCAATCGAAAATTCTCACGTCAAAATATCTGCTTTTTTAAAAACGTAGGTTGGCTTTTTCTTCGTTGAAATCTCTACTTTCTGATGGTGTGAAAAAAAAATATACATTACTATGGTAAGTTTTCTCAGGAAATGCAAATAAACGAAAAAAAAACTAGATTAATGTTTTTAAAAATATTATAATGAATAACGTACCTCATCAGTATAAAGTATGTGAATTTAATAGTACGATTTGCATGTATATTTATATATTGTGTGATTTTCTATGACATAAATGTAATTAGAGTTTAATAAAACAACTTTTTTACTGAAAAAAAATAGCAGCGGTCACATTTTTTAGATAAAATTTCCTATGTTTTTTTACATTTCCTGAGAAAACTTACCATAGTAATGTATATTTTTTTTCACACCATCAGAAAGTAGAGATTTCCACGAAGAAAAAGCCCACCAACGTTGTTAAAAAAAGCAGATATTTTGACGTGAGAATTTTCGATTGAAAATTAGGGTGTTTCTTCGATGTAAAGTAAAAATAGGCTGAAAAAATAAATATTTCAAATCAAAACAATTACAGCGTGTTTGGGACATAAATAGGTAAGTTTTCTCCAAATTTCGTGAAAAAAAAATTTTTTGTAAAAGAAAAATAAAAAATCAAAAAGTTGGTTATTTGAATTTTTCACACAAATTTTGAGGTTATGTGACAATAGTATAAAAAAGACTTCACAAGTCGAAACATGTAGAGTGTGTTAATAAACATATTTGAAACATCTAAAAGCATTTTGGTTTAAATCTTTTTCATTTAATTTCAACGATGTTTCATAATTATCCAACAGCCAGTTCAGTTGAAATTATTAAAAGTGCAAGCAGTGCAAAGTTGGCGGTATATTTAAGAAGAAATTTACTAAAGTTCAAAAAATGCTCCAATCACATCTGGTTTATCAAGCAATGCAGAAAAAACAATGTCGTCCCAAAACATATGAAGATTACTTGTCACCATAAATCACAACCAGCAGAAAAAATGATAAAAGCAGCCTACAAATTCTGGTTAAATCAAGAAATCAAATTTTGGTACATAAGAAGAGACAACATCAGCCTCCATCTCAAATTGACAACTGCCTCTCATCTACATGTACATCTTATTATACTTGAAATACCTAACTATAAATAGCATTAAGGTACAATTTAAATTTAGTAAATATCTATTACTCTTGAAAAAGACTTCACAAGTCGAAACATATGTAGAGTGTGTTAATAAACATATTTGAAACATCTAAAAGCATTTTGGTTTAAATCTTTTTCATTTAATAGATAGATAGTACCCATATCTATTTTAGGTCAGTCCATAGACCATAAGTAGTTTTATTATCTGTTTATCAGACAGGAAATGTGTAGGTGAGAGCATTGAGAAAATTCCAAATCAAAGATTGCATTGGGATATTTGAGAACATCTCCGAGCAACTTCCTCATCATGACTGAATCATCCCTAACTTCAAAATTACCTTAATTATTCCAAATCTACAGTCTTTTTGACTATAATTGGTTAACTAATTTTTTGCATGATTATAACAGTAGTTAGTGTAGGTACTGTACAGAAATATAAAATGGTCTGATAAAAAGTAATGCGAATATTTTTTCATTATTTATTGTTTCCAATTTACTATTTAAATAAAATTGAGCAGTGTGACAGCTAAATAATTTTATTAAAAGACCTTGTATTTCTTACATCCATCGTTTTTTGTTGGATAACAACGACATGTCAAAGATAAGATCATCGAAATCGGCCTCTAATTCTGTCCAGTTTGTTGCTCTTCTCCGAGTCACCTCTGGCAGAAAAGCCTGACACCTTAATATACAACATAAAATTAAAAAAAAAACTATAAAATTCGTGAGGGTGGCTTTACAAATGAGAAGGTGCAGTTAACTTTAAAAATTATCTCTTTTTTGTGCATCTGGATCATACTACTAACACGTGTTAAAACGACTATTGAAATGGCTTGCAATTTTTTGGCACCGAGAGCAGTCGATCTCAAAACTAATTCCGACACACTTTCTGAAATTTCCGAATCGGGAACTGGAACTTCCGGCTGGGGATCTGGATGGGAAGATTGCAGGGAAGATCTCGTTGACTTTATTGCAAAAATTGGGCTTCGAGAAGGTGAGGAACTGTACCAAGTTAGATTTCGAGTTGACAGAAAAAAGTTGGAGCACATGCTCATAGGTAAGAACGTAAATCTTACAATTATTCTATGAGCTGATATACAAAAACTTTCTTAATTTTATTGGAATTACATAGTATCAGTTAGTCAGATACATACGACTTTTCACAATGGTATTTCATAGTAGATGTTTTCTTTATTTTTTGGAACGTACAATAAGAGATCAATTTATAGTTAAAAAATTTTGAGGTTTGATTATTGACAGAGAGATACCATATGCCAATAAAATCCACCTTTAGTCTTAATTAGTAAATTTATATCAAGGCAACTAGTCTTTTTTAGTGACGCATAATATAGTTGAATATGCATCCAAAACCTCAATTGTAGGAATGATATATTTGCTAACTGAATTTTTTCATTCAACTGAGAAACTTTTCATTAATTGCAAAATACAGATAATGATTAACAGAAAAAAAAACGGACTCAGCTACTAGAAAGCATTTTAGACCAGTGCTGAAGCCTTCAAAAATAGTAAAAAGTGAAAAACAATTATAGTAGGATGAAACCCATTGGAAAAGGAAGAGAATATAACAGAAATGAAAGGAAAAATAATTTACGGGCGATCTGAGGTCGGGAAGGGAAAGGGGGTGAGTTTTTAAGGGTAAAAAACCGTTTTCCTTGATTTACGGAAAAACTACAAGTCTTATGGAAAAAAGTTAAATGGCAAAGTTGTAGGTAATAAAAAGATCTACAACTTTTGGATATGCACTTTTGTCACATAACCTCAAAATTTGTGTTAAAAATTCAAATAACCAACTTTTTGGCTTTTTATTTTTCTTTTACAAAAAAAATTATTTTTTTACGAAATTTGGTGAAAACGTACCTATTTATGTCCCAAACTCGCTGTAATTTTTTTTAATTGAAATATTTATTTTTTCACCTTATTTTTATTTAATATCGAAAAAGCACCCTAACTTTCAATCAAAAATTCTCACGTCAAAATATCTGCTTTTTTAAAAACGTTGGTGAGCTTTTTCTTCGTTGAAATCTTTATTTTCTGATGGTGTGAAAAAAAATATACATTACTGTGATAAGTTTTCTCAGGAAACGCAAAAAAACGAAAAAAACAAATTAATGTTTTTAAAAATATTATAATGAATAACGTAATCAGTATAAAGTATGTGAATTCAATAGTATGATTTACATGTATATTTATATATTATGAGATTTTATATGACATAAATGTAATTAGAATTTAATAAATCAACTTTTTTACTGAAAAAAATAGCAGCCGTCACATTTTTTAGATAAAATTCCCTTCGTTTTTTTGCATTTCCTAAGAAAACTTACCATAGTAATGTATATTTTTTTTCACACCATCAGAAACTAAAGATCTCAACGAAGAAAAAGTCCGCCAACGTTTTTAAAAAAGCAGATATTTTAAGGTGAGAATTCTCGATTGAAAATAAGGGTGCTTTTTCGATATTAAGTAAAAATAAGGTGAAAAAATAAATATCAAATTTCGTGAAAAAAGAATTTTTTTGTAAAAGATAAAAATAAAAAACCAAAAAGTTGGTTATTTGAATTTTTCACACAAATTTTAAGGTTATGTGACAGAAGTGTAAATCCAAAAGTTGTAGATCTTTTTATTACCTACAACTTTGTTAGATACCTTTTTTCCATAAGACTTGTAGTTTTTACGGAAATCAAGGAAAACCGTTTTTAAAAACTCACCCCCTTCCCGACCTCAGATCGCCCGTAAATTATTTTTCCTTTCATTTCTGTTATATTCTCATCCTTTTCCAATGGGTTTCATACTACTATAATTCTTTTTGGTTTTAAAAATTATTGACCCTGATCTATTTTAGCACGTATAATGATTTAATTCGCCCCCCAAGGCGTATCACCGCCATGTATTTTAAACCTTACTATGCGAATGGGTGCTAATTCATGTACATCCTCAATTAGTACATAAAATTGAAATGTGAGACTGTGCAGTTTTTTGTTACCAGAGATACTCGTATATCTCTCCAGTGAATTCCATGTTATAAAAGTATCGAAACAGTTGTAAGGGTTGCCCATAGGAAAGCGGTATTTGTTATATTGGATTGGTTGGCTGTTAATTTGTGATAATAATTCATCATAATGAAATGATAAATAAAAACACTTACTTTGTTTTTTATCACTTTATTTTGTAAATTGCTACTATAGTTTCGGAAAAGTTAGAATTAGAATATTCTACACAAAAACAATATAATAGTCAGATTTAAACCAAACATAACCATAAAAATTTTTTTTTCAATCCTAAAGATTCAATCAATAAATACGAAAAAACAGGAGTATATAAGCTTAAATTTTCAGAATGTGAAGCCTTTTACCTAGGACAAACTGGAAGAACCTTTAAAATTCGCTTTGATGAACACTTTCGTTCCTATAAATTACAAAAAACTAATTCAAATTTTGCAAATCACTTTGTTGATTCAGATCATCAATTTCCAACAACCCTGAGAGACAATACTCAGATTTGGATACGCCAATTTGGATTTTTACCTTTTAGACTCTCAGAAACAATCTATTGAAAATTTTGTCGAATTAAAATTTGACCGTAAGTGCTGTGACTAGGTTCTTCAAGAATAGGACAATGATAAACATAATTATTTGTTTAAATTGTAATTCCATTAAAAATAGGCTTTTTTTAATCCTGAGTGAAAATCTAGGACAAACTTGTTCTGTTATTAGATGTACACTTTGAAAGCCTCAAAAGTTTGGAAAAACTCCGTATGCGCCCCCTTTATAACGGCACACAACCTTATATTTAAAATTCTTAATTCCCTTGAGAAAAATAATTCAATTCATAAAAAATTAATAAAACCAGTTTGTACTAAAATATATTGAACTATTATGATACTAGGGACCAGCGGATAACCTTTATTTGTAAAACTACCCCTTCTTTGGGGTTTGGTTAGGCCAACTTTGCGACAAAATCGAAAAACCTGCAAAAACAAATAATTCGAGAGCGATTAAAAATCTAAAGTCGCTATTTTCTCGGCTGTTTTGCTGTATTCCATAGGTTTTCCTTGTTCCAGACGTTTTGCCGTTCTTCGCTGACGGAATCTTCAGTGGCGACTCAGCAGTCGTGGCGTTCAGTAAATTATATTAAAACTTTTATATGGTTAAATGTGGATAATACCTATTTTCATTTATTTGAAAATCACCCTTGTTTAATTGAATATTAAAAAAATAATAATTAAATAAAATTTTTCTTTGATTTATACTCGGAGAGTCGCATATAAAAGTACATTTTATAACACATTTAATTGATTCTATCGATACTTGGTTGAAATTCATTCATTTTGACGAATAAAAACGCACAAGTTTAAAATTTCAACAGATTTAATTAACCAAATGGTAACTTTGGCTTCATCAGAAGCTTTGATAAAGTCAAAATTTGGCGAAACAATTGTAAAGTTGATTAATTAAATCTGTTGAAATTTTTAAACTTGTGTGGTTTTTATTCGTCAAAAAAAAAAATATTATAACACATATCTATTTATATTAATTTTTTATGAATTGAATTATTTTTCTCAAAGGCCTGTAATGTGCAGAATTAAGGATTTCAAATATATGTTTTTTTGCCGTTATAAAGGGGGCGCGCACGCAATTTCCTGAGATTTACGAAACCTTTAAAGTGTATGAATAATAACAGGAGACATCTTCCAACAACTTTTTCCCAGATTTCACACTGGATCCAAAAAACGCGCCTATTTTTAACATTATCTTTTGATAATATATTTAACACTTGACAATTTTACAATGGGATTCTTAAAAATATTAAATACGTATTTGGAATTTGAAATAACAGAAACATTCCTGCAATAGAAAGCGTGATGTAATTTATCTACCACTATTTTGAAGATATAAGAAACTGTAGTATATATGATGCACCCAGGAATTGTGGCAATTGTTATTAACAATTTTTTTATTACTTTTTAAACAATTCTCTCATTTTTTGTAATTACAGGAGACAATGAAGCCCCTGAGCCAGCTGATACATTCTTCCTTAAAGTAAGTAGATACTAAAGGCAGAATTCAATTAAACTTTTTTTTTTAAATATATTGTTCATTTATTTATCATTCTTTTTAAATTTTATTTTCAACAATTTTATTACAATTTAGATCATGGAGGACACGAACACTCATATTACATGGCCCAGTAGATTAAAAGTTGGCGCCAGATCCAAAAAAGGTAATTTGTTCATGTTTTTCAATTTATTGTTTAATTATTTATGTACATACATACATAATTCATTTCACTAACCGAATTAATTAATATTTCTAAAAGACCACACAACAAGTAAAATGGTATTATATTTACCTACAATTTGTAAATAGAGTCTACGTGATGTGAATAAACAAAAACAAAAAAAGGTCTTATCTGATTTTACCCCAACTCACTACACTTGTTAATTAATTCCCCTAATGAGCAAAACACAACTGATAAATTCGCGACTAGTAGATATACTTTATTTTAGCATTTAAAGGAATTTTGTTCTATTTCATAATGAACTGCACATTTCACCGTCTTTTTTTTATTTCATCGAACTGTTTTAATTTTAATTGCTTGATTTTCGTTTCCTAATGAGGAATGCCAATTGGGCTAATAAAAAGGTTAGTCGATGAACATTCACAAAAATGAGTTCTCATTTCAGACTGACTGAATAAACAATATCTGTAATGGATTTTAGGCAAAATAAAATTGGAAAGAACGACTCTTGATTTGATGAAAATATTTAGGCTTTCACGGCTGGCGTTATCAAAAGAAATTATGATATCCGGGCTTGTTGGCCGTAGTCTAGAATTGTTTCTCCTTCAGTGAGAACATCGATGAAGTAGTTTATCCGACGTTTCGCCAACAACTGTGGTTGGCATCATCAGGGAACGTAGCGTGGGCAATATTCTTCTTAACTCTTAATTAATTATGAAATTGAATTATGGTAAAAAATATCTCTCACAAGCTATCCTCTTGGAAAATGTAAAGTTAAAAGGTTTTGTTTGGTAATTGGTGCATTTTAGTAATATTAAAACATGAAATATCCAGTCAGTATAAGTCGCACCTCAATTTTGACAGGATATTTAGAGAACTCTGTTTTTTGTACTATCATTAGTTCCATTCTGCAAAATAAGACAATACATATTGTAAGTTCCTTAGAATGGCCCTTTTTAACAGTTTAAGGTACAGCAAAGTACTATTCGTACAGTCGCATGCAATATTTACTGTAGTATTGTAAACTAAAGGAAGTTTTAGTACTGCAATTTTGAAATTCCGAGTATAAGTTGCGCCCCTTTTTTCTCCTACCAATTTTTAGTAAAAAAGTGGAATTTATACTCAATATCATGTACAAGATATTGTACTCATGACATTTGGCCTTGGGATGGATAAAAAAAATTTCACCCGTTGTTAACTGTGCGCATTTCATGAAATTCTGATCTCCCTTATAGTCGTAAGGACTGATAGACAATTGTCTCAAACGGTGTTATTTTTTTATTTTCTATCTCGTTTGGTTACTGATATACAATTTTAAAGTTGTTTTTACAATTAGCAAAAAATCAGACGTGACTGTAAGAAGGCAGCCCCACATTTACAAAATTACCCCACTGATAATGTAGATTAAATGAAGAATTAATTGGTATTTTATCGTTTTTTTTTTTTTTAATATTTTTGTAAATAAAAGAAAAGAACGAATAAATAGAAAAATTTCTGGTAAAAGGTGGACCAAATTTCGATAACAACCAAAGTAATGGAAGATGCTATCCGCAGTTGCTGATGAAACATTAAACGTTAATTTAGGCTACCAGCCATTAACGCGAATTTTATTTCCATTTTGAACTTTAGTGGTGATAACCAATTTTGTAATAAAAGTCTGTGTTTTAGATCCCCATGTCCGAATAGCAGGAAGACCAAACGATGTTCACACTGCGAAAGAAAGAATTATGACGGTCCTGGACACAAGAGTAAGATTTTTTACTTATAATTATATAGATATTGTTATATCATAACAGATATTTTTTAATTTTGCAATTTATTGGTATCAGTAGCGTGCTGTATGTTGTTTTTAGAGCAATCGGGTAATAATGAAGATGGACGTAAGCTACACAGACCATTCACATATAATAGGGAAAGGTGGACATAGCATCAAACGAGTAATGGAGGAAACTCAATGTCACGTACATTTTCCGGATTCGAACAGATCAAACCCCACTGAAAAGAGTAATCAGGTTTCTATCGCTGGCGATATCGAAGGGGTTGAAAGAGCAAGAGGACGTGTCAGGGTATTGTAAAAGATTTTGCAAAAGAATGCTCGTGAACCATTTTAATGTGCTATTACACGTTTCTCAAAAAAAATTTGAATTTGCAAATCTGCTACAAGAGTTTTATAACTTTAGTTCTATAAATTTAGAATATTTACGATTTAAAATTTTTTTACCTGCATTAAAAATAGTAATTGTTATCTACTTATTGTTTATATTTAATAGATTACCTTCATTTTTCAGTTTAGTTCTTAATTAATCTTAAAAATCCGTCGTTTTCTCACTGGTAATATTAAAACGAATAAGACTGCGAGTGTTTGAGCTTATTTCTAAAATCTATTTCTTTCAATGACATTTTTTAAAACAATAATTTGTTTCAAGCACCTTTTTTTAAAATTTCATACAAACGGCACCACAGTAAAATCAAGAATAAGAAATACAACACGAACATGTCATTTTAAAGAAAAAGCGCCTTCAAAGATTGATTTTTTTATACACGTACGGAAAACTTTTAACCGACCATTGTGGAGAATATCGACATATCCGCTTAAGATTTTTTCCAAATCAATTATATCAACGGAATTGCTGAATTTATTTGTAACTTGATTTCCACACATACAGGGTGTGGAACTTATAACGAATAATATTGAAACCGTGGGTTCTTGGTAGCATTTGGAACATAAAATGTTACATCACTTTTTAGATTTGACGTAAAAGTTTTTTTTTTTATAATATAGAACAGTGCTGAAGCCTTCAAAAATAGTAAAAAGTGAAAAAAAAAATTATAGTAGGATGAAACCCATTGGAAAACAAAGAAAATATAACAGAAATTAATGGAAAAATAATTTACGGGCGATCTGAGGTCGGGAAGGGGAAGGGGCTGAGTTTTTAAGGGTAAAAAACAGTTTTCCTTGATTTCCGGAAAAACTCTTAAGGAAGAAGGTTAAATGGCAAAGTTGTAGGTAATAAAAAGGTCTAGAACTTTTGTATTTAAACTTTTGTCACATAACCTCAAAATTTGTGTGAAAAATTCAAATAACCAACTTTTTGGTTTTTATTTTTCTTTTACAAAAAATTTTCTTTTTCACAAAATTTTGTAAAAACTTACCTTTTTATGTCCCAAACACACTGTAACTTTTTTGATTTGAAATATTTATTTTTTCACCTTATTTTTACTTAATATCGAAAAAGCACCCTAATTTTCAATCGTAAATTCTCACGTCAAAATATCTGCTTTTTTAAAAACGTTGGTGGGCTTTTTCTTCGTTGAAAGCTTTACTTTCTGATGGTGTGAAAAAAAATATACATTATAATGGTAAGTTTTCTCAGGAAATGTAAAAAAACATAGGGAATTTTATCTAAAAAATGTGACCGCTGCTATTTTTTCAGTAAAAAAGTTGATTTATTAAATTCTAATTACATTTATGTCATAGAAAATCTCATCATATATAAACATACATGTAAATCGTACTATTGAATTCACATACTTTATACTGATTATGTTATTCATTATAATATTTTAAAAAACATTAATCTAGTTTTTTCGTTTTTTGCATTTCCTGAGAAAACTAACCATAGTAATGTATATTTTTTCACATCATCAGAAAGTAGATATTTCAACAAAGAAAAGGCCCACCAACGTTTTTAAAAAAGCAAATATTTTGACTTGAGAATTTTCGATTGAAAATTAGGGTGCTTTTACGATATTAAGTAAAAATAAATATTTCAAATCAAAAAAATTACAGCGTGTTTGGGACATAAATAGGTAGGTTTTCACCAAATTTCGTGAAAAAAATTTTTTGTAAAAAAGAAAAATAAAAACCAAAAAGTGGGTTATTTGAATTTTTCACACAAATTTTGAGGTTATGTGACAAAAGTGTAAATACAAAAGTTGTAGATATTTGTATTACCTACAACTTTGCCATTTAACTTTTTTCCATAAGACTTGTAGTTTTTCCGGAAATCAAGAAAACCGTTTCTTACCTTTAAAAACTCACCCCCATCCCCTTCCCGACCTCACATCGCCCGTAAATTATTTTTCCTTTCATTTCTGTTATATTCTCTTCCTTTTCCAATGGGTTTCATCCTACTATAATTTTTTTTGGTTTCAAAAATTATCGACCCTGGTCTAATAATGGTTTTGACTACTTTGCTATCGAATGAATATGCGGCCAGTGATGGTGAATATGCGTAATGTCAATCATTGTATCCATTTCCACTGAACCTAATTGTAAGAGGTAAGGTTAGTTAACTTACAGGGCCGTATTCAAACACGTTCAAATTTGTGGAGACAATTTGTGTATCCAATTCTCATTAGATCGAAAAATATTATAACACTTTTTTATTGAATTTGGTGCCAGCAAGTCATGGTTCTTTTTTTAATCATTATAAATGCCACATCCTGTATATGCATTTCAAGTGCCTTTATTAAACAAAATAATAGGAAATTTCGTAAACAAATTAAGTAACAGTTCTAATAGGGATAATAACTAAAAATTACTTCATAATGAGCTCAAGAAGGCCTCCATACTGTGCCAAACCGTCAGGGGCGAATTCAAACGTATTCTTTAGGGGAAGACTATGGTAAAATAAGAGTATGAAAAAATTCAAAAACCCAAAACATAAAATCCAAGAGATTTAAATAATTTCCCCTTATTAAATTATTAATTGCTGTCGTTTGTTGGTTGACTGGACAATTGGTTATGAGGTTTAAAGACCTTCCTTTTAATGGTCATAAAGTTTGAAAATTTTACATAAAAATCTTATGGGGACATTTATGGTTTAAGTTCACGGATCTAAAATACTCAAGTTATGGAGTTGTAAGGTTCCAATAGCTTAGGACTAATGTTTGGGGTATGGGACTTTTGAATTTCTTTAGAATTTGAGTACTATACTTATGAGCATTGCTCCGGAGTCAAATCTTATAGGAGGAGAAGTCATTCCATCCTCCTCCACCCCTGCAAATAATTTCTCAATTTATTGTAATGAATTGTTGACATTTCAACTGGATTATTTTTGTAGTTTCAACAATTTTTGCATTCGTTCAGATTCGTGATGACTAATTTTTCTAGAGGAAAATCCTTTAGGGGTAAACCAGAAAAGTTAGGAAAAGGATATTTATAATAATTAAATGCATTTTGCTATTATGAATATACTACGGGAATGTTTTATATAAAGTCTCATTATAAGCAGACCAACTCATAAACGACATCTTAATAAGAAATAAGAGTCGTATGCAACAAGGGAGAAGGCAGATTTTAGCAGAGCTGAAATAATTTATTCAAATAAAAAAATATAGCAAGGGGTTTTTAAACTTTTTTATTTTACCGCATAATTACACCTGGACATTTCGCTGGTGATTTATCGGCTTCTTCAGTGGTAGATAATGAATGAAGAAGCACATTTGGGGAAAAATTACCTTAGTAATCGAAATACTTCATTGCTACTGCACAATGGAAGGGAGCATTCTTAATATTTTGCATGGTCGGTTAAATATTTTACGCACATGTATATGTATTATATACAATTTAGTTGCATTAAACTGTAGTTAATGATAAGTACAATTAATATTTTGGCAAGTGCCTAGGTACTTATTTAGCATAAAAATTTCATCCCTTTATATACTCTTAATTATTATCAGAAGCTTAATTATATTGGGGCCTTATTACATGACTTCTCTTTCAGAATTTGACGCCCTTAATATTCAGTTTTGAACTACCAATAATGCCAGTTTCACCGGACGCCAATACTTCATATGTTGTCGAAATACAAAAACAGTACAATGTCCAAGTCATGTTTCGAACACGTCCAAAACTGCACGCAACTTCTGTCATGGTCAAGGGAGTTGAGTGGGAAGTGCAGCAAACAAAGCAAGCAACCATTCTTCTTATGCAGTACATATGTGACAATTTAGCTGTGAGTTTTTAACAAGATACAACATTTTTTAAATAACCTCTTATCTTTTTACTACTTAGAAATAACATCAAACTCCACAAAAAAGTTTCTTCTGTTCCTTTTCTTTAATTAATTTATTGTAATCGCCTCCCCCTTTCTAACACAAGTTGCTAGATCCGTCTCTTTTCAGCTAGGAATTTATGACGTAATAGGGACGCAAACAAAATGAATAACTTCTGAGAGAATTTTTTTTACGATTTGTTATATTTATTTTTATTATTTCCACTTATAGAATGAAATTCAAGTACAAATGTCAATGGAAATCTCACCGCAACACCACTCCATTGTAACTGGCAAGAATCATGCAAACTTAAAATCTATCATGCAAAGAACTAATACTCAAATCATGTTTCCTGACGCTAAAGATCCAAACATACCGAGTCTGAAGAAAAGCAACGTTACTATTACTGGAAATATACATAGTGTTTACAATGCACGCCAGCAGCTTATGGTAAATAAAATTATTTATTTAAAAACATAAATTATACAAGATTTATCCTTGAATAAGATTTTCATAAAATTATCAATCAAGAAAATCCGAAAATATTTACTTTGAAATATAAACTATGAAAATACGATAAAGTTTTAGGGGCCGTTCATAAAATACGTTCGCATACAAGGGGGGAGGGGTCTTGCTGAGTGTGACAAGATGGGCCATGAGGGGACGGGGGGTCTACGGCAACGTGACGTTCGCCGTTGATCAAAAAATTTTACTGAATTTTTACAGAATCCTTGGACTTCTAATAAATAGAAATATTATTTATTTGTTCGTTACAAAAGATATTTATTGATTTATTTAAATTTTATTATGAAAATAAAATAAGTATTTTTGACTATCAAAATTTGTGTATTATCAATCAAAATTTATCATGTTAAGGGGGGGGGTAGTTTTTGTGACGTAATATTTACAGGGGGGTCGCAGAAAGTGTGACACAGCGTGACAACCGGGGGGAGGAGGTCAAAAAAAGCTAATTTTAGCGTGACGTATTTTATGAACAGCCCCCTATTTGGAATTACACATTTTGAAGGAATATATTTCCAACACAAAAATTTCCTTAAACAAAGAAGAAAACACACTTGGTTTTGTTTCACAAAAATATTTATTTACTTGACGATACCGTTTCGGTTTTTACGCCATTTTCAAAAGAGTACATTTTTGAAAATGGCGTAAAAGCCGAAACGGCATCGTCAAGTAAATAAATATTTTTGTGAAACAAAACCAAGTGTGTTTTCTTCTTTGTTTAAGTTATTATTAAAATGTTTCACCAAGAGACAAATAACCGCATAATCTCCAATACAAAAATTTCCAATCAATTCACAACTCTTATTTTTTCGATCTTTTCCATCCTTCTTGGTTAAACGGAAGCTTTGAAAGTACATATTATGACAAAAACTACTTTCATGTATAAATAAAAGCTTGGTTTCTTAAGAATTTAAGAAAGTTAAGGCCGTTAACTCTTAAAATATTTTGAGTGATATACAAAGGAATTTTAAATACGAGTAAGTAAAAAAAAGAATCATCTTGAAATTCAAAACAAGAAGGGTTTTGTGTTAGTACACAATGATTCTAATTGACTATTTCTGATTCTAATGTACAGAATATATTCCCTTGTTATAAAAATGGATACTTCCCGAAGTCAGTCAGTAAAAAAACAGAAAATTTGATAAAAGGTTAATTGCTTTAAATTAAGAATTTTCAGATCTTAATTCATTTGAGATTGCAATGTGTTTGATTTCTTAATGTTGCCTTGCCTTTTGTTAATTGTCTTTCCTGTGAACTTTTAAAACTAAGAAAACACAAAAAGAGAAAGAACGTTTCAACAAAATTGTTTATTTATACTCGACAATATTATTTCGAGAAGATCATTTTCAAGAGTACCTATACATTCATAACTAAGGCTAAAATAGTAAACATGAGCTTTTATACAATACATAAACTTAGATTAAAGTGCTTTGTGTTTTGGAGTTGTCCTTTACGAAATCAAGGCTTTCCTCTTCTATAGCGGTAATATGATTTGAACGTCGATCCAATTAAATACAATTAAACATCTGTATTTGAGACAATGTGTTTAGGACTTCACGTATATAAGGCAAATTAGACAGTTTAGGTTATGTTATAATATTACTCGCTAGCTGTGAAATACGCGATGGAAGCAATAGGCGGAGTTTATACGCCAAGGTCAAATCTCATAAGATTCTGTTGATAATTTAGTTATTCTGTCTATGATTATATACATCTATATTGTTAATGTTTATATAACGAACATTTTAGGGCTCCTTACCATTAGTATTAATGTTTGACTTACCCGAAGACGCTCCAAATTTACAAATAGAACCTGAACAAATTTCAAAAATTCAGTCGCAGTTGGACGTTATAATTAACATTAGACATAAAGCAAAACAGAATATAATGGGTTGTGTTATTAAAGGAATTGAAAGGTGTGCAAGTAAGTTTTAATATTTTCTTACCCAGCATTCGTAGTTTCATAACAATCCATTGCATTCTAGCTAACATATACGAGGCAAGAAATCGCATTCTTGGAATAAAGGAACCTGCCATTGTTGCAGACATCCCATCTTCATATTTTCCTCCCCAACTTTACCCCATTACAAATGGTCCTCCTTCAATTAATGTCCAACCCGTTTCTCCATTAATAAGCCCCTTATTTTCCCCCACGTGGCAATATTCAAATCCTTCAACTTCTTATACACATCAGCCACCTTTCACGGGAGCATTTCAACCCCAACTGGTGTACAGCATGATGCAAGGGACCATGAGTACCAGTGGGTAAGTGTAATTGAAGATTGGAAAAATATTAGTGTATGTAGGTACCTACTCTTAATGATTATGAATGTAAGATGGCATAAGGACCATTTATACCTACTCCCAATGATGAAGAGGTTGAATTAAGAGGGATAAAGAAAAATATGGAAAAAAACGGAATAACGGTTTCTTTATACCTAGTCCGATTTATAAGCAACCGCCATGTTAGTACCTACAGAAAAAATTATCGATAATATTCAGATCAGTCTTTTCACTGATTGATTAAAACGCCAACACATACTTATTTGTTTACAATAATATCCTATTGCCTTGTAATTTTTTTCCAGGAAGTTGAATTTTTTTAAAAATACCTTATTATTTTAATGGGACAACCATCCATCTCCTTTTCATCCTTTCTAAGTATATTACTTTTAAGGTATCAATCCATGAGTCACTTGTCAGCTAATTCGTCTTCCACTGATCCAAATAAGGACAACACAGCCCATTCCTCAATTTCAAGTTCAAGTTCAGTGGCAAGCCCTATTGCCAGCCCGAAAAATAATTCTCCCTATTATAAACAAAGAAATCCCAACGACGCATCTCTAGAGCGAACTGGTACTTATTTTATATCTTTTATTACACCCACATCCTGATACACGTAGTTAATTAATTAATTAATTTTAGAATTGTCATCCGTACTATCAGAAATGAACATGTCAGGAAGTTATCATGGACCTACGGTTAATAAAAGACAGGATACTACCTTTTCACAATATCCTCTACATGACTATGAACAGAGACGATTGGCTGGTTACAGAGCTATGCAGTCTCGTCCGACGGGATATAGAGTACCAACTAGTACGTGGTCTGGATATGGTATAAGCCATACTAGTCCTGGTGTCATTCAAACCGATACAAGTGCCAGCCAAGAAGTAAGACTTTTATTTCGAATCAGACTTGGTCTGGTTACTATTTTAATTCTTAAGTCATCTGACTCTCTTCTTCAGAAGATCTAAGACTGACGAATTATTTTAATTAAACCTTTCCCTTTCCCAATTTTTTTGGTTGTAAAGTGTTATTTAGAAATTAATCTTGTCTTGTTTTCTAGACGGAAAATATTTGGAAATCGCCTTCAGCTCAAATTGATCAGCCCCAACCAAGCACTTCTTCAAATTTGATGAACATTAGCAACATCACAGAAAATACCCCTACAAACGTTGTCAACCGAATCACCAATTCTAAGTGGCAAGATTTACCTTCGTTGTTAGCGTCACTGGGTTTGGAAAAATATATAGGAATTTTTGAATCTCATGAAGTTGACTTAGCAACTTTCTCTTCCTTAACGGACGAAGATCTGGTGGGGATTGGAGTTCATGCTTTTGGAGCTCGTAGAAAAATGCTGTTGGCAATTTCAGGTAAGATATTACATAAATCAGTTACTAGTAGCAATGCCTGGCGTTGCCCGGACACATTCCAGAACATTCTCTAGCATTTGAATATTTTGGAACATTCTCGATAATTCCAAATTATTCCCGTAAAATCGAGAATATTCTAGATCATTGGTAACCAAGTATTTTCCGGGTTGTTATGCCGTGGTCCTGTCTTCCTCCTTTACTAAACGTCTCGCCAGTCTCGACTGCTGGCATCCTCAGTAGATTACTGCTGCTCCTGTTGTTTTTTCTGCTGAGACTGTAACAAGCCGGAAAATACTTGCTTACCATACGAATGTCGGCCGTGAAAGCCTACGATCATCATCCTAGATCATTCTTAAAAGATCTTGAAAGTTTTAGAAATTCTTGAACATTCCAAATCATTCCGGAATATTATAAAACGTTTTTGAATACTTTGGAACATTCTTGAAGGATCAGAGATATTCCAGCAATTTTTAAATATTTTAGAAATTTCTAATACATTACTGTCATTCCTTAATTTGTTACGTAACGTCACTCCTTAATTTGTTACGTAACACGAAATTAATAGTTCTTATGACAATTTTTTTTTTTATAAATGTCACTTCTAGGCCTTCGTATTTGAACGATAATAATTTCTAATCGTCTTCATCAAGAGTCATCAAATCGCACCTTCACTTTTCTACTCCCGAGTCAATTTTTGCTACAACATCCCTAATGGTGTAACGAATAGGCGGAATTTTTATGGTTCATTTTTTAATGATTTAATGAATTAAAAATACTTATAAAACAAATAAAACTTAAAAACTAATTATAAATAAATCTTGAAACTACTTGCCTAGATAATTATCAACTAGGGGTGTTGATAATGGCGAGGACTCTTAATCGGGCATTAAGGTGAGTGATAGCGGCAACCCGCTACACCCCCCTAACCCTTCTGACTCGCTGGCTCGATTTTTTTCACCTCTACTTTTTTTTTCTTTATTACCGATTTACTCTCAAAACTAATTCTTTTATACTGACCCACATAGTGCTGTTTTACCCCCAAACGGAATTTTGCAAGTTGGTCACGGCCCACTTTTGCCGTGCAATTATGTCGCATTTCCGTGTAGCGGTTCCTTGTTTCGTAAAATCAATACGTTGCATATTTAAATGAAAACAAATTTAATTAATGAAATGAAAAACAATTAAAAGCAAATATTATTTTGGAAAAATACGAGCACTATGTGACAATGATAGTCTATTATAGCCCTTCCTCTGCCCTTTTTTTACCTTATTTTCGTTTCTAACAAGACCTTATATTCATTCATGTTTAATATTTCCTGGTGCAATCTTCATTTTTCATTCTTTTAAAAATTTTGAAGGAGTAGTTTACTCTTAAGTTTAAATAACAGGTTACTTATATAATAATGCAAATGAAGAATGTTACTTAGTTAAATCATCAATTAGTGATTACATATATGTTAGGGTATGCCAAAAAACGTTGATCTTATTCTTTAACTCTTCTCTTAAAATGTCATGGAATATATCCAAGCAAAAATTCTGTTAAAAGCGCAGCTCGTTAACTCAATTTCAAGTAGTCCACCATCGAACTTTTCCTATTGACATCAATATTTTAAAAATTCATGTTTCTCACATAAGATTTTGTAAGTCTGTAACTTTATAAATATCAACAATACAAAAAATTTTTGTAATGCATCAGATGGGCTAGAAAATGTCAATTTAATTTTTTGCCCTACCTCCAATAATTTAACTTAAAAATATATAAAACGCTGAATATTGAAAAATTGAAATTTTAAGAGTCTGTAGAATGTTAAATATTGGTAATAGAAATTTGGCTCAATGAATTTTTTTAGTGAAAATTTTAACGCTGAATAAGGTTTTAAAAAAAATCGTTTTCATATCTTACGAAGCAAATAATATCAAAAATGCTCTTGTCTGTGTTATTTAAATATGGTAACTTTTGATTCTATGATGGACCTTAAAATTAAAATAATGAGCTACGCCTTTAACAAACTTTTGTTGGGACATATTCTACAAATATTTGGGAGGGCGGGATTGAAAACAGTATCACTGTCTTTGGTACACCTTAATACACATTCATAATTAATTAATTACTATTAAAAATTCTTATTGTTAGTGGTGTCAACTTTATTTTTAATTGGTACAGTAATCGTCATTACGGTTTTTACATTTACACTTTATATAAAAATGCTAAATTGTTTTAAAACTGTAATCTTTATTGTTTTAGAATTACATAAAAGGTCTAGCCCATTTTCTGCAGCTCCTGGGGCCGAAAGAAAGAATTCTTCTTCGACTACTAGTACTCAAAGTAGTCCAAGAGATGGATGGTAGTAGTACATGTTAGAGAAAGACATTTACTAAAACTATTTCATTGTTACTAACCATTCGTCAATTTAACATTATCATTATCGAAGGGTATAAATTAACTCTAATACGTACTATAAAAAATTATTAATTTTACGTAAGTCTAACAAATTATTTAACTATGATTGTTATTAGATATCTTATGTGCTAAAAAAGTTGCAAGAAATTTTAGTAGATTTAAGATGATGTAATATATGTATATGCATGTAAAAGCATGAATGTCTGTTGAATTTATTTATGGTTTGTAGGTATATATGATTGTCTACGTGTTGTGTAACTTAACATGTTTGTTATATTTATGGTATTTGTTAATGATATTTCTTATTTGTTGTGTTTTACTAATAGATGATCATTTTGAAATGTTATCGACAAAAAGGGAATATCATTTTCTTCGTATTTGTTACTTATTAAATATAATTCAAAGTAATTTTAATCACAAATGTTGAAAAGGTTAAAATGTGAAAAGCGCGCAACTGTTAAGAAATTCCTGGTGAATTTTTTAACTTTTGAATTACTGTATACGTTGCTTTAAAAACAATTTTACGAAAGTGAATCTCATTATTTGTATTTTTATTTTGAAAATAATGGTACTTATATTTAAAATGAAGCGAGACATTTATTTGTTATTTCTTCGTGTCTATATTTTGTGTCGGTGTTTTTAGCAAGACTTGTCTCATCATTAGCATTTGTCTAACTGTGATTCCTATATACAATATTTCTTTACCATTATGGATACTAATATTTAATGATATTTATTAACGAATAAATACTTCTGCATGAATTTTTCCTTTTAATTTAATGTAAACTCCTACCTATAAAAAGAAAAAAACTAAACAACACTTTTTACACTATGCTCGATTTTCTTCACTGCTTGCAATGCGCTGCTTGGCACCAAAACAATGGGGTGCGTCTCAATCGGGCATCAAAATATGACCCAGGCACAGCATATGACATCTCTTTCCCAGTCTAAGAATTTATCACAGTATTTGTTACTAAAATAAGTTAAAGGAACAATATTTATAATATTCTAAAGGTCCAGATCTAAGTTTTCTAAAAAAAAGTATCTCCCGAAACCTTATCAAAAGGTTCCTTTTGGAAAAATAGTCTAATTATTTTAATTTTTATTTATATAGTACATTTAATACGTTATTAACGGTTTTTCGCAATCATTCTGAGTTTATTTAAAAATGTTGCATTATCCGATGAATTAAAATTTTATATTTGTATTGGCTAAATGAAGCCAAATATAAAAGTGAATATAAATATAACCCAAATGTGGAAGATTATGTCAAAACTCAAAAATGTTAATTTAAGAAAACAACAAAATAATTCTGTGTGTAGTTTTATTTGCATTAAAGTTTAAAATACCGATACTATTTAGTGGCATGGAAAATGGGTGACATGCTTAAAGAACTTCGAGAAAGATCGAAGAAAAGAAAGCAACTTCTTGCACAAACGGTAAGACTGCTTTGATTTGTGTAACTTAAATCACTGTACATTTCTGTAATTAGTTGGGAGTTTCGGGCGTGGAAGAATTAAGGCAAGTTCTTGGAACATCTACAGAAGTTCCTAAAAGAAAGAAAGAAAAAGGAGACGGTTCAGGGGAAAAAAATGATGGAAAAGCTGGCAACACAGATGAACTCATTTATAGAGATTCATCGACATTTTTGAAGGTATGAAGATGTATTTTAATATCTTACATGAAAGCTTAATAGTTTGCTTTAGTTTTATACATAATAATTTGCAGGGCACTCAGTCTTCAAATCCCCACAATGATTACTGTCAACATTTCGTTGATACTGGTCAGAGACCTCAAAATTTTATAAGAGACGTTGGCCTAGCTGACCGATTTGAAGAATACCCAAAATTAAGAGAACTTATTAAACTAAAAGATGAACTAATTTCTAAAACAGCAACACCACCCATGTATCTTAAGTGTGATCTAAATAACTACGATCTTAAAAATCTAAACAGTAAATTTGATGTAATTTTAATCGAACCACCATTAGAAGAATACCAACGTACCAAGGGTGTTACTAACATTCAATTTTGGACGTGGGATCAAATTATGAATTTGGATGTCGGAGAAGTTGCAGCACAAAGGAGCTTCATATTCTTATGGTGTGGCAGCTCTGAAGGACTTGATATGGGAAGAATTTGTTTAAGGAAATGGGGATTTAGAAGGTATTTACAATTTTTTGTAATATAAAAGAATAAAATTTGCGTATTGCAGTTTTTTCATTAACTTAACTGTTTCTATTTGGAAATGGTGTAAATGATTACAATTTTAAATGCTTTTTAACATGTTTGCTATCCAGATATATAGAAAAAACTAACTAAACCTAATAAAAGTTTTTTTTAACAGTTTTAAATTAGAGGTAGAGTCGTGGTATGTTAGTTTCTTGATTGTAAATCATTCAGGATTTTTTTTTAAATTCATAAACCATTCTAGATCATTTGCAAACAAAAAACGTTAAGTTTTAAAAAAAGCTATATGGAAGTAGTAAATTATATACATTAAAATTGTAGATGCGAAGATATTTGTTGGATTCGCACGAACATAAAAAATCCTGGTCACTCTAAGAATTTGGACCCTCGAGCTGTATTTCAACGCACCAAAGAACACTGTTTAATGGGAATTAAAGGAACTGTGAGACGTTCAACTGATGGTGATTTTATTCATGCAAATGTCGATATAGATTTAATAATCTCTGAAGAACCAGAGTATGGAAGTTTAGAAAAACCAGTTGAAATTTTTCATATCATAGAACATTTTTGTTTGGGTAGACGTAGATTGCACATTTTCGGAAGAGATAGTACCATACGACCTGGTTGGCTTACTATAGGACCAGAACTCACAAATAGTAATTTTAATGCTGAAACATACAGCAGTTATTTCAATGCAAGTAACATTACCACGGGATGTACAGAAAGAATTGAAGCTCTTCGCCCAAAAAGTCCTCCACCTAAGGGTAAAGGTAGCTCAGGTAACAGAGGCAGAGGTTCATTTAATAGGGGAAGAGCTAGAGGAAGATAAGAAGAATTATAGGTTTATAGTTTTTAAGTGGACCACACTGTATACCTTATTTTCCATTGTAATGAAAATATTTCACTTATTTATTTTTTATTTCAAAAAAGCAAACTAAAAACTACAAAAGAAAAGATATATTAATCACAGAGCAAGTTAGAATGATACAGCATTCATCTTCAGTTATTATATTTTTGAATGGACACCCCTTCGATTTTCATTACTTTAAAGTATTATGCTGTTCAGCATATTCCTCAAGACTATAATAATGTTAGGTGCAGAAAACACCCATTTGCATAGTTTTCTGGGGTTTAAAATAAAATATCAAAACAAACTAAATGAATCCAAAAATAAGATAACAAAATCCGAATTTGCCGTTGCAATCAACACAAACTTGGTGTACGGTCATTTTAAGATTATCTAGTTATAGTAAAAAAGGACACCTGGAGGGAAATGAGTGCAGTTAGGACCATGTTCTTTTTTTTTTGTTTGCAGCTACCTAGAGAAAAATAAGATTTATTTTTTATTTATTCAGTTGAATACTTGGTTGTCTTCTACATTTTTGTAAACCTTTGAAAGCTATGTGAAGGAGTAATTTTGTGCTCAACATAAACAACACATACTGTTGATTAACAGGCTGACATTCTATAATTTCATGAGAATTAGAGAGGAATTCTCTCTCCAATGAAATAATTACTAAAAAATCAAAAGCGAACTTTGCAAACGTATTTTTTTTATGTTGTCTTTTCTCTTTGTTAGTTGCACTATGTGACCAATCCGTGAAATATTTTTTTCGATTTCGGCCTAATAAAACAAATATATTTTAATAGATTCTACATTTACTTGGAGGAACTTCATAGTAATGATAAATAAAAACACTTTTGTAATTTTACAATTTTTATTATACACTTGACGTACGTTGTAGCTTCTTCAGAAGTTTACAGTTTACTTGTAACTTGTTAACTGTAAACTTCTAAAGAAGCTACACCACAATGAAACGAAAGTGTACAATAAATATTGTGGAATTATAACAGTGTAAAATTGTAATTTATTATATATATATCTTTTTAGAAATTCTATGTTTCTGGTTTGAACTTTGTGACATTCCATAATAATGTAAATTTATAGTTTGTTCTATTTAAATTTATATTTCTTGTTTGTGTTCAATAAAAGGAATTAGTAAAAAGAAGGTTAAAAGCTGAGACTAGGAAAGAGAGAGGACTTGTAACTCGTACGCTGTGTCTGTGTCATGTTTTAATGCCTAAATTGAGGCGGACACCATGTGTTTGGTGTCAAACATTGTGTCGAAAGCTCGAAAGTAGTGAAGAAAATTGGAAATTGTGTAAAGTGTTGATTAATTTATTTGGGTTTTTAAAAAGTAGAATCATTATAATATTTATTATGAATGAGGTTTTTATTTTCATTTCAAATAACAGTTTAGTTGTATTAAATGCGTTTTTCTAAAAGTTATTTCGTTATTCAAAATAGCGCATAACTTTTGCAAAAAAGCCTGTTCTTTCATAAATATTAATTATAAAACGAACTCTCTTTTTATACTACTAACTAATGCATGTTGCGCTACTGAACTTGACGTTATGGAGCCAAGAGGCCTGAAATATCACTTTAGCATTGAAAATTATGAGCCCCCCTCTTTCTTTTACAATGTAGAGGATAATTAATTCTATTTTTGGTTTATTTGGCTGTAGTCTATATTTTTTTAAAACCAACCCAATGCAACAATTACTTTTTTTGCAGATGGTCTTTCTTTTTGTCGCAGTTGTAATATCAAATCGTTTATTGATTTCGGTCCAATGAAACATTACATTTTTTATTTGTGTTCAATCAAAGGAATTATTGGAAAGTTTGTAATGGTTTGTAAATAAAGACGAACATAACTTGTGCATATGACTGTACATAATTATTTCTTCCTTTGGATGCATCCACCATCTATCGGAAAGTAGCTGAGTTTTTATAAGGAAATATTTCAATTAATACTAAATTATAGGATTAAAATACAAAAAAAATGCATTTTACTTTAAAAATAAATAAAAAAGAAATTGTATTAGGAAATCAATAACTTTAATTAGTAATTTAGGTTTATTAGAGTATAATAATTTTTCAAATTTTAAATCCAACTTGAACAGTTTTCATTGTAATTTTGTGTTACAACACCCTACTATAAATATGTATGTAGAATTCTATTTTGTATAAAAAATAAGAATTCATTTTAAAGGAAATTCTATCAAACGAAAGAAATTTTAACGAAAATTGTTATTAATGAAAACTAAAAATGCCGCTTTATAGTTTGTTTGATTTTTAGATTTGTTCCAATAATACTTTCAACATTACATAAAACTTAAGAAAGAATGAAACAATTATTAATAGCGTTATCAAAAGCACTTTGCAAGTTTTACAGATAGTAAAAATAATCGACCTTGGTTTCTGAATTCTGAGGCACCATTAAATCGAGCACAGAAGCGTCCTCTAGTCAGTAGAGCTGGTACTAACACTAGTCATTTGTACGGTACGGGTTCGAAAGTATGTATGGTGCTCCGAAAAACAAAGACGATCGACGATATGATTAGCTTTCGTTTTACTTTCGAATATTTACGTTAATTTAATCGAATTGGCATTAAAACGTAAGTATGAGAGACCTAGTCAACCAAGAACTTATTGTGATTAGCACTGGTTGACAACAATGAACATACCGAACCTCCTAGTTCTTTAATGTACCTGTAATAACTCGTTTAATACGTCTTTTAAGAACCAAACGGTCAAAATCAGTTTTGGATACACTAGTGGTGCCGATTGCAGTGAATCCGTGATAATTAATTGTGATTATTGGTGTAAGGTGTAATCAAAATTTTATATCGTCAATGTGCTATTTCCACCAAACCTTTTGGAGATCATACCCAACCTGCAAACTTGTGAACGTGGAAATTTGGTTTTTTAATACTTTCGTGGAGTACGGTCAATTTTATGGGTCTGTGTCACAGTTGTCGAAAGAATAATGTTCCATTTCGAGGTAAGTTTGCATTCATTAAAACTGATGCTTACACGAACACTTTTAAAATTAAAGAGGCCAATTCACTTTGTCACCCCATTCATTGTCTTCCTAGAATTTGATATTAATTTCTGGTAAATGCAGGCCACACTATCTGCATAGCAATAGTTATCTTAAGTAGATAAGAACACAAAAGGCTCGACCTAGTCGTAGACTATTTGCAAATGATATCTTCGAGTAAGTACATTTATGATAAGCGATTTGCCAACTCGAAAGCGCATTTCGTTTTGATGACCCGGCTCGTCTTCTTGTCTGCTGTGAAAGCTTGTTCGGTTAAAACTACTAGATAAGGGATTTGATTATATTAATATTACGTGAATCAGTAAAATGTGGATTTTTGAAAATATTCAGTGGCTTTTTGGTAAGTCTTTAAAAGAAATTTTATCAGTTTTTTTTATACCTATATTATATATTTATATTCACAAATTATCACGAAAATAATTGTATTTTTACTATACTTCATGTGCAATTATCATTTTGCTATTTAAGACAATTTATAATTAGAAAAAAGTGCTAGGTATATGTATTAAGGAAATTGAGGTTATGCCGCTATATCCAATAGATATAATACCAGTCTCCCAATTTATAGCAAAGCCTTTTTGAATTATTTTCTCAACGTTTCGACTTCAAAAATTATTCGTTATTATACTACATACTAACTAGGCATTCCTTATATAAATATTGAGCATTTTCTTCTTAAAAAAAAACGATTTAGGTGCATATTTAGGTATTTACAATTTAAGTACCTATATTAAACGTTATTTAAATACATAGTTTCTTGCTTTCTAAATACTAGATAAATACCTACCTACCTGTTTATATTTTCTGCCCAGTTAAGTTTTTTTTGGAAAAAGGTACCTACTCAGTATTGCATGTGAAAAATGCACTATAGTCGTTGTTAGCAATGTTTGTATGTGTATGAAGCTATTTACGCAGCACTGTGCATTTTATTCTTCCTCAAACACTAATCAATAATACCTAGTTATATTTTAACTTGTAACCTAAGGAAAACTGTTGATTTATACAACCAGTATAAATACACTAAAAAATTTAATAACCCAAGGTAATTACATAGACCACCGAAAATAAAAACATTGTGCAGAAATTAAGTGGGAATGTAATTGAAAGATTTACCTAATTTATTTAATTTAACGCAAATCAAATTATAATGTAGATACAATAAAATAAATTACAATAGTGGATAGATACTGAATTTTTTTATTACATATTCTAAAAAAATGTTTTTGTGGCCACATTTCCAACATACAGAAGTAGGTACTTACCTGTAGACCTAATATAATAAAGCTAGGAAAGAATCCTCAATTAACCTTTAATATGAGGTCGTGAACGGAATTTATTTCCTAATTTTACTCTTGTCAGTGATATATTATTAGGGTTTGCGGTTTATTGACTATTCACGTAACATATAATAACCTTGGATAATTGGTTGAAGGCCATGCATATAGTAAACGTGTGTATTGAAGCATACGTTACATACGTAGACACACACATACACATTTCTATTATAAAACCAGCATTGTGTAGGTAGGAACGTTTGATGATACGTACTTTAATTAAAACAGAGTATCCATCAGAAATTCCTAACGTTAAAATTGTATACCTTAATTCATGGTAAGTACCTACAAATTAACAGGAATACCTACGTACCTACTGAGAAAAGTATAATAATTAGGAAGGTACCAAATAGAACAGAATTTTTGATTTTTAGTGTGCTTTAAGTAAGATTTTTAGAAGTTATTTTTTAAATAGATAATTATAACCTATTAAGATTCCAAAAACCATATGCCAAAAGTTACGAAAAATGACATAAACTAAGATTGAATTTCCATTTTTATTTTGAGCCAAAGTAGGTAGGCACGTAGGTAACTACTTTTTGAGAATTTTTCGTCATAGGTAATTAATCAGTTCGAATTTTTTAACACAAAATATTTTCCATTCAAAAAGAAACACCGGTAAAGGATTTAAACGTTATTTTTATTCTCCATATAGAGGTATAACTACCTATAATACTCCACTAAAAATTAAATTAGGTTCATGCTAGTAGCTTATAAAAACGAAAGAACATAAGTATAAAAATAATTAAAAATGGATTTAATTTACTCTTCCCTTCTCTTTGTGTTTACATATAAAATTTATTATATACAGAACTAGTTCAAAACGTTTCCCTGGAAAAAAATATTTTTTACCCAAAAAAAATTATAGGTAATTATATTTATTAACTTTTTAAACCATTTCCCTGGTTTTAATTTTTTTTAAGTGTTGTGCTAATTTTTTTTTTTATTTAAAAGTAGCCTAAGTTAATCTTATTACATGGTGCCCATCTCAAGTGCTAAGTTCTCCTCAACATCGCTTCTGCCGTTTCGAAATTAGCCGGAACAAACAAACAGCCGGGAACAAAAAAGAAAAAAAAAAAATGCTATTTTGGTATATGTACCGTGTAAAAGCGGTTATTTTAATATTACAAACATATACTCCAATTTTATTTATTTGTGTAGATGAGTTGACGTACTGTAAGTAACAAACAAATTTAGAAACAGTATTATTGCAGACAATTGTATGACAATGGTGTTATCAGAAAAACTGTTTTAGTTACAGTATATAAATGTACAATTATCTCACAAGAAAGAAAGACTATTAGGCAAGGTTTATACACAATGACAGAAAATGTAAAATGTGACAGCTCGTCCTAACCTAACCCGTTTTCGTCTTTAATATCGCATATGTTTAAGAACGATATTATACGCAATACCGGCTTTTTATGCATCGAAACGAAGCGCATCTTGGACAAAGTTAACAACATGTTTTTTTTAATTTTTCAGGAAAAATGAAAGGTACGCGACGGTAGGTAAAAAATGCCGCCCCGCAGGCAAAATTTTAAAATTTTTTTTAATGAAAAAACAAATAACCTTTTAAAGGGCATTTAAAAAAATAAATAAATAAATAAAAATGAGTTTTAACCTTTAAAAAAAACAGGAAAATCCCCTAAAAATTAGAGAACACTTGCCCCAAAAAAATGGGGACAGAGTGAACTCTCTTTTTGTCACCAAAACTTTGAATTTTTGGGAAAATTTGGTAAAAAATTTTTAAAAGGAAAGCCAAAAATAATGCGTTTTAATTTATTAAATACCCCAAACCAAAAAGTTTTTTTTACTTGAGACATGGTAAAAACCGTTTTGAAAAATTTTTAAATTTGTTAGAAGGTAAAAACCTTCTTGTTTTCACTGGTTTAAAATTTTGGGCGGAAAATTTGGATCCCTTTTCTTTTAAATTTCAAACGAAAATTTTTGAAAAATTCCTTTGAATTTTTCTTTTTTCTATATTTTTACCGAACAAAATAACTTTCCCCTCATTTTTATTTTAATTAACACGTTTCTATTTCAAATTCATAAATGACGCCTCTCTCTCTAACACATGGACATCACACTGGGGTATCGCTCTCGTGATATGTTCAGAATCAAACTTGAACCAATAAAGTTAGGTAAAGTCGTCAGCGACACAACAAAAATTTAAATATTTTCTATGGGTTACGGGTTGGTGTTTTGTAACTATGAACTATGAAATGGTAAAAGAGATGTATATTATACGATAATAATCAATAATATAATAAATATTAAAGGATAAAATTATATGGTGGAACTAGTTCAATTTTTAAGGAGGTTCACTGAACAAATGCACCTACAGTAAAACCGCCACTGTACGCAATACCTTGTAATTTAATATTGTCTTTCTTATGCATTGAAACGAGAGCGCATCTTGGACGTAAGTTATTGTTCCAACAACATACGCTTTGTTTTCACTGCACTTTCTCTGCATGGTTACAACATGAATAGGTCACGCTACGGTAAGGATAAAATAATTCTACTGTACCTGCCCAATTTTACGTTTCTTGATTCGGGAAAATTGTATAAAAATTATCAAATTACCTACCTAATTGAAAAAACAAAAATAACGCTTTATACATGGTTGCAAAAATTGAATAAATAAAAAATTAAATTTTAAAAAATAAAAAAAAGAAGACATGCAATGCCCATAAAAAAAGTTAGAGAAACACTTGCCCGTTTTTTTAAAAAATATTAGTGGTGCACAGGAGTGAATCTCTCTTTTATGTCTCCAATTTGAACTTTGAATTTTAGGAATATTTGTGATATAAAACAATTTAACAGTGTAAATTGACTTTTACTTATATACAATAATAGAATACTTCTCTAATTTGATGCTAATTACCTGCCAATACCGACAAAAGATATTATTTTTGATTAGAGACATGGTAGAAAATTGTCCGTTCTTAGAAAACCTATACTTACCTAATTAGTTAGAAGGAAATAAACTACCAGTAAAAGTAAAAGCAGTGTGTATCTCTACATACGAGTAATTAAAATTATTAAACACGAATGGACAAAGGGTTAACAGTTTTAGCAGATTCACGCATTTGTCATTGACTCCTAAGTTTCAAGGACGAATAATTTTCAGATGAGTCAAACTATTCCTTAAAACACTGAATTATGTTTTTTATCTATATTTATTATCGTTATTATCAAAACCTAATCTTCACACTCAGGTTTTTATGTTTACTTATTATATCTACGTTTCATCATTCTCAACTTCATAAAATGTAGCTCCTAAATTAGCTGATCGATTGGAATACCTGATGTGATATATAATAAGAGTGACACTACTAAAAATACTATACTTAATGATATTATTTAAATGCCGAATTTAGACACAGGCCAAAAAGGCTTATAAGAAGGTAAAAAATGCCAATAGCACCTTAACTATAGTTTAGATAATAATACCTATATAATAATTTTTTGGGGATAATTAAAATTGGTTTTTTAAGGGCAATTGAAGCACACAACTGCGAGAATTTGTAAATTTTCGGCTCCAAATTCAAATTTTTGCAAAGTGCTTTAAAATTTTAAGTGGGTATTAAAAAAGTTTGTAACTTCACTTTGTAAATTATCTAGAATTGTTTCAAAATGTGGTATGAAAAATTAAAAAACTATTTTCTCTATACTTTTTTTGGACTATAAGTACCTAAATATGTAGTTAAGTTACATTATCAACACAAATGTTAAATAAACTTTTTATGATATTTTAGATTAATGAAGAATGGAAAAGGAAATGAAAAATTAGGTCGAATTTTATATTATGGCATCCCCTCTTTATTTACTAAAGTAAGGTCATTGTAATGATCTAAAATAATGCTCTCAAATTAAAATATTAAATAATTTTTTTTTGTAGTGATTTTAAATATTTTACTAGAATTTTCATAAACCTGTTAGTATACATGGAGTGCACCCTACACCTTACAAATAATTCATAATTTTTCCATGTTCCATCTACCATTGAACTAGAATATCATAAAAAATTTTGATAATGGAATTTTACCAGGTAATTATGGTCGAAAAAAGAAGAGACAAAATTGTCAAAAAAATGGTTTTTGTAATCTTTCGTACCTACCACGTTCCGTCCATTTTAAAAAAATCAGTGTAATTTATGATTAAATACAAAAACAATTGTTTTTAGGATTGAACAGCCCTTATTATTTTTTTAAAAATTTTAAACGCTTGCAAAAGTTTGAATTTGGTGAAAAAAAAAACTTTCAAATATATGTGCTTCAATTATTTCAACATCGATTTTTATTTTTTAAATAAATGTAGAGAAATAAATTAGCCACATAAAAAATTGCGATAAGATTTAAGGATGGGAGTTACTTTTACCTTAGTCGTATCAAAGTAAATTTGACATATATGTATATCAAAAAGTAGTAGTTTTAAGGTAAGTCTGCAATTACATTTTATTCCAAAAAGTTCTATACTCCAAGAGTTTTTGTCGGAAGAAACATTTTTTTTCCTCCGAAACCGTTATAACTAGATATGATTTTTTACAAGAACCAAAAAAGCTTAGATATGTACCTTTCAATATAATATAATTGAGTAGATACCTATTCAACCCTCCAAGAAGTTTCTAAGAATTGTATCTGAGGGTAAGGGTCGTTTTCATCTTTGTCGTTCTTTAAGGAAATGAATATATACATATAAATGTTATTGAAATCGTACCGCGATTACCTTCTTGTTGCATTATGCACCCTTTCATGAGCAAACGAAGTAATAAGGTATATATGTATGTTAATGATTTAAATCGACTTATTTTAAACCCAAGAACGTGTACTTAGTTGTTGTATGATCACGGAATTCTGAGACACATTGTAAAGTAGTTTTTGTGTTTCGATTAAATTTGGTGCCCTTACAAGAAAGTAGCAACCTGTTAATAGTACCATTTATTGACTTAAAATTAGATTTATAACTTTGGTTTGTATAATGGCGGATCGTGATAAAATGTAGTGGGTGTTTTACAAAGGTTTTTTTTTTTCAAAATTAATTTACTTCTAAAATCCTTCATGGAAGTAAAGTTTCCGTTTTATATCCTTCTTACCCCTACCTCAATTAACAAGGACAACAAAAAAATGCATTTATTTTGCTGCATCCACAAATTGTATTATTGTTTGACGATGATAACAACGAACAAATGGTTTTTTAAATTTAGTTTTCACGTTAGTTTCAATTACCTACATACCATTAAATTCATGCAAATTTTGAAAATTGTGTTGCATTTTAGTTTTGTTTTATTTATAAGTTTGAAAGACAAACACGCAATGTTATGTCTGTTTAATTGTCTAGAAAAAATGTTTAAAAATGATTCATTTTAGAACACGAGACTTGTACGTGCGTGCTTGTATCAATTATGGTTGATGTTCTATTTTATCGTCGTTTTGTGATTCATTACACAATATACTGATGCAATTTCTAGTAAAAAAACTTAAAAGTTAAATTTAATCAGGTTGCATTATTTTACCGTTTTTTTTTTTCACGACGATGGAATACCTACTAAATGCGATAAGAAACGTCATGGTAAGTTGCTAAAGTATCTTATCTGACCACAAATTATCTATTTCAATAATTGCATTGTGTGTATAATAAAAAAAGTTGACATTTATCTAAATCTGCGGTTTTATGTAATAATCTGCATATTAAATTAAGTAGACGTACCCATACATGGTGATATCTATCGGAATTTTGTCGATTTACACATAGCAACAAGGCAAAGTGTTTTATTTTAACTTTTACTTGCTTTATCGCCCCCCTTCAAATTAATTACTTGAATATATGATATGAACGTCTGCTCATTAATAAACGCGACTGTCTACTATTGACGATGATCTGTCCTAGCCCCGTCTGTTTTTTCTTCCGGTGACAAAGCATAGTGTCATCATATCTTACTATTATTGGGAAGGACGTTGTCATTATCAGTTCGATTCCTTGTTTGTCTAGTCATCTGTTCCTCACGTATATCAAGCTAGCACGGCCAAGTTATTTTTCCGATTTCTGACTTGCACTTTAATTTGTCGCTAATTTGTTGCTAATGTGGTACAAAATCCAAAAATTTGTCGCTCATGCCGTTTAGCCATAATCAGCTGGTATGCCAGCTTGATATCAAGCTAGCACAACACATAGCGTATCTCGAAAAGGAAATGTCGTAAGATATTATTACTGTAAAGACCATAATTTGTCGCTGAAAGACGACACATTCAACGAATTTGTCGCTAGTCTTATTTCTAGCTGATAAGCGAAAAACTTCTGGAAAGCCATCAAACTGAACCTACATATGGCATATCTCTAATAAAAGGAAACATCGTAGGATATTACTGTAAAGGCCATAATTCGTCGCTAATTTGTCGCTGAAAGATGACACATTCAAAAGAATTTGTCGCTAGTCTTATCTCCAACTGATAAGCAAAAAACTGCTGGAAAGCCATAAAATTTTTGAAAGGTAACTTGGGGGAAACAGGGAAAACCTAATGTAAAGAATTTCGTAAATAAATCCGATCTCTTAAGACAAATGTAACAAAGAACTCCTTAATTATTTGTTTGATGGTTTTCCAGCAGTTTTTCGCTTATCAGCTAGAGATAAGACTAGCGACAAATTCTTTGAATGTGTCATCTTTCAGCGACAAATTCTGGTCTTTACAGTAATATCCTACGACGTTTCCTTTTCGAGATACGCTATGTGTAGTGCCAACTTGATATCAAGCTAGCATACCAGCTGATTATGGCTAAACGGCACGAGCGACAAATTTTTGGATTTTGTAACAAATTAGCGACAAATCATAGTGCAAGTCAGAAATCGGAAAAATAACTATGTCGTGCTAGTTTGATATACGCTGTGTTTTTCTATAATTAAGTTAGACATGTTTGGAAATAGAGAATTTTGCAATTTGGCTGCGTGCTACTCATATAAAAGAACAGTATTGTAACAAGGAAGCCGTTAGTTAAGAAATTGGTTTTGGCGTATGATAGACACTGTGTAAATGGAATCATTGTCAATGCAAAATTAGCCAACACTTGTACGTAAATTTATAAATAATGACCAACGCCCTGTATGTACTGTACGGCTTTTTGATTAATATTATATATTCCTTACGACGGACGTCGCGTCGTGAGCTTTACGATTCCTTTCTTTAAACTTCGAGGTCAAATTTAGAAGATTGCATGCAATGACAGTTGACACACGCCACTTCCTTATTACTTTCTTACACAATAATAATAAGGAAATGAATGACCCGAGCGCCGAGATAATTAGAATTTCCATAAATAAAATTAATTATTTATTGCTGGTCATATTAACGCTTTTCAACTCACATTTCTTAATGCATTTTACAAAAAAATAACGAATGCTGCACATAGCATTTAATCGCAAAAAAGTCAACGTTCTAGATTTAAGGTCAGAATATTGGACTATCCAATTTTTTTTGTAATGGATTTACAAGAGCACTTTTCTACAACAACTTACGTATTTCTGTTAGTAAACAGTAACTTCAGTTTAAATTTTATGTTTTTTATTAATATCAGAAAAATATTTAAAAAGGGGTCAATTACACTTTAGTGTCGCAAAACGTATTATACCAAGCTAGCATAAAATTTAAAATACACACCTTAATATTTTTTATTATTAAACAGTAGTAAATTATAATTTCTGTAATTTATTAAGTGCCTCATAAATATTTATTGCTATCTTGAGTTGTAAAATCACAATTATATAATTTTCTAAATAATGTCTAAGTGCACTGCAATAAAATTGTCGCCATAAGGAAATACATATATGTAATTTATTTAACAGTGTTACAAAAATTAAAGTTATCAAAAGGAAATTATTACAACCAATATGTGGAACTTTACAGTTTACCCAAGTTCTAGATAAACATTTTGGTTAGTGGCCTATTTGAACAATTGTGCACAATATACCGGTAGGGAAAATGTTTAACCGACCATATAACTATTAGGTACGTTCCACAAACCAGTGGCAAAATTATAATATAATTATTAACTAGTTTATTGATCACATTGGTAGGTATATGTGGGAATTTTTTTTAGAATGCCCGCTTCGTTTGCGTTACTTGTAATTTTTTGGAAATCTACGAATGTTGTGTAGTTTGCAGGCAGTAAAACCATCAACAATAAACTTCAAAACAATTTGCTATTAGTACCTGTATCAGACGCTGATATGCGAACATATTATTGCAATGCATTCTGCAGTTTTTCATCCTAGATCTTCCACAAGTAAGTTCCGATGCATTTCGTACCAACTCACGTGGCACATCCCCATTTTGTGACGTCAGACACCTCACCTGATTCGGTCAACAAAAGAATCGCTACGTAAGGAACTGTACACTTATTACTTACTGGTTGCCTCAGCCGGTTGAAAGGCCAAGGTTATATTGCCATTATTACTGGATTTGTTCAGAAGAACTCAACAGCTTGGAAAACCAAAATCACTGCATTTTGCTTGGAGTTTCGATTTGGACACAATATTTTTGCATAATAATTCTAAAAATTGTAGGAACTGTCTATCCCAATTACAATTTTGAATTATATTTTCTATGTTTAAAATAATTTATTAATGAAACTCGTAAACGTGTTAATAAAAGCCAAGAAAATTCCAAAACTGGTTCTTCATCTAAGGATAATTACTTTTTTTTAATTTGTTTAATATTATTCTTCTTTATCCTGGAAATTACATTTGATTTAGCATTAAACTACTGTATAACAATAATTTAAACAATAAATATTTTTTTGTGCTTCAAAAAGTAATTTACAATTCGTTTATAATACATTTATTAGTCTAGTGGTGAGTATTTTTGATGGAACAGTAAGAGGTAGGAGAATCAAGAGGCTGAGGAAGCAAGCCAGACTAGGACCTTCTGAGATACGACATAATAGCAATGTATTAAAAGGAGAAATGGTAATAAAGAGGGGTAGAGGAGGAAGTTCTAGCTTAGATTGTTTTTCGCAAATGCTTGATTGAAAATTTAGTTTTTCTAAGTAGTTGTAATAAGACGAATACAATTACAATTCGAAAGCATGTCCATTAACATCCTATCACTATTGAGCTTCAAGATAACATTCAAGGTCATTCTTCAACTGAAGACGTTAGATTAGAGCATCTCCCTTTTTGTCAATAATATAATAAGCTCAAGCATTCCGCCATCAACGTTGGGATCCACTCCTTCAGAGACTCTTCTTCTGCTGTGACCCGAGTTAGGTGTTCATCTGCTATTGCTATTCCTAAAATCGCATTTATTGACTTTTCAGATTCGGTCTTTCGATTTTGAATTTCCCTCCGACCATGGCCAAATGATATAGTTTGTTCATCCTCTACTAGATGTCGTTGTTGTGGGGAAACGCGAAGATTAGATAGGCAACCTGTTTTCAAACTGAAGACCTAATAATGATGATGTAAAATGAGCGATAAAAATATTAAAAGATGTTAAATGATTAGATGTACATACATATGTATAATACTTATTGATATCGTTTAATGTTGAAAAACAGTTCAACAACGGATATGATATTTATAAGTAAGATCGTCGCATAAAAGAATAGAAAATTGATTTTTTTGTTGTCCTAAACCCAAAATGCCGATGCACATATTATTGTTAGCATGCATATTATTTGTGTAAATCTCGTTTAATTCAAATTACTAAGAGATAATGGTTCTGTTAAAATAAGAAAATTTAACACTGGCCACATTTAATAAAACTGGTTTTTGTATTACTATCATGCGTCACCGCTTTATATGCGTAGCCATGGTTTTTTTGTAGTTTTTTGTTATTTTGTTATTCTCTGTGTTATTGCCTTGAAAAGTGCATCGGTACTAATAAAGAACATTAGTTATCAAGAAAACTTTTTTATTATTGAAATCTTGCTGCCCTATAGCCAATAGGTTATGGGCCCAGAACATTCTGCTATAGAAATTCAAGAATAATAAGGCAAAGAAGTGGAATAATCGTTGTTAGAATAACCTCAAAATGGATCCCACGCGGTCAATGAATTTAGAAAAATTTGATGGAAATAACTTCAGACAGTGGAAGTTTCAAATCAAATGTGCTTTGAAGGCAAAAGGAATCGATATTTCCATATCAAAATCAGAAACAAACACTGCTGATTGGTTGAAAAATGATGGCATGGCAATGTTTATTATCACCTCTTCAATGGACTTCAAACAAATTACATTGATAGAGAACTGTGAAACCGCTAAAGAAATAATGGCTAAACTTGAGTCTATTTATGAACAAAAAAGTGAGCTGTGCAAAATGCTAATCCACGAAAAGTTTTATCAATACAAAATGTCGGAAAGTGATAGTGTGGCACAGCATATATCTAAGGTTGAAAACCTGGCAAAACAACTAAAAGAAAGTGGCGAAAGTGTTAGTGAAATGGCCATCATAACTAAAATACTAGGCACTTTGCCTCTGAAATATAGATCATTACGTCAAGCATGGATGTCATTAGATCCCACACAACAAACTCTCAATAATTTGACTGCTCGTCTATTAGATGAAGAAGCAAGTTTGTCGTCTGTGGAAGAACAAGAAACAGCTCTTCTTGTTGCTAAAAAGAGATGGAAGAATAAACCACAGCAATATGAGTCAAGATCATGTGGGAGTGGTACAAATCAAAACAAAAACACCAAACATAGATTTGAATGTTACAATTGTGGAAAGCGCGGGCATTTTGCAAAAGAATGTCGTTTTCCAAAGAAGAATAAATCATCAAAGCCTCATAAAGAACCTACAGACATGTTGGCATTTAATGTAGAAGTCAGTTCCTATAATACTGAAGAAAATGCATGGATCATGGATAGCGGGGCCTCTGCGCACATGACATTTAGAAAAGATTTCTTTTTAGAATTTTCTGAATGCAATCAGAAATCATTGACATTAGGAAACAAACAATCTGTAGAAGTCGCAGGCATTGGTAAAGTGTTAATCAAGAGATATGTTGATGGACAATGGGAAACCAGTGAACTGCAAGAAGTATTATATGTCCCAAGCTTACGAAGAAATTTATTTTCAGAAGGAGTTATAATTCGAAAAAGTTACACTATTATAAAGAAAGATTCTCATGCTTTAATTTATAAAGACAATGAAGTTGTAATGAGTGCCAAACTCAGAGAAAATAATTTATATGAGTTGAATATAAAAACAATCATTTCAGATACTTGCAACCTGGTACAGAATAATCAAAGCGATATTAAGATGTGGCATGAGCGACTTGGTCATATTAACATAAAGGAAATTAAAAGTATGTGTTCTAATAATGTTGTTGAAGGTTTAAAGATAATTGAAAATGATGAAAAGAACTTTGTGTGTGAGGCATGTGCTTATGGAAAGCAATGCAAGTTTCCATTTCACAAATCTTCACGAGGAGAAATACAGCCTGGTGACTTAGTTTACAGTGATGTCTGTGGACCGATGAGTCACACATCGGTTCAAGGAATGAAGTATTATGTGTTATTCAAAGATGCAGCAACAAGTTACAGGCATGTATATTTTATGAAAAATAAAAGTGATGTCATGGAAATATTCAAAAAATATAATAGTATGGTTAAGAATAAATACATGCACAATATCAGAATATTACATACTGATAATGGAAGAGAATATGTTAATAAAGTTTTTAAAGAATATCTTGACAAAGAGGGGATAGTTCATGAGCTTACTGCTCCATATACACCAGAACAAAATGGGCGTGCAGAAAGAGAAAATAGAACCATAGTAGAGAGTGCTCGTTCCATGTTATATGGAAGAGATGTGCCACTATACCTATGGGCAGAAGCTGTGAACTGTGCAGTTTATATATTGAATAGAACATCTTCTAGTCAGACTCCAGGTAAAACACCGCATGAATTATGGCACGGTACCAAGCCACAATTAGGTCACTTAAAAGTGTTTGGTAGTGTTGGATATGTTCATATACCAAATCAATTAAGAACAAAATTAGAAAAGAAGAGTGAGAAAATGATACTAATTGGTTATGACAACACTAGTTACAGAATGTTTGACATAAACAAAAAGTCAGTTAAGATATCTAGAAATGTGGTTTTTGATGAACATCAAGTTTCAGAAGTAAGAAATAACATCGTAAGAATATGTATTATTGATGAAGATGAAGAGAGATTGATACAAAATAATGAAACAGAAACAAGTAATTCAAATGATACATCAAATGAAACCATAACGTCAGACTCTGATAACAGTCCATTGAGTTGTAATAGTAATGATTCAGCTTATGACCAATCTCAAGAAATAGAAGACATACCACAACGGAAAATGACTTTGAGGACAAGAAATAATAGACGTTTAGAAGTCAATCTTATTGAATTATCATTGCCTCAATCTTACGATGAAGCATTACGGAGTTCACAGAAAAATGAATGGTTGCAGGCTATTAAGGAAGAATTATCTGCACATGAAGAAAACAACACTTGGAGTGCTGTAGAAAGATCAAATGAGCGAACTCTTACTACGAAATGGGTTTTTGCAATCAAAAGGAATGAAAACAATCAAGCACGTTATAAGGCTCGATTATGTGCACGTGGATTTAATCAGATTAAAGATCTTGATTATCAGGAAATATTTTCTCCAACAACCAGGTATGACTCTATAAGAATTTTACTTTCTATTGCAGCAAAGCAACAGTTAAAAATCCAACAGTTTGATGTAAAAACTGCTTTCTTGAATGGGTTTCTTGAAGAAAATATTTTCATTGAAGTGCCTGAGGGTGTACCATTAAATAAAAAGTATGTATTAAAATTAAATAAATCTCTATATGGCCTGAAACAGGCTTCTCGGTGCTGGAACAAAAGGTTTACCAAGTTTTTAATGAGATTTGGTTTTGTTCAGTCTCAAGCTGACAATTGTATATTTATAGGCATTTTTAATAACATTAAGGTATTTTTAATTCTCTATGTTGATGATGCTCTTGTAATATCTTCTAGTGAACAGCTTATTCAAGACATAATAGAATATTTGAAAGAAGCTTTTAAAATAAAAGTCTTACAATTGAAACATTTTGTTGGTATGGAAATTGAAAGAATAAATGATTATATCTGTATTCACCAAAGATGTTACATAGAGAAAATTATTGAGAAATTTTATATGTCAAATGCAAATCCAATTAGTACTCCAGCAGATGTCAATGTCATTATTACGAAAAATGTAGATGAGAACATTGTTAATTTTCCATATAGAGAAGCTATAGGTTCCTTACTATTTTTATGTTCTGTTTCAAGACCTGACATATCATTTGCTGTGAATGTATTAAGTAGATATGTAAACAATCCTAGTCAGCAACATGTTAATGCTGTGAAACGTATTATAAGATATTTAATTAATACTAAACATTTGTGCATAAAGTATGGAGAAAGTAATGGTTTAATTGGTTACTCTGATTCAGATTATGCAAGTGATATTGATACACGTAAGTCTACTACTGGTTATATTTTTATAATGAATGGTGGCCCAATTACTTGGTCGAGCCAAAAACAAAAGACCATTGCTCTCTCTACGACTGAAGCAGAATTTGTTGCCGCATGTGAAGCTGCAAAAGAAATATTGTGGTTACAACAGCTAATGTTAGAATTAGGCGAAAATTGTGAATGTGTAAATCTATGTGTTGATAATCAGAGTGCAATTAAACTGATAAATAACCCTGTATATCATAAGAGAACCAAACACATAGATATTAAGTATAATTTTATAAGAGAAAAGATTGAGTTGGGATTAATTAAAATTAGTTACGTTTCCAGTAAATGTCAATTAGCAGATATTTTGACTAAACCTTTGTCGACTCAAACTTTTACCTATATAAGGGACCAGTTTTTGTTTTAATAGATAGTGTAAGTTGATTAACTATTTTTTTGGTATGTTAAATTTTTGTGGGAGTGTTAAAATAAGAAAATTTAACACTGGCCACATTTAATAAAACTGGTTTTTGTATTACTATCATGCGTCACCGCTTTATATGCGTAGCCATGGTTTTTTTTGTAGTTTTTTGTTATTTTGTTATTCTCTGTGTTATTGCCTTGAAAAGTGCATCGGTACTAATAAAGAACATTAGTTATCAAGAAAACTTTTTTATTATTGAAATCTTGCTGCCCTATAGCCAATAGGTTCCACTCGAATTTTTACTGATAATTACAGGTTTTGAACTTTCCATATCTAATCTTATTCAAATTATCTTTTTGATGACAGTATAAGCCGCATGGAACATTTTCAATGGTAAAAGTCTGTACTTACCTTCTGACATGTTCATGAAAACTTATTAAAAATTTTAGAAACCAGCTAATACATAAATAGAACACCGTAATGTTATGGCTAACTAAGGACAACCCTTGTGTTTTTTAAACGTTTTTTGTAAAATTTTGAGTTTTTATGAAGATGTACCCAGTTCCGTTTCCAGAAGTCCATTAGAGACACATATCTTCAAAATAAATGAAGATTATTTCTATAAGTACCTACATTATTATCAGGGTTGCAATAAAAAAGGTCATTTAAAAAGTAATCGTACCTTTAACTATTAAAAGCATTTCACTACTTGTAAAATAAAATAAATTCAGTCCAACAAACAAAAATATCGAGTTCAAATGAGTCATAATCGATCAGTTATAGAATAATAGTTTGAATATTTACTTAGATCAATAATATTGATGATGTGAATGAAATTATTCAATTATTTCGATGAAAAGGGGGGTGCAGAGTAATTTAGACAGTAAGGCAGTTTCAAAAAAAGTAAAAACAAACGTTGTGACACGGTTGTAACTGTCGCACTTGTCATGTTTCATATCTATTTTATTATTAAATGAATTTTCTAGAAACATCAATGATTAACGGTTTTATAAAAATTAAACCACAAATTATTTTTTGGAGTTCTACCAAAATTTATAATTGAACATAAAGAAAATTAGATATCCATTAAACTGTTGGCCAATATCCAATCAAAAGAATATTATTAATTTTTCTGGTGTATGATTGATTAGGTTAATGTAAATTAATTTATTTAGGACAATAAACATACTAGATATATAAAGGTATTTCAAAATTACGTTAAACTTTAATTTATTATAATCAAATTATTAAAAATAAAATAAATAATTACGTAGTTTATGGTACGTAAGTTGAAGTCCCCCCCCCCTATTTCAAAATTTATTCTTGGAATGTATTCCAGGGTTTCCCTGAAGGTTTTGGTCAAACCTAAGATTTGACCACTCATTCCTCGGAGCTCCACATATCTGTATATAAGAAACAGAACAAAAGTTAAATTTGTAAATTAATTAACTGTTAAAAATTATCTACAATTGATCGTTACGATATCGCATTGAAAATATATATATATCAATCAGTACATCAATCATTAATTATTAATACAATCGATGAATATATTTAATTGATACATGTTGTTTTTGTATCTATAATACCGAATCAATTAAAGATTTGTTGATATAATTAGTTTCAGTGTTTGACTTTGACGACAACAAAGGAGAAAAGTCGCGTAATTTGCATTCTCGTTGTCAATTATTATATTGACAAGTGTTAGCTGTACGCTATGCATATATCAGTTGGACAATACATACCACAATTACTCCAGAAATTGCTGTTTGTGTAAAGTACAAAAATACCGGCCAAGTGCGAGTCGAACTCGCGCACCGAGGGTTCCGTACAAACCTGTATATATGTGATGTAACTAAAAATTTAAGGTTTTCGGAATTTTTCTTTTATATGTGCTATAAAACATTGCTTCATGGCAAATTTCAAGATTCTAAATCGACTGGAAGTACCCGTTAGGTTTTGATTCCCTTGCGAGTAGTTGCGAGTTTGAAAATATGCGGCTTAAATTGCTGTTTCTTTTGATTGCGTTGACATAGAAGTTTGATTTTGTTACAGCTTAAACGTATTATAGACCTGAGTATTTGATATGAATTTCAATTTAATACCTCTACGCGTTCATGAGGAAAGGGGTAGTAACTTTAAAATTATTAAAAATATTTTAATTATATGATGAAACTAAAAATTTACGGTTTTCGTAATTTTTCCTTTATCTGTGCTATAAGACGTTGCTTCGCACCAAATTTCAAGATTCTGAGTGCACGGGAAGTACCCTGTAGGTTTTGATTCGAAAATTTGCGGAAATTTGCGGCATAAACGGCTGTATCTTTTGATTGCGTTGGCTTAGAAGTTTGATTTTTTCACAGCTCCAAGGGACAATAGACCTGAGTATTTGGTATAATTTTTAGCTTGATACCTCCACGCGTTCCTGAGAAAAAGGGTCTTGACAGACGGACGGACGGACGGACAACGAAGTAATCCTATAAGGGTTCCGCTTTTACCTTTTGAGGTGCGGAACCCTAAAAATGGTACGATTCATAAATCGCCAAATTAATTTATCAGTTTTACTGTTGTTAATTAAATATATATACAAGTTGTATTATAATCTAAAGAATCAATTAGCGAATACGATTTAAATAATCAATATGATAAGATCTTGAGTCATAAGTCATCACTAACTATGGTACTTGTTTTTGCTAAATTCCATCGAATAACAGATTTTTAATATCGTGTTGTAAAATATCTTCTCCTAAATTAGAACTAAATTAATTCATCACCAATATTTGACAAAACACATGACGAAAAGAAAAGAAGCCAAGAGTTCACTAATTATTTCATACCCTCCCACGTTGTTATAGAGGTTGTAGGTATTAACTTTTAAACATTTATAGCGACCTATTATTAATATTCAATTAAAAATTAACGAGAGCGTTGTTCTGCTCGATTATATAAAACATCATTAAAAATTAATGAGTAATTTGACTTTAAATTTAAAACTCTCATTAATTTTATTCATGATCAAAATTAATATCTATGTATTTTAACCCCCATATAAAATTCCATAATAATTTCAATTCACGGTCAGTAATGGGACAAAACTTTTACAATAAAAAAAATATAACGATTTCATATTAAAATTTACTTAGCAATATTTGCGTCAACTTGTTACTGGAAGGTTATTTACTGATTGAGATGAATTTTTAATTCTTAATTAAAAAAACAAATAGAAAAGCAAACACTTTTATAGAACGAGGGCGCCCAGATTGGAAGAAATTATTTATAATTTAGGGGTTTATTTATTTGGAAAAACGATTAGACACGTCGATCTTGGTAATATTTGTATATTTAAAAATAAGTTACTGCCACCAACTTTATTTTTTCAAATAGAAATGACGAATGATTTCTTTCAAAAGTGAAAACGCATAGGTTGGAACGAGCACGTTTAAAATTGAGGTGTTAACTTTTGGGAAATTTATCAAACAACAGAACAACAAATTATTTAATTAAATGAGCAGAATGTTGACCATTAACTTCTTGACAATAAGTAAATCGATCTTGAAATTCTCATAACAATATAATTTATTTAGGATTGTTACTGGATGTTTTTGTGTTAACTTTAATTCTGTTTTTTAGTTCTTAAATATTATCCTGTTTATTGAACGATTTGAATATTTAGTTAAAATAACTGTTTTTTAATAAATTTCCGAAATTCCTCAACTTAAAATGTGTTTATTCCAACCTACGTCTACGTCTTCACTTTTGAAAGAAATCGTTCGTAAATCTCGATAACTACTGACTTTAGGCGTAGGACATGGTACATAGAACATGATTAAAATTTCATATAAATGCAATTAGAAATAGGTATTTTTATGTTAAAAAAAATAAGGTCGATGGCAGTAGCTTATTTTTAGGCCATATATAAATTAGATCTACATATAAATTTACCCGACGGACGTATCCTAGCGTTTTTTCAAAAAATAAGCCCCTGAGTTTTATACTAATCATTGTATGTACATATTATATAACGTGTTTTAATCAAGCTAGCACGACAAAGTTATTTTTCCGATTTCTGAAATGCACTATAATTTGTCGCTAATTTATTACCAAATCCAAAAAGCTGCCACTACACATAGCGTATCTACGAGTTTAAAAAATTTGGGAAATAAATTCGATCTCTTAAAACAAATGTAACAAAGAACTCCTCGATTAATTTTTTGATGGTTTTTCAGCAGTTTTTAGCTTATCAACTGGAGATAAGACTAGCGACAAGATCAATGGAGCAGCGGTGTTAAAGGGTGTTCTTGAGTTTGAACGCTTCAAAAGAGAACCAAACCAAATAAAATCGAATAAAACTTAAACTTTGTATGGTGCACTTTGAATTATGACTATAGAAATAAATATGTTTTTCTTGAAAATGGTCGCTATCAGTCGAAACGAATTTGTTAAGAATAATAAATCTTGTTAATGAAACTTCTCCGTTGTTTTATTTTATTTTTATTGTTACAAATAAATAAAATCGGTCAAAGCAATTATCAAGTTGAGCAATTCCAGTTAAAATGACATAATTGATTCTGTATCGGGTTCTGAATAACTAGGAGCATATTGTATCATTTATCACCAACTTGGATTTTAATAAATATATCTATGATTCAGAAGATATTTGATGCGCAAATCAGAAGAAAGAAGAGGGAAAAATACTGTATATACATACATATATGTATGCTTACAGAATGAATAAATAAGAGGAATTATTTTATTTTTACAAATGCACATGTTACACGCCAGAAAAAAACTAAGGTAAAACTAAAAATAAGTGTGAACTTCCTTAATTCGAATTTATCGCCCCAAAATCGTTTTATTTTAAAGAGCTTGTCGTAACGCGGCTTTCAACGAATTCAAAAAAATGATAAGGTTTTTACAGAAGATAGCGTCTAGATGTTACTGTAGATACTGAAGAACACATACTTTTGACTACGTATATCAAGCTAGCACGACAAAGTTATTTTTCCGATTTCTAACTTGCACTATAATTTGTCGCTAATTTGTTACCAAATCCAAAAATTTGTCGCTCGTGACGTTTAGCCATAATCAGCTGTAGTGCTAGCTTGATATCAAGCTAGCACTACACATAGCGTATCTCGAAAACGAAATGTCGTAGGATATTCTTGTAAAGGCCATAATTTGTCGCTGAAAGGTGACACATTCAACGAATTTGTCGCTAGTCTTATCTTCAACTGATAAGCGAAAAACTGCTGGAAAACCATTAAACTGGCACTACATATGGCATATCTCGAGAAGGAAATGTCGTAGGATATTACTGTAAAGGCCACAGTTTGTCGCTAATTTGTCGCTGAAAGGTGACACATTCAACGAATTTGTCGCTAGTCTTATCTTCAACTGATAAGCAAAAAACTACTGGAAACCCATCAAACCCTCAAAAGGTAACGTGTTGCCCATCTTGGGGGAAACAGGGAAAACCTAATTTAAAAAAAAAATGTTAAATAAATCCGGTCTCTTAAAACAAATGTAACAAAGAACTCCTTGATTAATTGTTTGATGTTTTCCAGCAGTTTTTCCCTTATCAGCTGGAGATAAGACTAGCGACAAATTCGTTGAATGTGTCATCTTTCAGCGACAAATTAGCGACAAATTGTGGCCTTTACAGTAATATCCTACGACATTTCCTTCTCGAGATATGCCATATGTAGTGCTAGTTAGTTTGATGGTTTTCCAGCAGCTTTTCGCTTATCCGTTGAAGATAAGACTAGCGACAAATTCGTTGAATGTGTCATCTTTCAGCGACAAATTGTGGCCTTTACAGTAATATCCTACGACATTTCCTTCTCGAGATATGCCATATGTAGTGCCAGTTTGATGCTTTTCCAGCAGTTTTTCGCTTATCCGTTGAAGGTAAGACTAGCGACAAATTCTTTGAATGTGTCACCTTTCAGCGACAAATTAGCGACAAATTATGGCCTTTACAATAATATCTTACGACATTTCGTTTTCGAGATACGCTATGTGTAGTGCTAGCTTGTTATCAAGCTAGCACTACAGCTCACTGGCTAAACGGCACGAGCGACAAATTTTTGGATTTGGTAACAAATTAGCGACAAATTATAGTGCGTTAGAAATCGGAAAAATAACTTTGTCGTGCTAGCTTGATATACGTCTTTTGACTGATTTTTTTTATTTTACTTGCAATTTCGATTTGATGGCCAATTTGTCGAAACTACTTATGATGTGCTAATTATAACCAGTGAACTCAAAATCGCGATCTTTAGCGATGAATTACTGATCAAATTTGTGCAACTTACACGAAACACACTGACTTCTTTTTTAATTTAATTAATTACATATATAAGAATGATTTTCGTCATTCTTTATCCCCTTGCCCCCACGTAAGTATACATAGGATTTTTGAACCCTCCTTCCCCATATTACGTTAGATTTTGCATAGCTTTCCTGGGAAGTTAAGTAATTTTAAAAATCATTTTAATAAGATTTGTATACAAAAAACAATACTAAAATTAGAATACGAAAAGAAACTAAAATGTTTTCACCAAATAGATATTTTCTGGACAATATTATTTCGGCCGAAACGGCCATTATTAAGGGTAACAAATGAATTACGAAAGTATAAAATTTGAACGTACCATTTTATAATAGTTTGTGAATGGGGAGGGAGAGTGGGGTTAAAGATGATACAAGATTAGTGGAGAATTGCTTGTATCTAGCTCTAATTGGTTATTAACTAAATTTACACTATTGATAATCGCTTTTTTTATCTCTAAGTTTTAGTTTTATCAATACTAAAATGTTCACCACTTACACGCAAAATTAAATAAAACAATGAAATAATTTCACCAATTAAATTTATTGTACTCGACAATATCTTTTCGATCTATGTGATCATTATCAAGAGTAAATTGTTACTAAACTTAAAACTACACAAATCACGAACTTAGAATGTACGTAATATACCTAAGTGGGAAAGAATAAGTTTCTAGTTCTAATTGGTTGTTCATCAATATTTCTTTTCCATATATGGCTTTCTTATAAGTTTACCACTTAGTTTTAAATTGTATATAAATTAAACACAGTATTGAACAATAGAAAATTTGGAATAAAAAAGGAAATTAATTAACTTAAAAATAAAAAATGGATTATACATCATGCTTTGATTAAAGCTTTTATTCGAAACTAGCTATGCCCGCGAATTCGTCCGCGTGGAATAGTGACTTTCGGCAGCATTTAAAATTTTTTTCTTCTGTATTTTTATTTTCTGGGCCATAAGCCTTTTTGCCGACGTCATTACACAAAAACTTACCCATTAGGGTAAAATTTTTACAAACTTTAAATGTCGTATTTATATCTAATCAAAAGCCTAAAAAATAATTTTCAAGCCTCTAGCTTTATATCTACTTATCTATGTCTGTACCAAATTCTCATTTAAATCGGTTCAGTAATTTGGGCGTGATTGCGTAACACAGACTTTCGCATTTATAATATTATAGATTAATATAGTTTAAAATAGTTTATATAGCTTAGTATTCAACTACTTTTATTGATCCAAATAAACAAAACCTCTATAACTTTTTACACTTAATATTTTAATTCTCTGGGCCGTAAGCTTTTTGGACGACGTCATTAAACAAAAACTTTCATCGGCTAATTTTATCCCCCTTATGGGTAAAATTTTTACAAACATTGAATGTCGTATTTATTTATATCTAATCAAAAGCCTAAAAAGTCTTTAAGTTACGGAATTTCCGCACAAACTTTCCTATTTCAACCCCTTACAACCCTTTTTTCGCATTAAAAAGTATCCTATGACCTTTCTCAGGCTCTAGACTATCTCTGTACCAAATTTCATTTAAATCGGTTGACTAGTTTAGGCGAGATTGTGTAGCATACAGACAGAGTTACTTTCGCATTTATAATATTCCGCGAATTCATTTTCATTGATTTTCCTATGGGAATACGATATTTTCCCGTAGTAAAACGTAGCCTATGTGTTAATCCAGGGTGTCAGCTAACTCCATACCAAATTTTATTAAAATCGCTCCAGCCGTTTAGACCCGAAGAAGTAACAAATATACACACTCACAAACTTTCGCCTTTATACTTAATATTAGTGTGATTTCCATCATTACACAAATATTGCAAAACGCACTCGTACTAAAATGAAACTGAATTTCCGGATTGTAACCGTGTCTTTTTAATGAAATCCCCATGGCGGACTATGTTCATGAACACCATTGACGTCAACATGGTCTGCCATGGGGATTTCAAGACTCGGTTACCTACAATCCGGAAATTCAGTTTCATCAGACGACAGCCGTGGTACATCAAATTCTACTAAAATGTTACGTAAGAATGGCTTTTACATCCACCGCCTCCTCGAGGTAGTCATGTATATATTTCTTAGACTCCCTCCCCTTTAAGGCCCTTACGTAATTAATGAATAGCCTCCTATAGGTACTGTATTTTCTGATGCCTGAAAAAATCACTGCTAAATGATCATAATCTTCAATATTTTTTTATTTCGAACGTATTACAACAATTAAAAGCTAAAGATACATAAACCCATCCCAACGATAAGATGTTCTAGTTTTTTTGTTTAGAAATGGAGACATACATTAAACAGGCATTTTATTATATTATGCAGGAGGTCTGTACATATGTATGTATTATTAAATTACGTAACAAAACCTTATCTGTTCAAAAATATGGCGATATTGCTTTTATCCGCACTAGACGCTACTTAATGAAGAAATAACTTTTCGAATGACGTTATCTTTACAGTTTATATTGTTATTATTATTAATGTATGGTGTATATTTTAGTGTAATGATACATCTTGTCATTCTTTTGCATTTTTAGGTCGATATCGATTTATCAGTAGCATCACGTCAATCGAATTTGAAAATTAAAAATTAAGGACGATAGCAATAATATAATTATTAATTAATAGAGATAGAGCTGTTAATTAAAACGTTATATATATATCTATATATATATATGTAGTGGAGAGTCTGTTTTGTTATAGTTTCGTAATTATATCACATTTCTAGGGTTCCGCACCTCAATAATAATGGAACCCTAATAGGATTACTCGAACATCTGGCCGCCTGTGTGTTGTCTTGTCACTCACTGCTGAACATCTCTGAAACTGTCAAAGGTATCAATCAATAATTTGTTACAATTTATAAACTTAATACATATTTAAATTTAATAGTTAAAACATAAAAAATAATCATTATTTTATTAAGTTTAAGATAAACAATAAATGAGCAGGTAACTGAAAGAAATAATGTCAATTTAAAAGGAATATCATTACATTAAGATCTTTTGCTTCCTAATGTAATGATATCCCTATTAATATTTTAGTATATTTTTTCTATAATAAGCAAGAGAAAAATGAACGAGTCTATCGTTTTTTTTCTGCTGTTTAATATGTTTCTAGGAATTGGCAAAAAAGTATTGATAAATCAGGTAGAAGAAATGAAACGTCTTTGATTGATATAAGGACAACTCTTATTTTTTCGTTTTTTTGCCTTTGTTAAAATAAAAATGTCTCTGCTTCGAAATGATTAAATATTTTAGAAAATTACTAATGTTTCTTTTAAAATGGTTAGATTAGGGGATGTTCATAAAATACGTCACGCTAAAATTAGCTTTTTTGATCCCCTCCCCCCCTGGCTGTCACGCTGTGTCACACTTTCTGCGACCCCCCCTGTAAATATTACGTCACAAAAACTAACCCCCCCCTTAACATGATAAATTTTGATTGATAATACACAAATTTTGATAGTCAAAAACATTTATTTTATTTTCATAATAAAATTGAAATAAATTAATAAATATCTTTTGTAACGAACACATAAATAATAATTCTATTTATCAGAAGTCCAAGCATCCAGTAAAAATTCAGTAAAATTTTTTGATGAACGGCGAACGTCACGTTACCGTAGACCCCCTGCCCCCCCCTTGTCACATCTCACTCAGCAAGACCCCTCCCCCCTTGTATGCGAATCGGTCGAAAGCGCGTGTTTCCCGCATCGATTTCAAAGCAGAAAGCCTACGTTTTATTTTACTGTTGTGGGTTATGGCTATTTTCTAAAATACGTAATTAGTAAACCATTATAAGTATATGGCGCCCTTGAATCTAACTCTATTCTTATCTTATCATTCCTATTTTAAATCATAACCTTTCTTAAAAGGTTTTTAGTTCAGCTGTCTATATGTTGATGAAAATTTAACGTTAAAACAGATGGAGCATATTAAATAATTATCAATGATAAGAAGCGATTTATAAAACACTAACTGCGAAACCCGGCGTTGCCCGGGTTCAAAAACATCGCTCATACAAATCTTTGTACCATGTACGTTGTATGTAATGAAGACGAAATTTATTTGTTAATCTATAATATACCTACTTCTATACTTTAATTATAATATATTATAAATGCGAAAGTAACTGTATGCTACACAATCACGCCTAAACTAGTCAACCGATTTAAATGAAATTTGGTACAGAGATAGTCTAGACTCTGGAGTCTAAGAAAGGACATAGGCTACTACTTTTTAATGCGAAAAAAGGGCTATAAGGGTTTGAAATAAAGATGAAAGTTTGTATGGAAATTACGTGATTTTCAAAGCTAGAAGCTTGAAACTTATTTTTAGGCTTTTTTGAGTAGATACGACTTTCAAGATTTGTACAAAATTTACCCTAAGGGGGGTAAAAATAGGGGATGAACGTTTTTGTGTGATGACGTCGGCAAAAAGCAGAAAATAAAAGAATAGAGGAAAAATATTAAAAATGCTACCGAAAGTCACTATTCCACGTGGACGAAGTCACGGGCACAGCGTTATTCAATATTTCATTGGTTTTAATTTTTTTTTTCGTGGGGCCCTTTTTTTCTATTTTTTTTTTTTTCTAAAATGAAAGTAGCCTAAATTACTCCTTATTACATCAGCTATCTGCCAGTCCTGTCAAAATCGATCCAGCCGTTTCAGAGATCAGCCGGAACAAACAGACAGACAGGCAAAATTTTTAAAAATGTTATTTTGGGATATGTACCGTGTATACATCCATATGCACTTAGTAAAAAGCGGTTATTTTAATATTACAAACAGAGACTTCAATTTTATTTATTTGTATAGATATTCATACGTATTGTAGGGTGTACCATATCGAAAATGACAACGAATAACAAACAGAACTAAAAACTGATGGTAACAGAAAAGGCTGTCGTAAAAAAAGGCAAATTGTATTATGTATTTTAATTTTGCGAGTTTTACGTAATCAGCTTTTATAGTTAATTTGTCTATATGTATTTACTTTACGTAGATACGTTCTTGATATTTCGTTATGAAATACGTTGTTGCGTATGCATGTAATCAAAACCGCGGTTTTTTCGATTCCTTTTTCGATATTTTTTGAATCCGTTATATGTGCGTGGAAGGCGTCAGTTTGGTTAATGTGATAACCTCGTCCGTTTTGGGCTCATTAACCGTGTTGAGTAAATATTTATCATATAACGTTTATGTACATCGCAAAATCTTCGCGTATGCTCGCAGTAAATCATGATTGCGATAATACGAGTACGTTGCACTGCAAAAAGTTGAGTATAAAATATGAACAGGCTCTTTCTGTGTTGACGCATTTAGCAATACATATTGAAGAAAACTGATTTCATATTCACACACCTACTTGCAATGCGTGGTTGTGTAATTAAATCCAATAGCAAAGGAGCTGGAGATGCCTAAATTGTTAACAGAATTTTGAACTAACGTTGAAATGCATGCAGGTTGGAATTTTATTCAAGCAATAGTGTGTTGTGAATGCGCAATGAAAATGTCATGGGCGTAGTTAGAGAGGGTAGCTAAGGGGCTGCTCCGGGCTGCTCCCTCCCCCTAATCTGGATATTTTCTCAAATCATTCCTTATCATTATTATAACATTCATTTTGTAAGATTTTTTTGTGAATAAAAATTTGAACTGAATGAATCAGTTCAGTTTCTTATCAACATAAACTACTTTTTTTGAGAAAAATACACTGTTATCAAGTATTCAAATTCAAACCACCCTCTCTCGAAAAATTTCTAGCTACGCCCATGAAGGATGTCATTATTTCTGATTTTATTTAGATACCTATTTATATTCTCTCTTACTTCTATAAATTAGACGGAAGGACGTATATAATATATTTTAGAGTATTGTAATTAATATTTGGTTTCTTTGTTTCAGATAAAAACAAAATCATAAACCATGAAGTGAATGGTTTTCCGACTCTTGTTCCCGCGGCTATACAATCGTCAACCCCCAAAGGCACATCAAGAATGTCCAATTCGTTTCCTAACATGAACATCACTAATCCAATTAAAGGTTTGGTCAGTAAACGAAGAAATCGATATAAGAAGGATGGATTTAATTTAGACCTAACTTGTATCCTTTTCATATTAAAACCAACTTACGACAATTATTACTGTAATGTACTTATCAAGTTAATAATACAAATTCATGATAGTCATTTTGGTATATATGGGTGATGAAGTGAAAATAAACGCAAAGAACAAACAAAACCTAACAGAACCTAAACGAAAAACAAAAATTGGTAAAACTATACAACTCGGACCGACCATTTTATTAGATATGGATAGGTTGGGTTAGGCTAGAATCGTTTTAGGTTCCGTTAGTTTTTGTTTTAGATTCGAGTTTTCAACCGCTATTTTGCTTCTCCTATATTTTTTTTTCTAAATTATATTATCCTCCTTATTTATCATCTTTCTGATTAAAAAACTGATGAAATTGATATCAAAAACCAATTATACACTCTGTTATCATACGCTACTCTCTTTTTTAAAACATTTAGATAAAAGATCACAGCCGGGCTGAGTCGTTATCAAAAGGGTTTCAGTTTTTAAGCCCAAAGCCCTCCTTTAAAACGTTTTGGCCCTTCCAAGTGCTAATTACATTTTAAAATCCATCTACCAATTATACCGAAAAGTAATTGTGTTCGAATCCCCAAGCACTAGGATGGCTTAAATTACGTCAAAATACTTCTGATGGTTTTGCTTTGCACTTTGAAAGAGTTTCAAACTCGCTTAAGGACATATATCAAGCTAGCACGACAAAGTTATTTTTCCGATTTCTAACTTGCACTATAATTTGTCGCTAATTTGTTACCAAATCCAGAAATTTGTCTCTCGCGCCGTTTAGCCACAATCAGCTGTAGTGCTAGCTTGATATCAAGCTAGCATTACACATAGCGTATCTCGAAAACGAAATGTCGTAGGATATTATTGTAAAGGCCATAATTTGTTGCTAATTTGTCGCTGAAAGATGACACATTCAACGAATTTGTCGCTAGTCTTATCTTCAACTGATAAGCGAAAAAGTGCTGGAAAAGATCAAACAATTAATATTTATATACAAATTACTAAACACTTATTTGATTAGGAGCCCTGGCTACTTGTGAAAGGGCTTACTAAAAAGGCAAAAAAAATGAAACATAAAGCATTAAAGCTTTGTCCAACTCTGTTGTGATTGTCGTCCTGAATAATGGTCAGCCCGCAAACCTAGATCATGGAATACAATAAAACAGGCGATTTTTGTTCATTAACTTCCTTAATCACAATTCTAGACATAACAGACAATGTGATAGCGATGGGTTATCCGGCGTCCAATATCGAAGGCGTTTACCGTAACCATATCGATGATGTCGTCAAGTTCCTGGAGTCGAAGCACAAGGATCACTACTTCATCTACAATTTGTGTTCGGAGCGGTCCTACGACTGTTCAAAATTTCACAATCGCGTACGGACTTTCCCGTTCGACGACCATAACCCGCCCAAAATCGAGCTGATCCGGCCGTTTTGCGACGACGTGCACTCGTGGCTTACGAAAGATTCCCGGAACGTAGCCGCAGTCCACTGTAAAGCGGGCAAGGGCCGTACCGGGACCATGATATGCTGTTACCTGTTGCATTCCGGCCAATTTCTCACCTCCGAAGAGGCTCTTAATTTCTACGGACAAACGCGAACGCAAGATCGCAAGGGCGTTACCATACCGTCACAACTACGTTACGTTAACTATTACGCGTCCTTACTCAGGGACGGACTGGACTATGTGCCCGTGTCGTTGTACATCCGTGAGATAATATTCGAACCGACTCCATGTTTTCCGGGCGGCCAGGGTTACCTTTGTTTCTCAATTTCGCAACAGACAATCGCAAACGCAAGTGAGCATCCGCAAAAGTGTGTGAAACTGTTTAAAAGTGTAGTGTACGAGGTGCGTAAGGGTTCGCCGAGTTTTGTGATACGACTGGACCAGTGCATGCCTATCACTGGAGACGTGAAGTTAGAATTTTATAATAAGCCCAAATTGGGCAGGAAGGAGAAGATATTTCAGTTTTGGTTTAATACGTTCTTTGTGCGTAAGGAGTTGTCCATACAAGATACGACGACGGAACCCAATGGACATTTGCCCGAAAACGGAAACGGTATGACTCGAAACCTCCAATCCAAGGCTCTCGTTCTTTCATTAATGAAAAACGAACTGGATATAGTGAACAAAAAGGACAAGCAAAATAAAGTTTTCAGTTCGGAATTTAAGGTAAGTTTTTTGTACATTATTTTTTAAAAGGTTCAGTTCATCATTAGAAAGCCTGAATAGTTTTGCGTCTTAGGCTCATTGATGTATCGAGCTTAATAAGATGTCTAATTATTTAAATCGCTTAATCATTTTAGCAAAGTCAGGCTTGTTTGGAAGAGAAATGTAAGTGTTTTAAAATACCATATCCAATTCACAGCAGGAACAGTTTTTTTTTATTTTGTCACAAAAATTTAAATCATATGGTATACTTTTGATATTATAATCGGAAAATGATTAAATTTGCAAGAAAAACGTTAAAATCGCATTTAAAAAAGAAAACTCAAACGTAATAGTAGGTAGTAACCTGTTGTACTCTTGAAAATCTTCAAAAATCTATTTTCCGATAATATACCATAATCAAAATTATACCTACCGTGTGATTTAAATTTTCGTGACTAAATAAAAAAAGATTCTTATTGCAAATTGCACCCTCTAGCAATTTTATTAAAAACTGTCGGATACCAAAAATACAGTTGTTGTAAACACTCATTAAATTTCTCTTTCAAACAAACCAGAGTTTTCTAAAATCGGATAAGTCGTTCAAAAGATACGGCGATTTCAATGATTATTCATTCCCTCAATCTTATTAAGATTGGTACGTCAATGAGTCTGAGGTAGAATTTATTTATGCGGAGTTTTTCAGTAAAAAGTAATAGCTTATGATTCACCCTATCAATTGCCTCCCTTGCGGCATACTACGGAGCTTAAAAGTAGTTTCTGACAGCCATTTTAGTGAAAAATTTTGTAGTTTCCGAAATACGGCTCGTGGCCTCCCTATAAATTGCCTGGTATACAGTCAGCGTATTTTTTTAAGTGCTGTACTTATTTATACAAAGATAGATGGTTCCACACGTCCTTATCTTCAGTTTTACATAGCAGTAAGCATCCTAAAATATTTCTGGATCTATTGAACATTATAGACAACTTATTTTTGGGTAGATTTATCATATAAACCTTAATTGAGGGCAGGTACTTGCCTATTTTATTTTATTTTACTTACGTACTTAATATGCCTAATGTTATTTAAATTGTAAAACTTGAACAATTTTAAAATCTCAGATCTGAGCACATCCGGTACATGTTGTATTACAATATCAAACAAATTTATTACAACTTAACACACCGTGGCACAAGTTCAATATGTAGCTTAAATGTAAGAAGATAAATTACGCTGTTGGATAGTTTCTTAAAACATACACGTTTTTGGCACGTCTAGCATGTATACTCGATCAAATTAACGAATTAGATCTTAGTGGTAAACTTAATTACCCAGTTTATGCTGGTTTTGGTTTAAACAGAAATCTCAGGAAAATCGTCTTCTGCGGAAATCAAACATCGCTTATTTTATCTGCTATTAATACAACCGAACGAATTTGGCAATACCACTCATACGGTTTTGGCTTATGAATGAGTTCTTATTTTGTACTGTAAGTTTTGTGTGATGTGATCGTCGAAAAAACATCAATACGAAATTACGTCTGGCGTCAAATCTCTAGTTTTTTTTTCAAACTTTGAGTGACTCAAAGTTTGTGTCGTTCTCTATTTTATTATTCATTATTATGTACCTATATAGTACCTAGAGCTGCAGAAATGCCAAAAAAATTTATATTTATTTATACGCTACCTACAGGCTGACCTATTTTGAGTAATAAATTGACTAAAACTATTTTCAGTGTGTTTTTTGTTTGGTCATTTTTATTATGTAATCTTCTAGTTCATTTACATCAAATTCTTATCAGTTATTGTAAACATAATGAAAACACATCGAAATATTCGCCAGGTTTCACGTAATGGAAATAAATTGTCAAAAAGTTATAGTCTATGTCATTAGGTGCCTTATTAAATTAATTCTGACGATTTAAAGACGACCTTCATAAGTGAATTTTGCTTCCAAAAATTAAAAGATTTTTTTTCAGATAGCGTACATATATATATTTCAGTAACAACGTGAGCGACAAAAAAAATAATTGCCACAAGAATTCTTTAATGAAAGCAGAGACCTTAGGTCTTCTTTAGGTGTGATTTTATTTTATTAATTTTGATTTATTGATATGTATATCAAGCTAGCACGACAAAGTTATTTTTCCGATTTCTGACTTGCACTATAATTTGTCGCTAATTTGTTACCAAATCAAAAAATTTGTCGCTCGTGCCGTTTAGCCATAATCAGCTAGTATGCTTGATATCAAGCTAGCACAACACACAACGTATCTCGAAAAGGAAATGTCGTAGGATATTACTGTAAAGACCATCATTTGTCGCTGAAATATGACACATTCAACAAATTTGTCGCTAGATTTATATCCAGATGATAATCGAAAGACTGCTGGAAAACCATCAACCAATTAACCAAGGAGTTTTTTGTTACATTTGTTTTAAGAAATCGGATTTATTTACCAATTCTTTTAAATTAGGTTTTCGCTGTTTCCCCTAAGTTGGGCAACACGTTACCTTTCGAAAGTTTAATGGCTTCCCAGCAGTTTTTTGTTTATCAGTTGGAGATACGACTAGCGAAAATTTCTTTGAATGTGTCATCTTTAAGCGACAAATTATGATCTTTACAACAATATCCTACGACATTTCCTTTTCGAGATACGCTATATGTAGTGCTAACTTGATATTAAGCTAGCATACCAGTTGATTATGGCTAAACGGCACGAGCGACAAAGTTTTGTATTTGGCAACAAATTAGCGACAAATTATAGTGCAAGTCAGAAATAGGAAAAATAACTTTGTCATGCTAGCTTGATATACGTTTTAATGAGGGCTGACTTGATTTTGATTCAATCGTCTGTGCAAAATCATCAAGAACAATCTTTCCGAACTATAATATAATATTCACTAAAAGTTCTTTCGAATTTGTACCAGTCAACCGCCTGGACATGTTAACTTTGCACACACACCGTCGGGCTTCGTCATAATACCTAAGACATTAATTTTAACTATTTGTTTGTACCCAAGAATGTTACATGTAATAAAAAACTGCTTATAGAAATTTCATATGAATATTTTGTGACACTATTACTACTCCTTATCGTACACATGCTGCAAGTCATCAACGTTAAATAAAAGTTTTAATCGCTTCCGTTAAAACCGGAAACTTATTAGTTTTTATGTAATAGTGTCCTTTAATAGTAGTGCAAAACGTGAACGCATTGAATCAGCCATAATAAAAATTTGTGAAATGATGCAAACGATCTTATTCTAAATAAGAATTTACTGTTAATATTAAGTAGTTCTGGACTTCATGGGATAGTTCGCACATGGAAAGGTACCCACTAACAATTATATTATTGTTATCTGCTCATGCTATACACAGCTATTACTAATGCCATGACCCACCCAAGTTCACCCATAGGCACGCCCTGGTTTAATTTTATTTTTTAAATTCTTATGTTTAAAAGAAATACAAATTAGATACCTAGACATAATACTAGAAATCAACATTGAATTGTTATAGAGTTGATTCGTAATTACTCTATTGCCATTTTTCTTTTATAGACGCTGTAAAATAAAGAACATCGTCCTCATAAACATACTTCTACAATTAATACTGGTAAAGTACTTATTTTTTTATTAGGGCATTTAGTGTAGCAAATATGTGGAAGACCTTGTAAAGTTCATAAAAAATACGTAGTTTAGAAATACTAGACACGTGTACTTTTTTATGTTCTTAGGAAGTGACGAAAATTGTATAAAATATACCGGTATGGAAAATGTTTAACCAACCAAGTAAAATTGTACTATCCGTTTTATAACGAAGCTCAACGATATCCAAATTATTAATTAATTTACATAGTATTGATCAAAAAGTGTAGGGTAAGTATTAATAAATAATTCAGTAAATTAAATAGTGACACGTTTAGTGTAAAAAATGTATGATTAGGTAAGCGTAAAAAAATTAAATTTAAGGTGACTATTTTTTATTGATATTTGTTTTGATCGCATGAATCAGAACTTTTTGCTTACATTTCATTTGTGATCTGAAATAATAATTTATTCATCTTACGAATGAAAATCTCACAAGTGCAATAAAATCTTGGAATCCCATCAAATATATTGTTAAGTCTCGCACTCATTTGTCGTTAGAAATTGTGAAGTCTTATGTAGAGCCACGTCGAGTATTGTGGATACCTTTCACTCTCCATCGACAAACTACTCGATAGTTAACTTCTTGATATCAAGTTGGCACTACACATAGCGTATCTCGAAAAGGAAATGTCGTAGGATTTTACTGTAAAGACCATAATTTGTTGCTGAAAGATAAAACATTCAACGAATTTGTCGCTAGTCTTATCTCCAGCTGATAAGCGAAAAACTGCTGGAAAGCCATCAAACTGACACTACTTATGGCATATCTCGAAAAGGAAATATCGTATGATATTACTGTAAAGACCATACTTTGTCGCTTATTTGTTGCTGAAAGGCGACGCTGCATATGACATTTTAAAATAAAAATATAGTAGAAACATACTGTAAAGATAAAAAATTGCAGCAGTTTTCCGCTTATCAGCTGAAGATAAGACTAGCGACAAATTCGTTGAATGTTTTATCTTTCAGCGACAAATTATAGTCTTTACAGTAATATCCTACGACATTTCCTTTTCGAGATACGCTATGTGTAGTGCTAGCTTGATATAAAGCTAACATACCAGCTGATTATAGCTAAACGGCACGAGCGACAAATTGGATTTGGTAACAAATTAGCGACAAATTACAGTGCAAGTCAGAAATCGGAAAAATAACTTTGTCGTGCTAGCTTGATATACGTCATTTGGTGCTGAGATCCTGCACGCGCAAGTCAGATATATGGGACCGAATTTACGTAGAAGATAAGCAATTCGATTGAGGGAATTTACCTACCTCTACACGGTCATTAAGACACTTCGGACCGAATTTACACCAATTTTATGATTCCATCACAATATTTTATTGTTTCAATAAAAAATCTCATTCAGTGCTTTTAGCTTAAAGTAATCCTTCAGAATTCGCCTAGACCTAGACCTTAAGGTCAAGGGTATTTATTTCTAATTATAAAAATCTCGCTGAAGAAATAAGTTGACCTTAAAAGTAATGATATTTAGATTAAAGACACAACTAACAAGCTCACCATTTAATTGCTCATATTTGTATCTTTTTTATGTTTTCCCCAAATAATGAAATTCAGTTAAGATATTTCATCATTATATTAATATAAAGAAAAACTTACGCTCCTAATGTATAGTATAATAAAACGGTACTTATAATGCAAATGTAATATAGTATAACGGTCTGCCAGAGTATTTGAATTAAATAGAAACCAACGATGCTTTCAGCACAGGCTAGGCGGAATTGAAATACAGACGTCTACTATTTATTTACTGCGACATACATCGTAGCTTCTAGTAGTTTAATTTGAAGTGTCAACAAACTACTGCTAAATTCGTTATACCAACTTTTAATTACTATTTAGCAAAACTGTTTAAAACAGCTTAACTCTTGTACCACGGTGCTTATTTTATTTATTTTTTACAATTTCTGCGAATTTTTGTTTTGTTGTTACTTAATGTTATTACTTTACGAATTTACACAATATTGTTTAATTAATAATATGTATTTCAAGTACATAGGTACCTATTGTTCCATAAGGTAATACAATAAATTAAAAAGATAATAATAATCTTGTTTAATTGAAATCAAGTGTCTATGTACGTAGTTTTTTTATGGTCCTTTACCAAAATGCTTTTATTGTACTAATATGTGGGGCTTTAGATAATAAATAATTAAGCAAGGAAATATGTAGGTACGTAATTTATTCTTTGACCCTTTTTATTAGGGTTCGCTACCAATTAGGATTCCTTATTGTAGATTTAGTCATCCATTTGTGTCAGTTCATTTGTTTTTTCTAAAAGTTTAGCCCTTATAAATGAATTTAGAATCTTAGCAGGTCAAAGAGTAAAGTGGAAAGCTCTTCTAAGATTTGTTTTAAGAAAGACAAAAATGAAGCAAACGAAATAAATACAAGAGAAATGAAATTGGTTATATGTAAAGTACTGTTGTTGCTTCATTTCCAACAGCTGTCAATGCCGAAAGGAGGGGTAGGAAATATGTCAGATCTACACTGCACTGCTGAGCCAAAAACCTCTGTTCAGCTTTGTTTTTAGAGCAACGATGGGGGAGAGAGATAAAACGAATGAAATAAAAGCAGAAGAGAAGAAAAATTATCTGTGGAGTATTAATGTATTGGCATTTGGCTAAATTATAGGTTCAAAATTTTTTTTTAGGCTAAACTATGTCAATTTTTCGTTTCTCTATTCTAACCTAAATTAAAAATAATTTTCCGCTGCCTAAGACATGCAGTAATTTCCTCAAACCTATCTCCAAATGTTCTCCATAAGTAATTTGGATCTCCTTTATAAAAGAGTACTACGTATCTCGTTAAATAGAATCCATTCCGTTCTCGTGGATCCCCATTTATATCTTATTAAAAAAACTTGTATAAAGGCAGCTAGGCCTGGAATGAAATCAGTATTTTACACGTATATCACGCTAGCACGACAAAGTTATTTTTCCGATTTCTAACTTGCACTATAATTTGTCGCTAATTTGTTACCAAATCCAAAAATTTGTCGCTCGTGCCGTTTAGCCATAATCAGCTGTAGTGCTAGCTTGATATCAAGCTAGCACTACACATAGCGTATCTCGAAAACTAAATGTCGTAGGATATTATTGTAAAGGCCATAATTTGTCGCTGAAAGGTGACACATTCAACGAATTTGTCGCTAGTCTTATCTTCAACTGATAAGCGAAAAACTGCTGGAAAACCATCAAACTGGCACTACATATGGCATATCTCGAGAAGGAAATGTCGTAGGATATTACTGTAAAGGCCACAATTTGTCGCTGAAAGATGACACATTCAAAGAATTTGTCGCTAGTCTTATCTTCAACTGATAAGCAAAAAACTACTGGAAACCATCAAACCCTCAAAAGGTAACGTGTTGCCCATTTGGCCTTTACAATAATATCCTAGCATTTCCTTCCTCGAAGAAAAAAAGGGCCAATAGGGTAGTGCTAGGATTTATGTCCAAAGCCAAAAGGCACTTAAAAGGCCTGATTTAATGGCGAAAACCGGCCAAAAAAGCGGCAAATTTTTGGAAAAAATTTGGTAACAAATTAAGGGGAAAATAAAATTTAATTTGCGCAGTTTATCAACTGAAAAAAAAACTACTGAAAACCCATCAAACCCTCAAAAGGTAACGTGTTGCCCATCTTTGGGGAAACAGGGAAAACCTAATTTAAAAAAAATTGTTAAATAAATCCGGTCTCTTAAAACAAATGTAGCAAAGAACTCCTTGATTAATTGTTTGATGTTTTCCATTAGTTTTTCGCTTATCAGTTGGCGATAAGACTAGCGACAAATTCTTTGAATGTGTCATCTTTCAGCGACAAATTAGCGACAAATTATGGCCTTGACAATAATATCCTACGACATTTCCTTCTCGAGATATGCCATATGTAGTGCTAGCTTGATATCAGCTACAGCTGATTATGGCTAAACGGCACGAGCGACAAATTTTTGGATTTGGTAACAAATTAGCGACAAATTATAGTGCAAGTTAGAAATCGGAAAAATAACTTTGTCGTGCTAGCTTGATATACGTGTATTTTACTGAGTGCTTTAAGCTATGGTCTAGATTCGGTAAAAATGCACTAAGTTAATAGGTACATACTCGAAAAAATTGTAAGGATGAAAGATTTTCAATATTTAAGGTGTATTTTCAAATAATTATTATATCCTCTTCCTCAAAAATGGTAATTGTGTGGGTAAGGGTTGTTTAATTATTTTAAACGTTGAGCAATTTATAATATGAAGAGATTTTGTACTCAGAAATTCTGTAAGAGTGTAAGAGTTTGCAAAGTTTAACATCTCTAAATAAACTCCTGTTTTTGAAAGGAGGGACTCAATAGTGCAATCAGATAGAGGTATGTATTACAAAACTTCATGAGCTATGAAATGCATAATAACATGTGAAGTTATATCTATGCATACCCCAAGGTCAAAAATCATGAGGAAATACCTCTAATCTTATTAAAGAATATATGGGACTGAATCAGAATTCAATGAGCGACGCGAGTCAAAAGATAACAGTAGACACATATAATTGAAATGATTTTCGTAAGTTCATCCATTTCAAAAGTTTCATGATAGCCCAAAATAATTAAAAGCGTAATACTGGTTAAAAACTTTATTATAAACAAAAACCACTGCCGACGTTTCGTCCTGTGGTATTCGATTTTATCAAAGGCTACAATAATAGCTGCAGCTAGTTTCCCCGATAAGTTTTTAAAATATATTGTGACGTGTTCGGTCACGGGAAACACAATTAACAAAACAAAAATAACGAATTTATTTAATTACTAAAGTTAATTTGACTACACTACAGTTATAAACAAGTCTACGCAATTTATTTCACTAAAAAGTCTATTTTCCCGCTTGCCTCTACTATAAATACTCGCTGTACCATAGACACTATGACTTCTATCGCCTGTTGTTCGCCTATCGATCGCTTCGCTTCCAAACATCAGCTGTTCACTGTCAACTAACTCGGTGTGTGTCGTTTCCGCCTTTTATAGTCTGTTCAGCCTTTTTCTAGGGAATTCTACAGCCGTCTAGTAATCCAGTTGTTTTCCCATTGATCGTTGCTGGTGTTTTCTAGATGTTGCAGGGAAAGCCGGGAATATTCCTTGTGTATTCAGGGAAGATGTTCGTTAATTATGCTCACACCAACTTAATTGGCAAGTACTCGTAACAATATCAATTTATTTGATAACTTACGATTGATGTAATAGATAATATAATAGATACATTGATATTAATATGATACAAATATGTATCTGTATGGAGATAAAACCTAATATAGCTAACCTAAGTTAGTTTTATATGGCAACACCACATTTGATAATTTCGGTGAAATTACAAAAGGAAATAATCACATTTAATTAGAAGATTGTTTTAATTGTGAAGGTCGGAAATTATTAGTCTGAAGTCATTCATCGCGCAATAGAATCACATTCTTTTTTCATTAATCAAATCCTAAATCCTGTGTGATGAAATAAAACAACTTTAAACTCAGGTTTCGTACTTTAAAACGTGGGCACTTGGGAGACGTCAATTAATTACCTACATGAGATGTTTTAATTAAGAGCGCTCTTTCCCCCTTGGTAAAATTTGGTAAGATGTGGAAGGGCCCCACCATTCTCCCTTCGTGTAAGATTTACAGTGTAGTGAGTTTTTAATAAGGAAAAATGTTTTTTTTTTTCTTTTTAATTAAAAGGTTGACGTGGGATTTTCAATGACTTCCCTCCCTTTAAATGATATTTAATGTGATAAATACCTGCATCTAAAATGATGAGTGTTATTTATTTTGGAAATATGTATTACAAAGCATGTAAACGACTTACTATTACATACTAAATGACCTTTTATTTTGTAGGATTGCGTACGTCCGAAAAAAATAAAAACGGAAACCTTATGGAAACACTCGTGTGTTTGCCTGTTCGTCTGTCTCATAGCCAATTTACTCCGATTTTACCGGACCAATTAAACTGAAATTTGGTGCGCTTATCAGTTTCATGGCCCAAACTCGGACGTGTAACGCGAATAGACAAATTTTAAATATGGAGGTCTCATTTTGGGGGCAAGTCTGAAAATTAAAAAAAAATATAATATATGCATTGAAAATGTTTGTTGTGAAGGTCTGAAATATATTTTTTTTTACAATTTTGAAATAAACAATTTTAAAATTATTTAAGAAAATAGAAAAAAATTGGCCATTCCTCTCGCCCGTTAACTCTGAAACGACTGAACCTAAAATTTTGAAAAATATAGAAAATCGTTCTTTACCTACTTATAGACTACAGGAAAACCTATAAGAACTCAATCTGAAAATGATACGGTCAATTGCTCAATATGTTGAAATGAATGGAAATATATTTTTTTATTACATGTTATTATAAATTACGAGTAAAACAAACAAAATAATTTCCACAAAAGACATACTAATATAATATTACAAATTACAAATTACCTTATATACTATCTTACATTACTATAGTGTGTTTGGGGGGGGGGGGGGTTCCACTAATTTATTGAGAATTATAGATTCATATACATTTTCTATTTAATTTAGAATTTCACTAAGTACTGTTTTGTTAAACATGTTTTTTAATTTTATAATATTTAACCATGTCCATTTTTTCCCTTTTTCTGCGTAATGTAGTATTTCACAATTAGATTCCACATTAAATTAATGTTTACACTTTTTTACATGATTTATGAATGAAGATTTTTCGGCATAATTCTTATATGTTCTTTAATTCTTTCTCCAAAAGATCTCCCTGTTTGACCAATATATAGGTACTGCCTTACATCTATTACAATTTAATTTATACACCCCACTTTTACTCATTTTTTCTTGTACATATCTTTACTATTAATTACACATTTTGATAACTTATTTGATGTTTTAAATGAAATTTTAATATTTTTATTCTTACTGATTTTTCTTGCCACTTTATTTGAAATATTTTTTATACGTATATAATATTGATTTGTAACAGTTATCTTTATGAGGATTTTTGTAACTATTTTGTAAATATCTTACTTATCGTTTTTTGTTAATTAGGCCATCTATCAGTTTTTTAGAATACCCATTATTTATGGCAATTTGTTTTATGCACTTTAATTCTTTATTAAAATTGTTTTCTAAAAGGGGTAGTTTTAACAATCTATTAATCATTCTGTGGAACGCTGCTAATTTTTGTTGTTGGATGGCATGTTTTATGAATTATGCTATCCGTCCAGGAAAAAATAGAAAATGTATATGAATCTATAATTCTCAATAAATAAGTGGAAAAACATTCCCCCCCCCCCACACACACACTACTAACGTAAGATAGTATATATGGTAATTTGAATATATTATTAGTCTTTTGAAGGTGCCCTAGTAGGGTGAAACAATTGTTAAAGATTTATTAAATATACAGTGGAAATTATTTTGTTTATTTTACTCGTAATAGATCATGAATTTTCATAAAGTAGAGGCAAAAACAGTCAATGTT